>JAYESA010000016.1:84905323-85467823 GCA_036927795.1 Iris macrosiphon
ACCAAGCTTCCAAGCTCCCAAATCTAGCTCCAATACCAAATCTAAGCTCTACCCACCTAGGTTGGGGAAAAAATGCAAGGTTAGGGTTCAAGTAAGTAGAAGAAATGGAAGAGGGAAGGAAGAAAAATTGAGAAAAACTCACCTTGAAGAAGAAGGAAGAAGAAAGAAGAAGTGGAGAAGAAGAAGAAGTAAAGAAGAAGAGTGGAATAAAAAGAGGGAGGAGAGGGCTGCTGTCCCCGGGTGGGGGAGGGCTGAATGGGTCGACCAAAGCACATAAAAAGGGTTACACAAGTTTCTAAATTCCCAAAATGTCCCTATTTGACTTGGTTTCGGGTTCCGGGTTCCAAAAGCACTCAAACTAGCTCCAAATCTCTCCAACTAATCCACTAAAAATATAATCAATATTCTAAACCCAAAAATAAGTCTCACAGGGGTGTAGGCTGGGTCGGACATGGGTCCACTAGGGTTTGACATGGGTCCAGGCTAGCCAAAATCCTAAAACAATCAATAAAAATATAATACAATTATTAATTAAATATAAATATAATTAATTATAAATAATATATAATTAACCAAATTAAAAATAAAAAAATATCCTGCTCTAGAAATGGGGTAGTGACAAGCCTATCTTCCTTAAAAAATTTCGTCCTCGAAATTTAAGGTCAATCACACTCTCTCTAGGTCAAACCCCCAACAATCACAGTCAAGAAATTCTACCTATACAACATACAAGATCATGGTCCTACTGGTCGTGTTATTACAGTCTCAATCGGGGTCACTACACTATCTACCACAGCACATAGAAAATCTAACAGGTACTAATGAAGCACACCACAAGGAATGGAAAAGGACAGGAAGAAGAACAACGAGACAGACCTGCTAACCCGATACCCGTAGCATCGGCCTCCTCGTCCGTCAACACATAAGCCCTGCCCTGCTGGGGTGTATCCCTCTACTGGTGTGGGGCATGATGCTGTGCCACAGGTGGCCTAGCTCCAACTCTCTGATCTTGTGCTCCACCCAATGGAGGTGCAGTAGGGCAATCTCGTATCTGGTGAGCAGCGGATCCACAGAACAAACACACCCTCAGCCTCCTCCTACAAACATCCCAAGTGTGTCCTGCCTTCCTGCAGTAGGCACAAGTGGGCACCCTCTGATCCTGACCCTGCTGCGCTGCCTTCTGCACATAGGGACGCTTAGCCGGTCCCGCACTGCCACTCGCACTGCCTGAATCATCCCTGCCTCTCTTGGACTTGAGCTCCAAGTCATCCTCTGCTCTCTGAGCATCTCCTACTATCTGCTCGAAAGTCGCCTCGCGGTCGCTCCTGGTCAAAGACTTGACCGCCATGACCAAGCCCTTGCGAAACTTCCTCGCCTTAGCTGCCTCACTCAAGCCATCTACAAATCTGCCCAGACGGCAGAACTCTACTGCGTACTCGTCCACCGTCATGCTCCCTTGGACGAGTGCCTCGAACTGGCTCTCTAAAGCACTGAGCGCCACATCTGGGAAAAACTTCTCCTTAAAAAGTCTCTTGAAAGCCTCCCAAGTAAGCCCTGGCGCTGCAATCCTCGTATCTGTGCGATACCACGTCAAAGCAAGGTCGAACATCTGACTGCCCGCTGCCTCTATCTGCATACTATCTGGAATCTGCGCCAACCTGAAGATCCCCTCGATCTGCTCTATCCAGTCATCCGCGTACAGGATCCCTTCTGTACCACGAAACTCCTTGGGCCGTATCCTCTGGAAGTCAATGATACTGCCCGGCCTCGGATGCTGAATCTGATCTGCCTGTGGCTGAATCTGTGCCACCCTATCCACTGCCATCATGGCCACCTGGTGGGTGTTCTCAATGCCCAGCCTCATCACATCCACCTGACGGTGCTGCGCGTCCATCATCTCCCTGAAGAACGTAAACAACTGCACGGCATCTACTGGAGCAGGAAGTGGTGGAGGAACCACCGGAATGACTGGGGTAGTCCTCGGATCGATAGGTGAAGGAGGATCCCCGAGAGAAGCAGATGCTCCCTCAACTGCAGGAGTGGTGAGTGGAGCGGTAGCAGCTGCCTGAATACGAGCTGGACGAGAGATAACAGACCTCTCAGTGGCAACTGCTGGAACGGTACGATATGATCGTGTCTTCGGAGGCATCCTGAACACAGATCAAAAGAAGTCAATACGGCACAAGATACGATATCATAAAAAAAGGACAGTAATATTTCAAAAGAAGCAAATTCAGAATAATTAGATGGGAATTATTCCTAGTCGTGATTGAGTACACTCTCATCCTAGATCCTAGATCCTATAACAGGCTCGCAGCAGTACAATTAAGTTGTTGTACCACCACGACATCGCACTAATTGTGAATCGAGACCTGCATGGGCCGCCACCAAAAATGTGTCACGACCCACACCCAGAAAATCGGGCATGAGTCGTGGGTACGTCCAGCCTACGCCGCAGCATCGGCGGTAGAACGCTGTCTAGGTCAACTATCTAGATAACTCACAAAAAATCTGCCATGACCTCTCTAAAAGGAGGACAACCACGCAATCAATATATAAACCTGTCAAGATCTCAACTCCAAACGGAGGATCAATATCATAATGATAATCACGATATACTCAATCACGAATCTAAGCACGATAAGATAACACAGAAGGCTAACAACTCCAAAGTCTAACCAACAACAACTACTACAACATCAATAAATATACAACAATACAACATCATCCAAAATAATATACAGACAAGGTCTCAATCCAAAACCGGAGACAAATCCGGTGCTAAAAGCTAATAAAAACAACAACAAGGTCCTAGTGATCCCGGCTACCAACCCGGAACTCACTCCTAAACTAGAGGGTCCCTGTCTGCACCATCGACAGGCTCAGGTCCATAAAACGTCGGACACCACTCCTCCGGATACTCTAAAAAATATGTCCAGTCAGGACTGGAGCAAGTACATCTCTAACAGCAGTTCCATTTAAATGATAAAAACTAAAAAATAGTTATAGCAAGTAGCAAGAAGAATGAAGCAAGTATAAAATAAGAAATATATATAAATCACTGGTGCATAAAGGTAAAGATGCATGGATATCAGAGCAAGATAGTAATAACTGCAAGATACAAGAAATCTAAGCTAAGATCAAGTCCGTGCACAAGAACGTGTAGTGAGTCCAGCATGAAAAATATGTAGTGAGTCAAGTCCAGAAACATGTAAGTGAGACAAGTCAAGAAATGCAAGAGAGTCCAGACTATAAAGAATGAACTCGGTGTCTTTGAAATACTTGTTTCGACATATAAACGGCTAGGGGTAAGTACGGCTCATCGCGCACTGGGTGCGCGGCTGTTATCATTCCAGATTAGACCAGAGGGAGTGATTCCTGATGATGCCAGATAGGAACGTTTACATGTCTACTCGAGTATTTCTCCGCCCCGACTAATACAAGTGAATCCAAAACCCGACACGCAAATCAAGATGAGTCCAGCCTGAACATGAATGATGCCTGTAGTGATGCCTGTAGGTGATGCCAGTAGTGATTCCAGAATAGAGGCCAGAAATATGAAATGTACGTGTCGTAAGTAAATGAATCCAAAAATATCAGTCAGTATCTCGTATTGTGCCAGAATAATCAGATGATACTATACTAGAAGCTGAATCATAATAATCATCAGATAATGAAAACTATCAGAGAATGTACTCGCCTGACGTCTTGAGCAACTAGCGATCCGAACCGGTGTCGCAAGGACCTAATATGAAAAGCAAGATAAAACAGGGTTCCAATGAGTTAAACAAATATAAAATAACTAAAAATAGGCTTCTAGGGTCGTTCTAGGTCAAACGGGTCAAACCGGTGAAATCTGGGTCAAAAAGTCAACTCTATGTCCAAAAAGTCAACTCTGGGTCAAAACTAGGTCAAAAGTTGACTTGGCGGTCAACCGAGTCAACTATGGTCAAGTCTGGGTCAAACTAGGGTGCTCCTGAAATTCTAGGTCAAACCGAGGTCATTAAGCTAGAAAACTCACAAACTCGCCTCCTTGAGATACCGGGATACCCTCGGTATCCGATACCTCAACCTATGCTATATACCCCGCCTATACCCTCTAAAACCTATGCTAGCACGCATAAATATATACACATAAGCATATAAAAATCACTCCAATACTATTCCTAGGCTATTGCTCAAATACCCCGCTTGAAACTCAATACCTTGGTTATCTCAAGGTATTGAGATACCTTGGTATCTCAAGGTATTGAGATACCTCTCTAAACTCAACTCGACTACCCCTCTAGCAAGCTAACTATGCATAAACATATATATCTAGCTATAATCTAGGCTAAAATACATATATCTAATACATATAGGCATATACCTAGGTATCTACATACCTTACCTTACCTTACCTTACCTTACCTTACCTTACCTTACCCTCCTCATAAATATATATGTATCTCTATATCTAGATATCTAAACTATCTACCTAGCTATATGTATATGTATATACCTATACATATAGATCTATATATCTAGCTATCCCTCTACCTATCCATCTACCTATCTAGTTATCTATCTAACTATCTAACTAGTTATCTATATCTAGTATTTACCTATCTAACTATCTATCTAATTATCTATCTATTAATCTACCTATTTACCTACCTATAGATATCTATCTATCTAGCTATCTATATAACTATATATCTATCTATCTTTCTATTACCTATCTATCTATATGTCTATCTATCAATAATCTCTAATATCTATCTAACTATCTAGATATATGTATATTTATATATACTTATCTATTACCTATCCATCTAAGTATTAATCCAACTATCTACTAATCTATCTATCTATATATGTATACCTCTCTCTCTCCCTCGCATTGCTGCTCTTGCTCTTCACCTTGCTGCTGCTGCTGCTCCTTGTGCTGCCTAGCTGCTGCTGCTGCAGCATATTGCTGCTGAAGCTGCTGCTTTCTGCTGCTGTGGCTGCTGCCCACAGCAGCATGCTGCTGCTGCTGTTCCCAGATTCAGTTCAGCCCCCCCCTCTCACACAAACACACACACACACACACACACTCCTATACACATAGACATATATATATATATATCACTATATATATATATACATACATATATATATCTACACTCATATATCTATATATATATATAAATACATATACACACTCACACACTCAAACATAAATATATATACCCTCACACACACTCACACTCACACACCCTCACACACACACTCTCACACACACTAGCACACACTCTCACAAACACACAACCACACACATAAACACCTATACATATATATATATAAATATATACATACATATATACACACAAACTCAAACTCAAACTCATATGCATATATATCTATATCTAAATACTCACTCACACTCACACACACATATAAGCACACACATATATCTATATATATATAAACACACACACACACATATATATATATATATATATATATATATATATATATATATATATATATATATATATATATATACACATACACATAGGCATATACATACACAAGCACATAGATTTAAATACACACATATATATATATAAATATATATACATAAACACACATACATATATATATATATATATATAAAAATATATATACATATAGACACTTATAAATATATAGAGAGACACAACACCACTCAACCACAACACACAACAACACGCCCCACTAACGCCCAACGACCCCGACACTCACCAACACCCTAAAATATATAAAATATAACTCAAAAACTCTAGCACACACTCCCCGATACTAACCCAATGCGCGCACAAGCCCGAAATAAGGAAACCAAGTCGAAATGGCCGTTCGGTTATTTCGACGAACACGTGGTGCGCGGCTCGAAAAACCTTCTAAAACACACACCAAATGAACTCGGAATCGGCCCAAAATTTACCCACGCGCTCTAAACGATGCCTAGATCCTAGAAAATATGGTCCCACGTCGATTCTAGGTCCATGGCAGAAACGCGCATGCACTCAGAATCGGCGACGACGAAAACCCCAAATTTGCCCGAAACGCCCGTTTCTTCGCGACGCGACTTCCCTTGTCCGAACGGAGACACGCACTCACCCTCAAGACACCCGACAATGTCTACCTAGGTCCGTCTAACCTAGGACATCATCCAAAATTGGGCCAAATTTGGATTTTACCCGAAATTGACACATAAACTCAACCAAACTAGTTCCAACTTCCTTCCACGGGTAGTCTAAGGGTCTAGGAAGGTTGTAAACTATTAATTACACTATATAAAAATAATTACAAGGGGGAAAATTAGGGTTTACCTCTTGGGAGTTGGAATCCCAAGCCAAAGTCTCCAAAATGCTCTAAATCCTCCAAACCAAGCTTTCAAGCTCCCAAATCTAGCTCCAATACCAAATCTAAGCTTTACCCACCTAGGTTGGGGAAAAATGCAAGGTTAGGGTTCAAGTAAGTAGAAGAAATGGAAGAGGGAAGGAAGAAAAATGGAGAAAAACTCACCTTGAAGAAGAAGGAAGAAGAAAGAAGAAGTGGAGAAGAAGAAGTGAAGAAGAAGAGTGGAATGAAAAGAGGGGGGAGAGGGCTGCTGTCCACGGGTGGGGAAGGGCTGAATGGGTCGGCCAAAGCACATAAAAAGGGTTACACAAGTTTCTAAATTCCCCAAACGCCCCTATTTGACTTGGTTTCGGGTTCCGGGTTCCAAAAGCACTCAAACTAGCTCCAAATCTCTCCAACTAACCCACTAAAAATATAATCAATATTCTAAACCCAAAAATAAGTCTCACAGGGGTGTGGGCTGGGTTGGACATGGGTCCACTAGGGTCTGACATGGGTCCAGGCTAGCCAAAATCCTAAAACAATCAATAAAAATATAATACAATCATTAATTAAATATAAATACAATTAATTATAAATAATACATAATTAACCAAATTAAAAATAAAAAAATACCCTGCTCTAGAAATGGGGTAGTGACATTTCCTCCATGGTGGAACGGTCCCGGTGCCCCGGTGCCTCATTCTGTTCCAGGAAACGAAACCCTGTGCCACGCAGGTTGTCCGTGACTATGCAGACACAGTAGGTATGACGAGAGGATCGAAACATTCTCGCCCCACCAAGCGATCCAAGACTCGTTCAACCGATATCCAACCAAATATCTATAACCATTCTTCCAACATATCCAACCAAGAGATCCAAATCTCGACCTCAGAATATAGCCCAAGGCACCAAAATATCAAGTGTTTCATAGGCACAATGCCTCTTCTCAACACAGTATCCAATTTGGTGTAACACCCATGCTCAAAGCAAATCCCATGGCCCAATGCCGTTTCAGTGGCACAATGCCCCATTCGTGGCACGATGCCCCATCAAGCGACACAACGCCCTCGCCTATGCAGTTGTTCGGTTTTGAACCACAACTGCTCGCTTTGCAAGACAAAGCGACCAAGTGATACTCGCACACGGATGCACGTTCGCTCGCCCGAATTCTCGATATTCCCATTGCTTCGAATGTATCATTCCAACCGTCCAAGTAAAATCCCAAGTATCCAACCGACTGCCTCAAATATAAAATTCGACTCAGCTCCAACTATCCAACGTGTAAATTATTTCAAGCCACAATCCTACCAAGCCAATGACGTACACTCTATGCACGCCTCAGTGTAGTGATTCTCAATGATTCAGCCCAAGTGTTCAAGCCATTTACGTGTTTTCTATATTATTAGGCATGAAGGAGTAGAGGAGAAGGAAAAGAGCCCACTCACAATGATTGATCCCGTTAGGCATCCTGTCCTACCGATACGGCCAATCCCTTGAACTCGTGGTCCGATACAAGCGCGATCTACTCAACTGGTATGACCGTGCGAGCAGACCGTGCTCTCCAAATCATTCGACCGATCGGACTAAGGAATACGGTATTATCGCTTCCATTCAGCTATTCAGTATTGTTCCTGAACGAACACCTGATTTCCATCGAACCCGCTAGCCATCTGCACATTGAAACCAACTCGATTAATCCTTCTTCCTAAAAATCCAATATTTCAAACGTAACCAGTATTTGATTTATTCAATCCAACTCAGCGTAACGCTCCGAGCGGTTGCGGGGCGTTACAATGGATTCTTTTAGCTGATGCACTTCTGTCTTCACATTATTTTATATTGGAGACTTTATACTCCTCTCTCATTTTAGTTTTGGATATAGTCATTGGTAGTGGATTTGTCTCCACCCGACTATTATTTTGGATATTTCAGACTGCTTATTCTAGTTTAGTATTTCTTTTCTATGACTTGTTGTGTGGATGAGATTAGCATATCTGTGACTTGTGACTTTATATATACCACATGTGAGTTTTATTTCATATTATAGCGTACGTGTGTATTATGGTATCTATATATTGGAGTTGCCATATACATACGGCTGGCATACTTACGTGTTCCTAGTCCTACGTAATTTGGGTCTGGGACGTGACATATTTTTGTGGTGGCCCATGCAGGTCGAGAGCATATTGTCTCGATTACGTTATTGTACCGAACAAGCCTGCACCTAGGACTAGAGTATAGGATCTCATCCACAATTGACTATGATTCATCTTTCTTCTATCTGTTCTATCTGAATAATTGTATCATGCTTGATTCCTGTACTTTCCTAATAGTTCTTTGAGTATAGTCTTCTGCTAGAATATAGGAACCCTTGTTATTAGGATAATAATTATGGTAGCACGCCTATTAAGAATACAACGAGAATATAGACACACCACTAAGTTTAGAATATCCAGTGAGCCCTAGAATTCCTTACCTATAGATTGGTTTACCCTTACCCCTTGATGTATTATGAAGACTTGAGAGTAGTATAGACGCTACTAGAGTTAGTTAGAAGTTTTACCATAATGTTTGACCCTAGTATTGAGGAACCAATAGAAAACCAAAATTAAATATTAGAACTGAACCTAACGTTCATAGTTAGATAGTATTGGAGAACTATAAACTTAGATCATAGTCTTATTAGTAGCAGACAGTAGCTTAGGAAGCCAAGAGCAATGAATATAACATTTCTCTTGATCATAACTCGAATATAGCAACTAGCATACCACTCCTCCTTAGAAAACCACGATGCTATATAGAGCCCCTATTTTAATTTCATATCACTACTAGAATAAGTGGGATTAGCGACGTTTTTTAGCGACTCCAAGTAAAAACGTCGCTAATTTAGCGACTCCATGTAAAATGTCGGTAGACGTCGCTAATTGGCGACATTTAACGACGTTTAGCGACTTATATTCAGTTTTTATAAGATTAGTCGCTATAAGTTCAATTTTGGTCGCTAAACGTCGCTAATATATCTAAGTTAGCGACGTTTAGCGACGCAAATAGCGACATTTATATTAGAAATATTTAGCAACGTGTTTAGCGACGACCGTAACGTCGCTATAATTTAATTTAGCGACGTCCTTCTTTGACGTCACTAAACGTCGCTAAAATTTGGTTAACTAGGGCTCGGTTTCCATTTTTCTCCAACTGTCAAAATTTTGAAACAAAAAAAATTTCCCCCCGCCCCCCCTCCGCTCCGTCGACCGCCTGCTCCGTCGACCTCCCCCGCGGCTACTCCGGCATCCCCCTCCTCTTCCTCGAGCTCTAGGTAAAGCCTAACTCTCTCTCTCTCTCTCTCTCTCTCTCTCCACATGTGATACTAACACAGACACGACACACACACACACAGATGGTGACACAGACATAGACACGACACACACACACACTGACACAGACACTGATAAGGACCTTAGGGTTAGGATTAGGTTTTTTGACATGGACACAGACACTAATATCACATGGACACAGACAGTGACACAGACACTGAGCTCGAGATGTGAGGGATTGTGACAGTTGTAGTAGGGTTATTACCTGCAAGTGATACACTTTAGAAGTGTTAGTATATGGAGTCATCAGTTAGTATATTATCTGTTGTTAGTATTGGTACATGGAGGAGACCAAATAAAGTTTGGTTACAGACTTGGGGCTCTGGCATGGGGCACTGCAGCAGTGCACCCAAATGGTGCCTGTCAGTTAGGCTTGGGGGCAGTCCCTAGGCACTGCAGAGGCATGCCTTAGTGCATCTCAGTTTCAGTTTGGTATCAGTCATCAGTACTTATACACTGATACGTATCAGGGACTGTGTGAGGTATCAGTACAGGCAATTGTAGGAGTTGATGCAGGCAAGGTATAAAGTCAAGTGTTAATAGGGTATATATAGATATGTAGGTTAGTGATGTTTAGAGATATTAGATAGGAGTGTACTAAGATGGTATCTAGAATAAGCGGGATGGCATGCTCGAGCCTTGTAGTGGGCAGTGAGAAGGAGGTTCGCAACAGTGAGCAGGCAACCGAAGAGAAAAACCATCAGCACTGTGTCATTTCAGCAACCATGTATCAGTAAGTATCAACAAGTCCCACTATATCAGTATCCATTTTCAGTTGCATTTAGTGAGCTATGTATACTAGTTTTAGTTAGCTTAGTGTCCAGGTATTGGTTAGTTGGTTTAAGATGGGTTAGCATGAGTTATTGGGTAGAAGTTAAGGGTATCAGTTTTGTATTAAATTAGTACATAGTTAGTGTAGTTAAATAGTTACTTACTGATATACTTGATTTTATTAATAGTTAGCTAAGTAACTATATGTCCTAGTAAGCATTGTATACAGTAAAGAACCCAAGCTTTTACCAATAGTATAAAATATTAAAAAACTAAGAGACTTGGCCTCTTTTTAGTTGTTTTGAATATTGCTTATTTTAGACTTTGATAAATGAAAGTATGTATTATATCAGATATGATTTTTATAGTACGGTTAAGTTATGAAGTTAGGTGATAAACCATTGTATGTAATGATTTATATGATACATACTGTCATTTTTGCAGAAGTATCTAGAAATGGATATGAATTACTATCTGCGTCATCGTTCGTGGATGTACAACCGTCATCCTGATGACATGTGCGGTGTACGGGATGAATTTATTGAGGGTGTACAGCAGTTCCTGCAGTTCGCCAAAGCGTTCCCTCAGTACATGGACGGTACCAAAATTAAGTGTCCGTGTGTGAGATGTCGCAACAGGAAATATCATCCAGAAGTGGAAGTTACATATCATTTATACTCGAAGGACTTTACGTCGAATTACTATCAGTGGACCGCGCACGGAGAACTTGTATCTCTAGCATCGGAGTCGGAGCCCTATGTGGAGCCGTATATGGATGTCCAAGACCACGATGCTTACGACGATGGGTTGGTGAACATGGTTTATGATGCGACGAGGCCTAGTTTCAATCCTGACAATTATGATACGGCGGGACCTAGTTTCAATCCGGATAATTATGATGCAGCTGAGAAGGCACCGAATGCCGATGCTGCAAAATTTATGGAGTTGCTTGAGAATGCAAGGACTCCACTATATCCTGGTTGTGAGGATCATTCACCGTTGGAGGTGGTTACAAGATTATTGAGCATCAAGTCCGATTTTAACATATCGCAAGAATGCTATAATCGACTGCTCGATTTGATTATAGAGATCTTGCCCGAGGGTGCAAAGTTGCCTAAAGACTTCTATCGATCTAAGAGGATGGTGAGATCGCTTTGGATGGGATACGAGAAAATCAATGCATGTCGCAACGGGTACATGTTGTACTACAAAGACGACAAGGATGAAGATGTGTGCAGATTCTGTGGTGCTGATCGCTACAAGGCCACTGTTAGAGGAAAGTCTGTCGGTGCAAGGAAGCCTACCGATTCGATGCACTACTTGCCTTTGACGCCGCGGTTGCAGCGGTTGTTTATGGTTAAGGAGACTGCAGAAAACATGAGTTGGTACAAGCGAAAACAGATCGAAGGAGTATTGGATCATCCATCCGATGGAGAAGCATGGAAGCACTTTGATCGAGAGTATCCATATTTTGCCGAGGAAGCACGTAATGTCAGATTGGGGCTCTGCTCTGACGATTTTACCCCATTCGGACTTTCGGGCTCCCAGTATTCGTGTTGGCCTGTGATCATCTCTCCGTACAATCTACCGCCTTGGATGTGCATGAAGACTCCGTATATGTTCCTAACCGTTATTATCCTGGGTCCGAATAATCCGAAGAGGAACATCGATGTGTATTTACAGCCTTTGATAGATGAGTTGAATCAGCTGTGGGAAGTCGGTGCCAACACGTACGATGTTTCTAGAAAGCAGAATTTTCAGATGAGGGCAGCACTTATGTGGACCATCAACGACTTTTCGGCCTATGGAATATTATCGGGATGGAGCACCCATGGTCGTCTCTCATGTCCGTATTGCATGGACCATTCTCAGGCTTTCCATTTGAAATACGGAGGCAAACCGTGCTTCTTCGATTGTCATCGACAATTTTTGCCGAAGGATCATCCGTACCGGAGGAATCAGAATGCTTTTCGTGCGGGAGTTGTGGAGAAGGCTAATCCACCGCCAAGGTGGCCCGGATGCACGATATGGGAAGAGGTAAAAGATTTACCAAGTGCTATCGAAGAGCCTGCTAAGGGATACAAGTGTGACGGATTTGGTCGCACCCATAACTGGACGAAGAGGAGTATATTCTGGGATCTGCCATATTGGAGCACCAATCTGATCAGACATAACCTT
The DNA here is from genome assembly GCA_036927795.1 of Iris macrosiphon. Lineage (NCBI taxonomy): Eukaryota > Viridiplantae > Streptophyta > Magnoliopsida > Asparagales > Iridaceae > Iris > Iris macrosiphon. The sequence goes on from JAYESA010000016.1 coordinate 84,917,995, forward strand.
GATGTCATGCATATCGAGAAGAATGTGTTTAATAACATAATTAATACTGTAATGGATGTAAAGGGGAAGACGAAAGATAATCCGAAGGCCAGGTTGGACTTAGAAGACATATGTAGACGTCCTGCATTGCATTTGATAGAGGAGGGGAATGGAAAGTTAAAGCAACCTAAGTCAGTTTTCTCACTGGATAAAGAGGATAAAGGTAGACTTTGTAGGTGGATTCAGGGTCTAAAGTTTCCAGACGGGTACGTGTCGAACTTGAAAAGATGCGTCGACCTCAAGGAGAATAAACTAGTAGGTATGAAGAGCCACGATTGTCACGTATTCATGGAGAGGTTAATTCTGATTGCATTTCGGAAATTCTTATCGCAGGTCGTTTGGGACCTATTGACAGAGCTGAGCATATTCTTCAGAGATCTTTGTTGTACTAAGTTGCTCGTCGATCGTCTAGAAAAGCAAGAGAGGGACATTACGGTAACACTATGTAAGCTCGAGAAGGTATTTCCTCCTGGATTCTTCGACTCTATGGAGTATTTGCCAATTCATCTTTCCTATGAGGCACATGTTGGTGGTCCTGTCGGTTATCGGTGGATGTACCCCTTCGAGCGCCATCTGAATCACCTAAAGAGAAAGGTGAAAAATAAGGCACGGGTTGAAGGCTCTATTTGTGAAGCTTATGTTCTCGAGGAGATTACAAACTTTTGCTCGACGTATTTCAAACCGCATGTTGCTACTAATAGGACGAAAGCTCCCAGAAACGACGACGCATATCAGGAATCTAATGATGCAATACTCAAAGTATTCAATGCATCCGGAAAGCCTTCGGGAAAAATGAAGAAGAGATATTTGAATGACGATGAGCTAAGGGCTGCTCAATTGTATATTACTCAATTGCGACGAAGATGAAGTGGAGAAGCTAGAGGGGTAAGTAATTAATACGTCCACATTTACATCATCTCAATATAATAGTATAAGATACTATTATGCTACTAATCAGCAGTTGCTTCATTATTTTTCAGCACATATAATGATGAGTTGAGATCGGTTAGACCCTACATAACAGACGAAGAAGTAGAACAAGATATGAGATGCCATTTTCCTTCTTGGTTGAGCGCATATGTAAGATGCTTGGTAATTACTTTTTATTTCTGTACTTGCAAAACAAATAACTTACTATCGCTACTTTGGTATTTAGGTCGATCGTCTAATATCACCCGAGACTGAATCTATTAGGACTCTAGCCAAGGGACCAATTACTGTCGTAAAAATATGGCCAAGTTTCTGTGTGAATGGGTTCAGGTTCAAGTCAACAAATGCTCCTATCAAAGACAGCTTTCTGGATCTTGATTCCACGAAAAACAGTGGTTTGTGTATCAAATCTTCAAACTACAAAGACGTCAATCCGGGCAATGATTTTTTTGGCATCTTACGAGAGATTGTGGAGTTGACATATAATTATGGCACAGAACCTGCTAATATCGTGCTATTCAGGTGTGAATGGTTCGATCCGATTCAAGATCAAGGTTGGAAAATTGACAAGCATGGCCTTGTGGATATAAACTACAAGCGTAGATATCAAGGCTACGAACCATTTGTCCTATCAAGTCAGGCTCAGCTCGTGTACTTCATAACTTATCCTAGACGGGGGACAGCGAGGTCGGATTGGTGGGCAGTATGCAAGACTAAAGCAAGAAATACCTTTGACATTGACGAAATAGCTTATCAGGAGGACGATCTACCTCTTGTAACAAATATCGTAGATGTGGACTCAACGGAAGTTACTCATTACACGAGTAATAATCTAGAAGATGTAGAATTATTCGAAGAGGACGACGAAGTAGATGAAAGTGAAGACGAGAAAGAGGAAGAGCAGGACGACGAAGGCGAACAAGATAAATTTTTTGAAGATGATTGAAAATAAAAAATATTGCATGTAGAATGTAACTATATTTTGACTGTAAATATTGCATGTAGAAGTAGATGTACCCATTAACGAATATATGTATTATATTTTGACTGTATAATGCTTTGAGATATGTATCACATTTCGACTGTAGAATATAGTATATATTTATGTTTCTCTATATTCATCATATGTTGTTATCAGATATGACAGGACGACGCGGAGGATTCGACAGGTCCCGAGGTAGACAGAGTGCCACTCCGGTACTGCCTACTGTTGGTTCCGGATCATCGTCGCCCAGTACTCCAGTATATCGATCACACACATGCCCGACTGTTGGGACGAGTAGTTCCTGGCGTGATAGTACATCCTCGTCCAGCGTTCCTCCTGCTGACGGAACCATGGGGACAGATGAGCATGTCGAGGAGGTCGTGCCGACGTTGTCCTAGCATCAGCAAGATCCTCCATGCGCACCACCGGACGAGACGAGGACAGAGATTTGGGCCGACGGTACAAAGTAAGTCAATTAGATGGTTTAGTATATATTTGTGTTTCTCTTTATTCATCGTATATTGACTTTTTCAGTAATCTAAATTATTATCTCTGTATAGATATCGTCCATCGTCGGTTCAGAGACGCCTGGGCCAATTTCTGAGGAACAACTACGGTGGCCCTTGGATCAACTACTCTGAGGCTCCGGGGAGAGGAAGGCGTTCTGGTTTGCGCACTTCCAGGTAAAAGTATATTAAATAAATCCTCTAATTTATGCATATTCGTGATGCTAACTTAATGAATTATTTATTGTAGCAAACGTATTTTTATCCTCCGTACCGGGCCGAGTTGATCGAGCGGCTCTTTTCTACCGTTGTCGCCAAGCTTATCCGAGATGCTCTAGATGACCAGAAGGCTCGTGATCGTGCTGGAAAACCGATCCAAGGTTGGATCACGCCTGAGAAATAGAATGCGATGAGGGCTAGATTCGACAATCCGAGCTACAAGGAAAGGTCTAAGAAGGCCAAGGCGGCTAGGCAGAATGCTGCCAAGTGGTGTGGTGGCTCGATTCCGATGACGGAACATTTCCGTCGTTTGGTATATTTTTTCTTTTAAAATATATTATTTTAATATAAATACCATAAAATGGTACTTGGAAAAAATATTTAAGTTTAGTAACAAATAATATATTTTTAACAGGTACAGAGGGGTGAGGATGCAAACATGGTGACCGTCTTCTTGGCCACCCATCGCAAGGACGGAAATCTCATTGATGAGAGGGTCTCACAGACCTATGTAAGTATTACTTTACTTTGTGTTTATTTTAATATAACTTAGGCAATTATCGAGTTTCAAAACCTTTTCTAGGCCGAGTATCTTAGGCTTCATGAGCGGGCGACTGCTAGTGCACCTACACCTGGAGAGGCTGGTACTTCGTCGCAGCCCGGTCCATCTCCGTCGGCGGACGACCTGTGGGTGACCGCAGCTGGTGGTCTCTAAAGGGGTACGTACTACTGTACGGGCTGCTATGGTGCCCTGGTTGCGACGCAGTCATCTAGGGCCTCCCCGACAGCTGCGCATTCCACACACCCCTCGCAGTCGCAGCTCTCGCAGTCGTCGGCCAGAGTCCAGGAGGCCGTCTAGGAGGCCGTTGACCGTCAGATTGCGTCTCTCCGTGACGACTTGCTGCAAAGTATGGAGGACCAGTCCCGGTCCCAGCCGCAGGCGGACGATCCGATGCTCATCGCACGATTGGATATGCTTGACCGCAGCATGACGGAGCTACGGGAATTGACAAATGATATTAGAGCCTCCAATGATCGCAACATCATGGAGCTGCAGGCGTCACAGCTATCGATGGGCGAGAAGCTGATGAGGATGCAGGATTCAATGGGTGATAGCAGTACGAGGCTATTATCTACCCTGGATTCTTACAACCAGCGACTCGCAGACTTGGAGCGGGCACGGCCTCCACCGACGTCACTGTCTTCTCCATCGACATCGGTGTCGATTCCACGGGACGAGTATGAGGAGTTCTTATCCTTCAAGCGCGCCGGTGGTCAGCCTCCTGCAGATCCGTAGTAGTATAGTTATTTTTATTATTATTTAGGATGCAATTGTATATTATGAATTATTGATACTTCAACAATAGGCATGATGTATGATGCTTCTTGTGGTCTTTAATTTTTTAGTTAATTTAATTGGATTATATAGTTATCTTGCATATCCACATTTAATTGGATTGATACTTCAACAATGCTTCTTGTGGGCTTTAATTTAATTGGATTATATAGTTAACTAGATTGAATCATGTTGGTGTGTGTGATGAAGATGGTTACGGTGCTAGATTGGGGAAGAGCCGATACGAGTGTGCCTCTTGCAAGAAGAGCTTCCACTCCTACCAGGCTCTAGGCGGGCACCGTGCGAGCCACAAGAGGCTCAAAGGGGGATGCTGCAGCAGAGGAGGCGAGAGTACTACTAGCCCATTGGATGTCGTCGATCCGACAGTTGTCCACAGTGGAAAGGCTAAAACTGCAAGGAATTACCAATGTGGTGTTTGTGGTAAGGTGTTTGCTTCTAGACACTATTTTTTTTATTTTTTTTAAAATTAGCGACGTTTTTAGCGACGTGTAGCGACGTTTAGCGACGTTAAGTTACGTCGCTAAATACATCGCTAATTAGCGATGTTGTAAAAAGTCGCTAATGACGTCGCTAATGACGTCGCTATACGTCGCCAATTGCTGACATGGCAGTATAGCCAGGTCATTTAAGATGTCGGTATAACGTCGCTATAGACGTCGCTAATCAGCGACCTTTAGCGACTTTAATAAACGTCGCTATTTAGCGACTTGGCGTCGCTAAACGTCGCAAAAATTTACGACACAGTAAAGTCGCTAAAAACGTCGGTATAGCGACGTTTAGCGACGTTTTTTTTTTGGCGACTTGGGTTTTTCCGACAACTTTATAACGTTGCTAATTACGTCGCTAAACCAAATTAGCGACGACATTTTGTTATTTAGCAACGTTTTTAGACGTCGCTAATTTAACTTTTTCTGGTAGTGTATATATTGTTCCTTTGCGACCTTAACGTTCTTTAATTGTGCGACGACTAAATTTTGTTCTTCTATTCTTTATTTTTTTTAACTCGTGCCATCTAACACTTCTGATTATAGGCCAAGTAATTTATTCTGTGTTAAGGACATATAGTTACTGAGATTATAGTTGTAAATGTTAAATTTTGAAATTGTGTGCTTAGTAGTTAGAACTTGATGGGTTAAGCTATTCTTGTAGATTGAGACATGGTGATTATTCCTTAGTTTTAAATTGCGTAACATGTGTCACGCCCCAGTCCCAAAATATCGAGGGACCGGATGCGTGATAATGGCCAGCAGCACGCTCCGATGGACAAACTCAATTTAATGGATCCATCGGAACATGCTTAAGCTGTATTACAACAGTCCGGGTCTACTAATCTCATCCACAGAATGAATATAACAAAGTCAACATAAGGACAATAAAGCATCAACAATAACATCAAATCACAAGTAATGTAATCAGGGAACAACCCGATAATCAAGTCTGATACAATTGTTCTTTAAACAAGAAAGTAAATAACATCACTGATTGAGTATGGAAGAACATATACTCAGAAAAATATATGGCAATCACCTAGTCCTCGGTTCCTGGTTCTGCTCTAGTGCCTGCTCCTGAACCTGTTTCTGCTTCTGCTAAAGCACCTGTCCTGTAAACCTCAGAGTGGATTTTCTCTGCTAAACCTGGGGACATAATCCATTCCAGGTCCTCAGGGGACATAGCAAGGTACAGATAACACAAGCCAAAATAAATGCAGTGCAGCAATGAAATAAAATAATAGGGTGAACTATATAACCAGCTAAGTGATATGCAAGTTGAGAGCATCACTAAAAACTCAGGCTGAAACCACTACAAGCTCTGTGTCGTGGAGCCGGTAGCAGTAATAACACGTAGTGGGCCAAGCTCGGGCTTAGAGTCTTGAGCACCGCAATAATAGGGGTTTTTTTTATATATATATGATCAGCCTGTAGCCTGTGTGTCTCTCCCCACCCAATGTAATCACATGTCTCATGTCCATGCCACGCAAGATCAAAACTAATGCAGCAAGTCATAATATGAACTAAGAATATAATGTCTATGTCAATCCTGCATCCTACACAGAATCACCATGAATATCTCAGGAAGATTCTATATCATGAATAGTGTCAGGTGTCCTGGGTATAACGTACTTGATAAAGCAAGTACGAGAATGCAAAGGGTCACGATATCCATGTCTATGTGACTTTACACAACTCTGCGTACGGGGTTGGCACCCGACTATAATCGGACGCTAAGTAAGTCACACGGTCCTAGATTTTTAAGCATGTACAACAAGTATATATGTCAAGGAAATAAGTATCAAAACTGCAGAGATTGGCAAGGTACACTTGCCTGGGTTTTCGGCTCCAATTGTAGCTCGGACTTCAGCAGGAATTGCAGGGACTGCTCTGGTTGCTGAAACAAACATCACCACCAGATCTAGAAAATATCAATCAGCTAGAATCGCCTGTCCTTGAGTCCAATTTGGAGACAAGGGCAAAAATAATATTTTTGGGTCAAGCGGGGTCCACATGTGGGCCACTTTGCACCAAAAAATGTGTCAGGTTCAAAGGTCTCCAAATCAGTCCACCTTAGTGTCAGCAGGTCAGGAACGATGATACGAACCCAACAGAACTTCAGAATTGGATTTCGATGAGCCGATCACAAAATCGCCCGTCAAGTGGAGCTTGTGGGGCCCATGACACGCGATTTTGTTAACGTTCTCAGAATCGAACCAAACTTGGCTCACAGGACCAACGTATTGCTACGACTCCGATGGCGCAAGTTTTGTCTCGATCCGACGTGTGTACACTAAGTTACAGCGAGATTCAGAAAGGTCGGATACGGGGCGTTGTCCGCGGATACGTACTGATTTCGGTGTGCACGCACATCCGAATCAGCATCTGCGAAATTCTGCACGTCCGTATCAACGACGCGCACGTATCGGTGAAGACCGCACGCGACCAAGTCGTCCCGTTTGGCTGGGCGTACTCGGTTCCGGGGTGAAACAGGGCGTTGATTTTCCTGTTTTTGGATCGCGTTTTACGATCACCACAGGTCGCGATGCACCGAGCAGTTTGCACGGGCACCGAGGGGGTCACGCAGGGTTCATGTCAAAACTGACAGAACGAAAAACAGAGCTACGAGGAGAGAGAAAAGAGTACCTGAACAGGGCTCCGAAATACTGATATTCTCGTATCCGTGTGTCGAGTCAACACCGTTCTGTGTCCTGTGTCCAGCTGAGCTGTGTCCAGGCTAGGGTTTTCGTCGGCGTGAAAGGTGGAGGAGGGAGAGAGGCAACAACGAGGTGGTCACGGCGGAGGACGGCGGAGGAGCAGGAGGTAGCCGGAGGGCTTGGGGTCGGGCTCAGCGGCTGGTCTCGGGCGAGGACAGCGGCTCCCTGGAGGCGGAGAAAGAAATCAAAGAGGGCGGAGGCGGCGCCGGGCTGCGGGATAGAGCTAGGGCAGCGGGGAGGCGTCGGCTCGGGTGGCGTGGTGGGGCTGTGAAGGAGGAGGAGGAGGAGTAGGTAGAGGGCGACGGCTAGGTCGGAGGAAGGAGAGGTTTCGTCGGAGACGGAGAGAGAGGGGGCCGGAGGCTGGGTCGTGAGGGGTTTATAAAGGGGCGGTGAGGAGCTGGAGGGGTCGGGGGTTGCCGGAAGTGGAAGAGGAGATGTCAGCGGGGGTTGAGGAAGAGGAAGGGGAAGGGAAGACGGCCGACGAACGTTCCGATAGCCGGAGCGACGCAGGCGGCGGCGGGTGCGGAGCTGAGTAGTCGGGGAGGAAGGGGAGGAGTTCTCGGGTTCGGGCGGGTCCGGGTCTAAGCGGGTCGGGTCTGACCCGGATCCAACCCGCTAAAGGGTTGGGCCGGTTCGGGTAGACCGGCCGGTCTGGGTCGGTTTATTATGGGTTTAGGTGAACCGGGTTTATTTAATTAGGTTTAATTAATCAATAGATTTTAAGGCTTTAAAAATCCATTCGGGGTCCAATAAATTCCCGAAAAATTACCCTATGTCCGGTTTTCCATTTTACACTAGAAAATATTATTTCTATGATATTTTAATTTTATTTAATAACATTTAAAAATCCTTTAATTACCAAATACTTTGATTTTAATTCCAGAAAAATATCAGAAAATTACAGTAAATTGGGGAAAATTCTAAATTATCAATTCTTGAAAATCAGGAGGATTACAATCTACCCCCTTATGAGAATTGCATCCTCGCAATCAAAGAATAACCGGTCAACAAAGATGACACGGTTGCAAATATTGTTCGAAGCACATCAAAATCAAGGAGAATCAAGGTTTAGAGTAACACCTAGGAAATTATTTTCCTAAGCATTAAAAGTTATAAAATTTCCCGAATGAAGGAAATCTAAAAAATTACAGTTTTAGAAAACCAGTTTTATCTCTTAAAAAAAACTTATCAGGTTATCATTTATAAACATTCTAAGTTATTGGCAAGTTCAAAATAAATTATTAGGTTAACACTAGGTTATCTATTATTAGCAATTTAAAAAATTTCAGGTCCAGTCTAGGGTTACGAACCAGCAGGCACGAACTAAAGCAAATCTAGAAGCAGGAAACTATAAAAACTTACTCGTAATAGCTACTCCATGAATCTGCGCATTCTTCAAGGTCATCGCTGGAGCTTGCCCGCGTCCTTGCAGATATTTCCTTGGCTGCTGTTGAGCCTGCTGGAAGAGTACTGCTTGTGGTGCCAAGGGTGGCCTCGGCAGATATTCTCCTGGGGCATGTGGTAGAACTCCTTCAGCTTTCGTTTGCAGTATTTCCAATGCTGGAGAGGCTGGCCTTGGTGCTGGTAACGCTTGTCTGTTTATCATCAATGCTCTCTTTCGATGCTGAGGATAATCTTTGGCTAAGTGTTGGTTGGACGCGCAAATCAAGCATAATCTCAATTTACGTCTGCACTCGTTCTCAATGTGGCCTCTCTTACGACAATTTTGACAGATAGGCAATACTTGCGGAGATGCTTCTGGTGGTTGGTGCAGCTGAGACTTCTTTGCAATTTCTTCCTATGGTGCTCCGGCTGGTGCTGTTGGGGCTGATTATTGAATCATCACTGCTTTTTCTCAACGTTTAGGATAATCCCTTACCGAATGCTTTTTGGATCCGCAAGCTAAACATCGTCCCAGTCTGCGTTGGCATTCTTTAGCGAAATGGCCTATCTTGCCACAATAGTGACAAGTAGGGAGGACTAGTACAAGTGGTGGATTCAGCTGTGGTCGCTTTGCAACTTTTTCTTGTTGTGCTTGGTCGGGTGTTGTTGCATATAGCCGCTTCTGGCTGGACTCGATCCTTGTGTTGCACTCCATGGGTCGTGTTGCAGCAAGAACGTTCACGTCTAAGGTAGGTGCATTTGAACTGATTAATCTCCGTAACTCTGAGCTAAATCTGTCGATGAACTTCTCCGCTAGGTTTTGCTGAGCTTCTTGTTGAACCTTCTGATGGGATTGCATCATCGCATAGAACATTCGAAACAGTTATTGTTCGTCTATAGCCTGCCCTTGTGGAACGGTAGGCATCAGAGGAGCAAGCTGCGTTGATGGTGGAACGTCATCTTCCGGGATTCTCGAGCCATTCTGTCTTGCTGGACTGAGTTGTTGTGATATTTGACCTTCATCCACTAGTATCACTTCATCTTCGTGGTTAACTACAACATCTTGTGGTGCTGCTGGATGAGTCTCGTCGCCTGCTTGTGGATCCATATTTCTGCAATCAAAATAAACTATAAGAAGCACACAAGAATCAAGGCAGGATGCAAGTCAAAAATTTTATTTGAATCCGATACAGATATCAAGAACGTTTTCAAGCAAGTGGATGAGATCCTAAAAATTTATCCTATCTTTATTGCAGGCCTGTTCGGTCCCTAAGTTGAAACTGAACAATTTAGTCGTTGACCTACATGGGCCACCACAAAAACTATGTCACGCCCCAGTCCTAAAATATCGAGGGACCGGATGCGTGATAATGGCCAGCAGCACGCTCCGATAGACAAACCCAATTTAATGGATCCATCGGGACATGCTTAAGTTGTATTACAACAGTCCGGGTCTACTAATCTCATCCACAGAATGAATATAACAAAGTCAACATAAGGACAATAAAGCATCAACAATAACATCAAATCACAAGTAATGTAATCGAAGAACAACCCGATAATCAAGTCTGATACAATTGTTCTTTAAACAAGAAAGTAAATAACATCACTGACTGAGTATGGAAGAACATATACTCAGAAAAATCTATGGCAATCACCTAGTCCTCGGTTCCTGGTTCTGCTCCAGTGCCTGCTCCTGAACCTGCTTCTGCTCCTGCTAAAGCACCTGTCCTGTAAACCTCATAGTGGATTTCCTCTGCTAAACCTGGGGACATAATCCATTCCAGGTCCTCAGGGGACATAGCAAGGTACAGATAACACAAGCCAAAATAAATGCAGTGCATCAATGAAATGAAATAATAGGGTAAACTAGATAACCAGCTAAGTGATATGCAAGTTGAGAGCATCACTAAAAACTCAGGCTGAAACCACTACAAGCTCTGTGTCGGGGAGCCGATAGCAGTAATAACACATAGTGGGCCAAGCTTGGGCTTAGAGTCTTGAGCACCACAATAATAGGGGTTATATATATATATATGATCAGCCTGTAGCCTGTGTGTCTCTCCCCACCCAATGTAATCACACGTCTCATGTCCATGACACGCAAGATCAAAACTAATGCAGCAAGTCATAATATGAACTAAGAATATAATGTCTATGTCAATCCTGCATCCTACACAGAATCACCATAAATATCAGAGAAAGATTCTGTATCATGAATAGTGTCAGGTGTCCTGGGTATAACGTACTTGATAAAGCAAGTACGAGAATGCAAAGGATCACGATATCCATGTCTATGTGACTTTACACAACTCCGCGTACGGGGTTGGCACCCGACTATAATCGGACGCTAAGTAAGTTACACGGTCCTAGGTTTTTAAACATGTACAACAAGTATATATGTCAAGAAAATAAGTATCAAAACTGTCACGACCCAATTCCGTATAATCACGTGCGGGCCTGGAGTTGCGACCGCACAAGGCTTTAATAATTTGTATAGCAAGCACATATTCAGAGTACGCAGATAAATTGAAACACAGATTTGAAACATGGAAAGTTCTCTTTATTGATAATGAACATCTATTACAAACTCTTGAACGAGTTAGCTAATATGCCGAACGGCTTACAAAAGAGATGACTCAAAATGAGATAGCAGTCCTGTACATTATATCCCTTTACTAAACTTCAAAAGATATAGACCTCCTGGCTGGAGGATTGCTTTGCCACGGAGCTGCATTTGTGTATGAAGAGTTGCAGCTTCGGACTTCAAAAGGCTTTAGGGGCGCGGTGAAGATGCGCCAACAGCTGGACTGGATCGGGAAGACGACTTTGGCTCCTCGCTCGGTTCGCCTTAGTGCGGAGAACCTGTTTCAACGAGGGTCAGCATATCGAAACATGCTGGTGAAGGCGAGCTAGCCGAACTATACCAATCAACATGTTGTTTTAATGAAGCATGCATATTTGTGGGTTTCTATCTTGCCTTAGTTCATTTACAAGTAAGCAGCATATAAAATTATACTAAAATGAACGTGCCACCGTTCGGTGGATTTTACCTGACCGTCTGAATTACCTGCACAATACTTACCTTGCCTTCCCTGCCACGAAGACACAAGTTAGTTTGTAACAGGTTTAAATATACAAGAGATCACTGGCGGGATGCCACAATGGACAATAGTCACTGGCGGGAATGGTATACAGCGAATGAACAAGGAGCGCTACATGCTACCCCGTCCAGCACAATGGACTATACAATAGAGTTCCGCCCGGACCGGATCGGTGCCAATGCCCTAGCGACCATCCGCAGAACTATACCCTTGTGCACAAGTTGTCCGTGATCGAACAATATGTTTACTAAGTTAACCATTCAAGCAGCCGAGGCAACACGAGTACAAGACAAGCAAGTACAAGACAAGCACTGAACAAGACAAGCAGTCATTCATGATCTATTCCCGAACGAACAAGCATGTAATTTAGTATCCGTTCATGAAGTTATATTGACAAGCATAATAACCAAGTCTATTCTCTTTTATCTTGGTTTCTTTTATTATTACTTGGTATCGTTTGATCAGGGCAAAGGAGTGAAGCTTGGAAGCAGGGCTAGCTAATCGGGTTGGTAGCCACTCACTTAGATTTAGGAAGGGAGAAGGAAAGAGGCGCTTCACGACTTCGCTCGCCAGCCGCCTACTGCTCGTTCACCTGCACACGAACAGCTCGATTAATACTTCTTCCTCTCTTTCCAATCTCGGAATAGAAGTGCAGTTCAATGAATAAAAACAATGAAAACCATCGAAACCGTTCAAGAAAAATAAGCAAATCCCAAAACCAACTCAAAGCACGAAAGCAACAAGCGACATCGAAAACCGAGGCAATAAAAAATAGCAGCGGAGAGGTCCCTCCTGACTCTGCCGCTAAGCCGATCCTTGGGGCACAGTTCACTGAATATAGGAATCGATTCCGAAGAAACAAATCCATAACGAGGACGAGTTCTTAATTCAATCTATCCCGATCGAACGATACCGACTTGTGTTTCTTAGCCGCATTCTCCGCACCGGGAGAACGGGGTGCTACATCCTACCCAACTAATTAGAAGTTTTGTCCTGAAACTTAAGAATAGGACCTACCGTTAGGGATTATTGCGTTCGGGACGGCGATCATGACTCAAAGAACAATTACGAACAGAATGGTCTGATCCGCCACAGGCTAGGCATAAACCAAGTTTCAGGCGACAATTATCCTTCGTATGCCCCGGCTTGTTACAGAAGTAACACAGTTGCCCTGGTTTCCCTCTTTGTGGACCACCGTTGTTTCGGCACTTTGTAGCAGTATTTCCTCTGTCGTTGCTTTGGCGTTTGTGACTAGATGTATGCACAGCGCCGGCAGGAACGTGAGGATAGTGTGGTTCGAGCGATAGGGCATGATTCATGACTTCACGCATTGTACGATACTGAGGAACGGCTACGTGCGAATGGATGACAGGGCGTAGTCCACCTTCAAACCTTCTAGCTCGACTCGCTACATCAGGTAAATAGGCCCTAGCGAATTTGGAGAGTCGGTTGAATTCGGCGGCATACTCCTTAACTGTCATGCTGCCTTGCCGCAGCTGCACGAACTCATTTTCTATTTGACGTTGTACTGGAGGGGGTACAAACTCCTCTTCGAACGCGGCACAAAAAGTCGTCCACGAGATCGCCTCCTCTCCGTGATCAAATTAGAGAGATCGTCGATGCACGTCCCACCAATCGTGTGCGTTGAGGCGGAGCTGTAGTTGCGCGCAGGCGACGCACTTCTCTTCGGGGACCTCTAGCAGAGCGAAGTGATCTTCAAGTTCGGCCAACCAATCTAGAGCTATGACTGGGTCCTCAGTCTCGTTGAATGGGGTGTTGCAGACTTTCTTGAAGTGTCCAAAGTCGAAGGCAGTCACGTCCCTCGCCCTTGGAATTTGCAGCATCTCTACTTCAAGCATGGGCTGTTCCATCGGAGTCGCTGGCGTTGCCGCGGACTGGTTGGATGCCAAAGTCTGAACGATCTGCTGCAGGGTATCTACCTTCTTTTGTTGGACTGAGAATCGTGCTTCTATATTGTCTTGAAACTTGAACTGACTCTCTTCCGTCCGCTTCTTGGCCCGTTCATAGCGAGCCTCGTCCCTTTGTTGGTTTGCCTCCAATATCTGCAACATTCTTTGGACGGGTTCGATGCTTGGCACGGCTCGCTGGCTCTCTGAACTTCCCGAAGTACCCGAACTACTTTCTTGGCCTTGCGTTTCGTCCAGGGTTTGCGCTGCAGATTGCGCTGGAGCCATTCCTTCAAAAGAAGGTAAATTACATTAGGATCATAATGTATTATGGACTTATTGCATGAACGTATCTCATTTTGGCCTAGCGAGTTCAAGAGTTCGCACAGGAATTGATCGTTAAAGGAACTTTTCCAGCACGAAGTCTAAGGGACTTTGAATCTGTGCTCTGATACCACTATGTCACGACCCAATTCCGTAGAATCACATGAGGCGTCCCCCGAATCGTGACCGCCGTACGGGCCTGGACTTGCACCCGCACAAGGCTTTAATGATTTGCATAGCAAGCACATATTCAGAGTACGCAGATAAATTGAAACACAGATTTGAAACATGGAAAAGTTCTCTTTATTGATAATGAACATCTATTACAAACTCTTGAACGAGTTAGCTAATATGCTGAACGGCTTACAAAAGAGATGACTCAAAATGAGATAGCAGTCCTGTACATTATATCCCTTTACTAAACTTCAAAAGATATAGACCTCCTGGCTGGAGGATTGCTTTGCCACGGAGCTGCATTTGTGTATGAAGAGTTGCAGCTTCGGACTTCAAAAGGCTTCAGGGGCGCGGTGAAGATGCGCCAACAGTTGGACTGGATCGGGAAGACGACTTTGGCTCCTCGCTCGGTTCGCCTTAGTGCGGAGAACCTGTTTCAACGAGGGTCAGCATATCAAAATATGCTGGTGAAGGCGAGCTAGCCGAACTATACCAATCAACACATTGTTTTAATGAAGCATGCATATTTGTGGGTTTCTATCTTGCCTTAGTTCATTTACAAGTAAGCAGCATATATATTTATACTGAAATGAACGTGCCACCATTCGGTAGATTTTACCTGACCGTCTGAATTACCTGCACAATACTTACCTTGCCTTCCCTGCCACGAAGACACAAGTTAGTTTGCAACAGGTTTAAATATACAAGAGATCACTGGCGGGATGCCACAATGGACAATAGTCACTGGCGGGAATGGTATGCAGCGAATGAACAAGGAGCGCTACATGCCACCCCGTTCAGCACAATGGACTATACAATAGAGTTCCGCCCGGACCGGATCGGTGCCAGTGCCCTAGCGACCATCCGCAGAACTATACCCTTGTGCACAAGTTGTCCGTGATCGAACAATATGTTTACTAAGTTAACCATTCAAGCAGCCGAGGCAACACGAGTACAAGACAAGCAAGTACAAGACAAGCACTGAACAAGACAAGCAGTCATTCATGATCTATTCCCGAACGAACAAGCATGTAATTTAGTATTCGTTCATGAAATTATATTGACAAGCATAATAACCAAGTCTATTCTCTTTTATCTTGGTTTCTTTTATTATTACTTGGTATCGTTTGATCGGGGCAAAGGAGTGAAGCTTGGAAGCAGGGCTAGCTAATCGGGTTGGTAGCCACTCACTTAGATTTAGGAAGGGAGAAGGAAAGAGGCGCTTCACGACTTCGCTCGCCAGCCGCCTACTGCTCGTTCACTTGCACACGAACAGCTCGATTAATACTTCTTCCTCTCTTTCCAATCTCGGAATAGAAGTGCAGTTCAATGAACGAAAACAATGAAAACCATCGAAACCGTTCAAGGAAAACAAGCAAATCCCAAAACCAACTCAAAGAAGGAAAGCAACAAGCGACATCGAAAACCGAGGCAATAAAAGATAGCAGCGGAGAGGTCCCTCCTGACTCTGCCGTTAAGCCGATCCTTGGGGTAAGCCGATCCTTGGGGCGCAGTCCACTGAATATGGGAATCGATTCCGAAGAAACAAATCCATAACGAGGACGAGTTCTTAATTCAATATATCCCGATCGAACGATACTGTCTTGTGTTTCTTAGCCGCATTCTCCGCACCGGGAGAACGGGGTGCTACAAAAACTACATAGATTGGCAAGGTACACTTGCCTGGGTTTTCGGCTCCAATTATAGCTCTGACTTCAGCAGGAATTGCAGGGACTGCTCCGGTTGCTGAAACAAACATCATCACCAGATCTAGAAAATATCAATCAGCTAGAATCGCCTGTCCTTGAGTCCAATTTGGAGACAAGGGCAAAAATAACATTTTCGGGTCAAGCGGGGTCCACATATGGGCCACTTTGCACCAAAAAATGCGTCAGGGTCAAAGGTCTTCAAATTAGTCCAACTTAGTGTCAGCAGGTCAGGAACGATGATACGAACCCAACGGAACTTCCAGAATTGGATTCCGATGAGCCGATCACAAAATCGCCCGTCAAGTGGAGCTTGTGGGGCCCACGACACGCAATTTTGTCAACGTTCTCAGAATCAAACCAAACTTGGCTCACAGGACCAAGGTATTGCTACGAGTCCGATGGCACAAGTTTTGTCTCGATCCGACGTGTGTACACTAAGTTACAGCGAGATTCAGAAAGGTCGGATACAGGGCGTTGTCCGCGAATACGCACTGATTTCGCTGTGAACGCACATCCGAATCAGCTTCTGCGAAATCCCGCACGTCCGTATCAATGACGCGCACGTATCGGTGAAGACCGCACGCGACCAAGTCGTCCCGTTTGGCGGAGCGTACTCGGTTCCGGGGTGAAACAGGGCGTTGATTTTCCTATTTTTGGATCGCGTTTCACGATCACCACAGGTCGCGATGCACCGAGCAGTTTGTACGGGCACCGAGGGGGTCACGCTGGGTTCGTGTCAAAACTGACGGAACAAAAAACAGAGCTACGAGGAGAGAGAAAAGAGTACCTGAACAGGGCTCCGAAATACTGATATTCTCGTATCCGTGTGTCGAGTCAACACCGTTCCGTATCCTGTGTCCAGCTGAGCTGTGTCCAGGCTAGGGTTTTCGTCGACGTGGAAGGTGGAGGAGGGAGATAGGCAACAGCGAGGTGGTTACAGCGGAGGACGGCGGAGGAGCAGGAGGTAGCCGGAGGGCTTGGGGTCGGGCTCAGCGGCTGGTCTCGGGCGAGGACAGTGGCTCCCTGGAGGCGGAGAAAGAAATCGAAGAGGGTGGAGGCGGCGCCGGGCTGCGGGATAGAGCTAGGCAGCGGGGAGGCGTCGGCTCTGGTGGCGTGGCAGGGCTGTGAAGGAGGAGGAGGAGTAGGTAGAGGGCAACGGCTAGGTCAGAGGAAGGAGAGGTTTCGCCGGAGACGGAGAGAGAGGGGGCCGGAGGCTGGGTCGTGAGGGGTTTATAAAGGGGCGGTGAGGAGCTGGAGGGGTCGGGGGTTGCCGGAAGGGGAAGAGGAGACGTCAGCGGGGGTTGAGGAAGAGGAAGGGGAAGGGGAAGGGGAAGGGGAAGGGAAGACGGCCGGCGAACGTTCCGGTAGCCGGAGCGACGCGGGCGGCGGCGGGTGCGGAGCTGAGCAGTCGGGGAGGAAGGGGAGGAGTTTTCGGGTTCGGGCGGGTCCGGGTCTAAGCGGGTCGGGTCTGACCCGGATCCGACCCGCTAAGGGGTTGGGCTGATTCGGGTAGACCGGCCGGTCTGGGTCGGTTTATTATGGGTTTAGGTGAACCGGGTTTTTTTAATTAGGTTTAATTAATCAATAGATTTTAAGGCTTTAAAAATCCATCCGGGGTCCAATAAATTCCCAAAAAATTATCCTATGTCCGGTTTTCTATTTTACACTAGAAAATATTATTTCTATAATATTTTAATATTATTTAATAACATTTGAAAATCTTTTAATTACCAAATACTTTGATTTTAATTCCAGAAAAATATCAAAAAATTACAGTAAATTGGGAAAATTTCCAAATTATCAATTCTTGAAAATCAGGGGGATTACAACATGTACCTCCACTTCAATACGAGTTAGATCCCTTCCCGTAGACCTTAATAGGAGTTTCTATGGTATCCTTAAGGCAATTACAATATTAGTTTATTGTTATAAGTTGGGTAGTATACCCCACAACCTAGTATCACACAGTCTTTTGCCCTATTATTGAAGTGTAGCTGAATGACATTAACTGTGTGCTAACATAAGAAGATAATGTTTCATCAGACTGTAGAACTTAGAAGCTATACCCCTACTTTGTCGACTATCGACTTAGACAAGAAATTAGTATGACAACTGTAGAGATTATGGAGTCTTATCTTTTGTGAACTTGAATTGTTATGTACCTTCTTTCATCATAATCCAGCATATTTATGTTGCTGTACTACCTTGACTTATGCTACTATTATAGCCTAGTTTTTGCAAGTTTATTCTTTTATCGAGCTTGCTCATGGCATATGTATTATTGGGTGCACACAATAATATAATTGCCTAATCAGAATCGGTGTATTAAGGTCTAGCTAACCTTAGTGCGCTTGGTTCGCTCTTCGCATGACTACTTTACGTAGATTGAGATATATGGTAGTAGACGGATATACTTGCCCCTAGACATGTCTGACACATCGTATCGGTTACATAACTGTACTGATACGAGCATGTAAATAGGAAGTTACCAAAAATAGGATTTCAATCCACAACTGTCCTGACAACTCTCTTTTCGAATTCCTTAAATCTCTTTGAACCTCGTACTTGTATTCTATCACCTTCACTTTGAGTTCTTTATTATTTCTCTCCGTCTTCCCTTATTTCGGAAAGAAGAAACCTCGTGCTGGTATAAGTTGATATTGATAGTACTAGATATACCCTATAAGGCTAATTACATGACTTAGTGACCCTCTTTTATAATTGATTAAGGGCATATCATAGGTGGTCTGTTTGGTGTTAAAACTTTGAGGATTGAATAATATGATTAAATAATTTGAGGAATAGTTTTCCTAGATGTATAGCCTTAGGTGATAAATGGATGAATTTTAAGTTCGGTAGATTGTGAACCCCTCACCCAAAATTAGACCTACTTGGCTTAGATAGTGAGACTAAGGCTAGATTAAATCCAGTTAGAAATAGAACACGATATTATTTTTATTTAATTTTGCAATAATTATATCACTTAGCGCCCCTTATCGTGCTTCGATAATTGGAGCACTACACTAGCCATCGCCTTCCTACAAATTCTATACCCTTATCCTGGACGTGTCCATCATCCAATTCTCATCTTTGTGCAATTTTCCAATTGTTGGGCACTTTTATGCAAAAGAGCAGTTAGGTGTCCACACCATTGGACATGACACATGAAGAAATCTATTTTTCGCTCATGTAGATTTTTCCATAATTTTTGGGATGTGCAACGCGCAACATCGCCCACCCCTTTAAACTTAGCCTTGTATTTTAAATAATGCAAATCTTATACCACCCTTAACTTTCTACCACGGCTTAGTTTTAATTTTGAGGACGAAATTTTTATAAGTTGGGTAGAATGTAAAACCCATATTTCTAAAAAAACCGTATTTATTATTTTTTATTATTAATTAATAATTTAATTATAGTAATTAGTGGCTAATTAGGAGAAATAGATTTTTAATAATTTTATTTTAGGTGTTCGGACACTTAGAGGATTTATGGGACCATTAGAAATTTTTCGGAATTTATTTCATGTAGGAGACCCCTTGAGCAGTTGCTAGCCTAACGGTGTGCATTATTCTAATCTATAAATTTCTTATGAGTATATATATATATATATATATATATATATATATATATATATATATATATATATATATATATATATATATATATACAAATATATATACAAATATATATTTAAGAAGAAGAAAAGAAAAGAAAAGAAAAGAAAAGAAAAGAAAGTATAAAGAAATAATTAATAATATACTAATAATAATAATATTAATAATACTAACTTTATTATTCCACTTAGCAACTTCCAACTAGCAAAAGTTAGAAACTTGCAACTTAGCAAGCACAGCCAACCAAAGCTAACAAACTTGCTAGCATTCTTAAAGCAACTTGCCAACCTAGCAAACGTTTGCTTTTGCTTTCCTATTCCACATTAGCAAAACTAGCAATGCAACTTAGCAAAATTCCTTCCCACAAAAGCACAGCAAACTAAAGCCTAGCAACAAACAGCCATCCCAATTCCCACAACCAAAACACAGTGCCCCCCTTTGCGGACCCGCCTCCATCCTATTCTCTCTCCCTATCCTATATATATATATATATATATATATATATATATATATATATATATATAATTTTATAAAACCCTAACCTAAAATCTTCAGACCCCCTCTTCTCATCTAGATCCGCCACCGCAGCCAGAGAACCTCGTCAAGCCGTCCAAACCAATCCCGACGACCCCGACCTCGCGCACTGCAGATTCCCACACGAGGTACCTTCGCTCCGGAGTTGTTTTCCGTCGACTCGCTCAACCAAACGTCATTCTGTCTTCACCGGTATGCTCACCCCTTAACCCTCTTCCATATTTATATAATAGCAGACCTCGAACAATGTGTACCCATAGGCAAAAATAGCGTCCAAGTTGGCACGAGCAGACCGAATTCTGGGATCGCAGAAAACTGCGGTGACCACCCATGTTGCCGAGTTCGTATCTTCCACCACAGAGATCCGAATTCGGTAATTCTTTTTGATATGTGTAGAACACTTGACCTAGTTTATTTTCTGTTAAATAACTCTAGATTATTAGCTGCTGTGGACAGAATTAAATTCGTCACAAAACCCCGCAAACCTACTTTTTCCAGAATTCTAAAAGTTATGAAACGGAACGCGCCCCTCCAAACGGGACCGCCCCGCCGTATACCAAGTGTACCAAACGGTGCACGCAGCATAACCGAACACGTAAAAATTTGTGAGAACTGATTCGGACGCGTGTGCGGGCCAAAATCAGGCCGTATTCGCGGACACACCCCGTGTCGTAATTTTTGTGGAACTCATTCGTATTTTGTGTACGCTTGTCAAATTACGACGAAACTTGCGCCACTGGACTCGTGGTAATGCTCTGGTCCTGTGACCCAATTTTTACGCAATTCTGAGACGGTTGACCAAACCGCCAATTGGCGGGCCCCATAGTTGACTTTTTGGACAAATTTGTGTTCGGCCCATCGGAATCCACATTTGGACATACCGTTGGGTTCATATTGAAATTTAGAGTTGTTTGACCTATAGTTTGTCCCATTTAGAGACTGTTACTCTAGGCACATTTTTCGGTGCAAAGTGGGCCACACGTGGACCCCACTTTTACCCAAAATTACTGTTTTGCCCCTGTGTCCAAATTGGACGAAAGCGAAGTGCCTTTTAGCTATTTTGCTTATTTTGGAAATATTGGTGATATTTATTTCAGCATCCGGAGACATTTGTTCTGCGGCCATAGCTTTTGATCCTTTGCATTTGACTTCTGGACAGTACACCTTGCAGCTTTCTTACCAGGCAAGATACCTTGCCAAATTGCTTACAGTATTTTACATGCTTAGTATATTTCTTTATATTTATTGCATTTCTATTTATTTATTACATGTGTAGTTTCTTTCACTCATTACTATATATTAGATATGTTGACACACACATGGCACCTAGTATCATGAGAGGACAATCATTAGGTGTATGGACTTTTAACCACTTTGGTAAACCGTAGTACATAGTTCGCACTATGGACGTGTGTCGTGCTGGTCGCTACCCCCGCGGTATATCGATTTCTGGAGTCTCGCTGGTCGCTACCCCCGCGGTATGTCAATTTCTGATGTCCATTGACGTGTGTGTGAGTTGTGAGGTAGATCGAGTAGCCTACCCTTGCCCATACGTCAAAAAGTTGTCCTCATTGCATTCATATAGATTGTCTTGTACAGCGTACTTATTTATTTTCAAATTATATACATGTTTATTCAAGTTGGCTCGCTTTTCTGTATCTTATTACGTCCCTCTGAGGACCTGGTCCTCTGCCAGGTGTATCTGCTCTTGAGTATTTGTAGGAGTACGGGCCTGGACCTGACGCATTACTTTCTGTCGAGGAGGTCTTACCTTCTGAACATCATTGATTATCTAGCGATGGATTCTTTTAGCTGATGCTCTTCTGTCTTCACATTATTTTATATTGGAGACTTTATACTCCTCTCTCATTTTAGTTTTGGATATAGTCATTGGTAGTGGATTTGTCTCCACCCGACTATTATTTTGGATATTTCAGACTCCTTATTCTAGTTAAGTATTTCTTTTCTATGACTTGTTGTGTGGATGAGATTAGCATATCTGTGACTTGTGACTTTATATATACCACATGTGAGTTTTATTTCATATTACAGCGTACGTGTGTATTATGGTATCCATATATTGGAGTTGCCATATACATACGGCTGGCATGCTTACGTGTTCCTAGTCCTACGTAATTTGGGACTGGGGCGTGACATGCGTTGTACTCTTCCACCGTCATAGTATCCTGAATGAGGCGATTGAACTTGTCCCGCAGTTCTGATCGAGCGATAGCCAGAATGTACATCTCTTGAAAGAGTCTGGAAAACTCTTCCCAAGTGACTCAGTCTGGTCTGAGCCGTCTCTCCTTAGATAGCCATCAGTGATGTGCGTTGCCCGTCAATTGCATTCTGATGGCAGTCATCCAACGTTCCCGTGGAAGCTTAGCTGCTTTTAATTGATGTTGAGTATTTATGAGCCATTCATGAACTTCTGTGGGCTCCTCCTTGCCTGAGAAGGTACGGGGCTTCAGCTGGCGAAAATCGGTGATAGAGCCCGTCGTTGGCCGTCGAGCTGGTAGGTTGGCCTGCTCCAGTGCATTTACTAGGCTGTTCTTCAAGTAATCAGCCTCACGATGCTGAGCCTCGTGTTGGACTTGTTGCTGGGCTTGCATCATTACGTAGATCATTTGGAATATCTGTTGCCCGTCCATAGGCTGCCCTTGTGGGAATACGGGCATTGGTAGAACGAACTGCGGAGGCGGTGGGATGTCATCACACCGGAACCTTGAATTATGCTGGGCTGCTTGATCGCTTTGAGAAGATTGTCCTCTATTCTCTGGTATTACTCCTTCATCGTAGGTGACCACAGCATCGTCCGGTGTACCTAAGGGATTCTCATCGCCGGTTCTCGGATCCATTGCTCTGCATCAAAAATAAACTATAAGAGGCGCACAAAAATTAAGGCAAGATGCAAGTCAAAATTTTAATTTGAATCCGATATAGATATCAAGACCGATTCAAGCAAGTGGATGAGATCCTAAAACTTATCCTATTCTTATTGCAGGCCTGTTCGGTCCTTAAGTTAAAACCAAACAATTTAGTCGTCGACCTGCATGGGCCACCACAAAAACTATGTCACGCCCCAGTCCCAAAATATCGAGGGACTAGACACGTGAAAATGGCCAGCAGCATACACCGATAGACAAACCGAATTTAATGGATCCATCGGGGCATACTTAAGCTGTAATACAATAATCAGGGTCTACTAATCTCATCCACAGAATAAATACAGCAATATCAACAAAAGAAAATAAACTATATCCCGTCACAAGTAAATAAAATCGGGGAACAACCCGATATTAAGTCTGTTACAATTGTTCATTTAAAACAAGAAATAAAAGAGTTTTAATTGCCATTAAAAACTAAGCATAGACGAAGATATTCAGGAGAAATCTTCTGCAATCACCTCGTCCTCGGTTCCTGGTTCTGCTCCTGCTAATGCTCCTGTTTTGTAGACCTCAGGATAGATATCCTCTGCTAACCCTGGGGACATAATCCATATCCAGGTCCTCAGGGGACATAGCAAGGTACAGATAATACAAGACAAAATAAATGCAGTACAGCAATAAATGAAACAATAGGGTAAATATAAACCAGCTAAGTGATATGCAAGTGAGAGTTTTAGTCATACTTGGGCTGAGACTAATATAGGATCAGTGTCGAAGAAACCCATAGCAGTATTCTCTCGAAGGGTCAGTACGGTACCAAAGCTCTGTGTCAGAGTCTAAGGCACTTCAATTAAAGTATTATATATATATATATATATATATATATATATATATATATATATATATATATATATATAATCAGCCTTTTGTATGGGAAATCTCTCCCCACCCAATGTAATCTCACGTCTCATGTCCAGGACACGCAGGATTAAAACTAATGCAGCAAGTCATAATAAGATCTAAGAAAATAATGTCTATGTCATGAAAATTATATCCTATACAAAATCACCTTGAATATTTCAGGAAAATTCTATCTCATGATTAGTGTCAGGTGTCCTGGGTATAACGTACTTGATATGGCAAGTACGAGAATGTATAGGGTCACGATATCCATCTCTAGGTGACATAGACATTATTTAAGAAGAAGAAAAGAAAAGAAAAGAAAAGAAAAGAAAGTATAAAGAAATAATTAATAATATACTAATAATAATAATATTAATAATACTAACTTTATTATTCCACTTAGCAGCTTCCAACTAGCAAAAGTTAGAAACTTGCAACTTAGCAAGCACAGCCAACCAAAGCTAGCAAACTTGCTAGCATTCTTAAAGCAACTTGCCAACCTAGCAAACGTTTGCTTTTGCTTTCCTATTCCACATTAGCAAAACTAGCAATGCAACTTAGCAAAATTCCTTCCCACAAAAGCACAGCCAACTAAAGCCTAGCAACAAACAGCCATCCCAATTCCCAAAACCAAAACACAGCGCCCCCCTTTGCGGACCCGCCTCCATCCTATTCTCTCTCCCTATCCTATATATATATATATATATATATATATATATATATATATATATATATATATAATTTTATAAAACCCTAACCTAAAATCTTCAGACCCCCTCTTCTCATCTAGATCTGCCACCGCAGCCAGAGAATCTCGTCAAGCCGTCCAAACCAATCCCGACGACCTCGACCTCGCGCACTGCAGATTCCCACACGAGGTACCTTCGCTCCGGAGTTATTTTCCGTCGACTCGCTCAACCAAACGCCGTTTCGTCTTCACCGGTATGCTCACCCCTTAACCCTCTTCCATATTTATATAATAGCAGACCTCGAACAATGTGTACCCATAGGCAAAAATAGTGCCCAAGTTGGCACGAGCAGACCGAATTCTGGGATCGCAGAAAACTGCGGTGACCACCCATGTTGTCGAGTTCGTATCTCCCACCACAGAGATTCGAATTCGGTGATTCTTTTTGATATATGTAGAACACTTGACCTAGTTTATTTTCTGTTAAATAACTCTAGATTATTAGCTGCTGTGGACAGAATTAAATTCGTCACAAAACCCTGCAAACCTACTTTTTCTAGAATTCTAAAAGTTATGAAACGGAATGCGCCCCCCAAACGGGACCGTCCTGCCATGTACCAAGTGTACCGAACGGTGCACGCAGTATAACCAAACACGTAAAAATTTGTGGGAACTGATTCGGACGTGTGTGCGCGCCGAAATCAGGCCGTATTCGCGGACACACCCCGTGTCGCAATTTTTGTGGAACTCATTCGTATTTTGTGTACGCTTGTCAAATTACGACGAAACTTGCGCCACTGGAATCGTGGTAATGCTCTGGTCCTGTGACCCAATTTTCACGCAATTCTGAGACGGTTGACCAAACCGCCAATTGGCGGGCCCCATAGTTGACTTTTTGGACAAAATTGTGTTCGGCCCATCGGAATCCACATTTGGACATACCGTTGGGTTCATATTGAAATTTAGAGTTGTTTGACCTATAGTTTGTCCTATTTAGAGACTGTTACTCTAGGCACGCTTTTTGGTGCAAAGTGGGCCATACGTGGACCCCACTTTTACCCAAAATTACTGTTTTGCCCCTGTGTCCAAATTGGACGAAAGGGAAGTGCCTTTTAGCTATTTTGCTTATTTTGGAAATGTTGGTGATATTTATTTCAGCATCCGGAGATATTTGTTCTACGGCCATAGCTTTTGATCCTTTGCATTTGACTTCTGGACAGTACACCTTGCAGCTTTCTTACCAGGCAAGATACCTTGCAAAATTGCTTACAGTATTTTGCATGCTTAGTATATTTTTTTATATTTATTTCATTTCTATTTATTTATTACATGTGTAGTTTCTTTCACTCATTACTATATATTAGATATGTTGACACACACATGGCACCTAGTATCATGAGAGGACAATCATTAGGTGTATGGACTTTTAACCACTTTGGTAAACCGTAGTACATAGTTCGCACTATGGACGTGTGTCGCGCTGGTCGCTACCCCCGCGGTATATCGATTTCTGGAGTCTCGCTGGTCGCTACCCCCGCGGTATGTCAATTTCTGATGTCCATTGACGTGTGTGTGAGTTGTGAGGTAGATCGAGTAGCCTACCCTTGCCCATACGTCGAAAAGTTATCCTCATTGCATTCATATAGATTGTCTTGTACAGCGTACTTATTTATTTTTAAATTATATGCATGTTTATTCAAGTTGGCTCGCTTTTCTGTATCTTGTTACGTCCCTCTGAGGACCTGGTCCTCTGCCAGGTGTATCTGCTCTTGAGTATTTGCAGGAGTACGGGCCTGGACCTGACGCATTACTTTCTGTCGAGGAGGTCTTACCTTCTGAACATCGTTGATTATCTAGCAATGGATTCTTTTAGCTGATGCTCTTCTGTCTTCACATTATTTTATATTGGAGACTTTATACTCCTCTCTCATTTTAGTTTTGGATATAGTCATTGGTAGTGGATTTGTCTCCACCCGACTATTATTTTGGATATTTCAGACTCCTTATTCTAGTTTAGTATTTCTTTTCTATGACTTGTTGTGTGGATGAGATTAGCATATCTGTGACTTGTGACTTTATATATACCACATGTGAGTTTTATTTCATATTACAGCGTACGTGTGTATTATGATATCCATATATTGGAGTTGCCATATACATACGGCTGGCATGCTTACGTGTTCCTAGTCCTACGTAATTTGGGACTGGGGCGTGACATGCGTTATACTCTTCCACCGTCATAGTATCCTGAATGAGGCGATTGAACTTGTCCCGCAGTTCTGATCGAGCGATAGCCAGAATGTACATCTCCTGAAAGAGTCTGGAAAACTCTTCCCAAGTAACTCGGTCTGGTCCGAGCCGTCTCTCCTTAGATAGCCATCAGTGATGTGCGTTGCCCGTCAATTGCATTCTGATGGCAGTCATCCAACGTTCCCGTGGAAGCTCAGCTGCTTCTAATTGATGTTGAGTATTTATGAGCCATTCATGAACTTCTGTGGGCTCCTCCTTGCCTGAGAAGGTACGGGGCTTCAGCTGGCAAAAATCGGTGATAGAGCCCGTCGTTGGCCGTCGAGCTGGTAGGTTGGCCTGCTCCAGTGCATTTACTAGGCTGTTCCTCAAGTAATCAGCCTCACGATGCTGAGCCTTGTGTTGGACTTGTTGCTGGGCTTGCATCATTACGTAGATCATTTGGAATATCTGTTGCCCGTCCATAGGCTGCCCTTGTGGGAATACGGGCATTGGTGGAACGAACTGCGGAGGCGGTGGGATGTCATCACACCGGAACCTTGAATTATGCTGGGCTGCTTGATCGCTTTGAGAAGATTGTCCTCTATTCTCCGGTATTACTCCTTCATCGTAGGTGACCACAGCATCGTACGTTGTACCTAAAGGATTCTCATCGCCGGTTCTCGGATCCATTGCTCTGCATCAAAAATAAACTATAAGAGGCGCACAAAAATCAAGGCAAGATGCAAGTCAAAATTTTAATTTGAATCCGATATAGATATCAAGACCGATTCAAGCAAGTGGATGAGATCCTAAAATTTATCCTATTCTTATTGCAGGCCTGTTCGGTCCTTAAGTTAAAACCAAACAATTTAGTCGTCGACCTGCATGGGCCACCACAAAAACTATGTCACGCCCCAGTCCCAAAATATCGAGGGACTAGACACGTGGCAATGGCCAGCAGCATACACCGATAGACAAACCCAATTTAATGGATCCATCGGGGCATACTTAAGCTGTAATACAATAATCAGGGTCTACTAATCTCATCCACAGAATAAATACAGCAATATCAACAAAAGAAAATAAACTACATCCTGTCACAAGTAAATAAAATCGGGGAACAACCCGATATTAAGTCTGTTATAATTGTTCATTTAAAACAAGAAATAAAAGAGTTTTAATTGCCATTAAAAACTAAGCATAGACGAAGATATTCAGGAGAAATCTTCTGCAATCACCTCGTCCTCGGTTCCTGGTTCTGCTCCTGCTAATGCTCCTATTTCGTAGACCTCAGGATAGATATCCTCTGCTAACCCTGGGGACATAATCCATATCCAGGTCCTCAGGGGACATAGCAAGGTACAGATAATACAAGACAAAATAAATGCAGTACAGCAATAAATGAAACAATAGGGTAAATATAAACCAGCTAAGTGATATGCAAGTGAGAGTTTTAGTCATACTTAGGCTGAGACTACTATAGGATCAGTGTCGAAGAAACCCATAGCAGTATTCTCTCGAAGGGCCAGTACGGTACCAAAGCTCTGTGTCAGAGTCTAAGGCACTTCAATTAAAGTATATATATATATATATATATATATATATATATATATATATATATATATATATATATAATCAGCTTTTTGTATGGTAAATCTCTTCCCACCCAATGTAATCTCACGTCTCATGTCCAGGACACGCAGGATCA
The DNA here is from genome assembly GCA_036927795.1 of Iris macrosiphon. Lineage (NCBI taxonomy): Eukaryota > Viridiplantae > Streptophyta > Magnoliopsida > Asparagales > Iridaceae > Iris > Iris macrosiphon. The sequence continues at coordinate 84,946,404 of JAYESA010000016.1, forward strand.
AAACTAATGCAGCAAGTCATAATAAGATCTAAGAAAATAATGTCTATGTCATGAAAATTGTATCCTATACAAAATCACCTTGAATATTTTAGGAAAATTATGTCTCATGATTAGTGTCAGGTGTCCTGGGTATAACGTACTTGATATGGCAAGTACGAGAATGTATAGGGTCACGATATCCATCTCTAGGTGACATTACACAATTCTGCGTACAGTGTTGGCACCCGACTATTAATCGAACGCAAAGTAAAGTCACACGGTCCTAGGTCAAGCATGTACAACAATGTATAAATAAGTCAAAAAATAAGTAGCAAAACTGCAGGATTTGGCAAGGTACACTTGCCTGGGGTTCTGACTCCAACTGTAGCTCTGACCTCAGTAGAAATTGCAGGTACTGCTCCGGTTGCTGAAATAAACATCACCATCAGATTCAGAAAATATCAATTAGCTAGAAATGCCTGTCCTTGAGTCCAATTTGGACACAGGGGCAAAAATTACATTTTCAGGTCGAAGCGGAATCCACATGTGGGCCGCTTTGCACCGAAAAATGTGTCAGAAATAATGGTCTCCAAATTCATCAAACTTAGTGTCAACGGGTCCTGAATGATGATACGAACCCAACGAAACTTCCAGAATTGGATTCCGATGAGCCGATCACAAAATTGCCCGTCAAGTAGAGCCGTGGGGCCCACGATACGCGATTTTGTCAACGTTCTCATAATCGAACGAAACTTGGGTCACAGGACCAGCGTTTTGCTACGAGTCCGATGACGCAAGTTTCGTTTTGATCCGACGTGTATACACAAAGTTACAACGTGATTCAGAACATGCGGATACAGGACGTTGTCGGCGGATACGCGTTGATTCCGGTGTACACGCACATCCAAATCAACTTCTGCGAAATCCCAGACGTCCGTATCAACGACGCGCACCTTTCCGTGAAGATCGCACGTGACCAAGTCGTCCCATTTGGCGGGGCGTGATCAGTTCCGGGGGAAAATGGGGTGTTGATTTTCTTGTTTTTGGATCGCGGTTCGCGATCGCTACAGGACGCGACGCACCGAGCGAGTTGCACGGGCATCGAGAGGGTTACGCCGCCTACGCGTCACAACTGACAGAACAAAAAACAGAGCAACGAGGAGAGAGAACGGGTTACCTGAACAGGGCTTCGCAAAACCGGGTTTCTCTTGTCCGCGTGTCGTCTTGACACGACACGACCCAGTGGACACGGCACTGTGTCAGGGCTGTGTCCGGTTAGGGTTAGGATTCTGTGCACCGGTGCTCGCCGGAGGATGGTGGAGGCGGCTCGGCCAAGGTGCGGTCGGAGGCGGCGGAGCTCAGGCGAGCTGAGGCGGTGAGGTCGAGACTGCTGGGGCTGCACGGCTCGGGGTCGTCGGCTCTCGGGTCGAGCGGCTGCGGGCGGCTCAGGCGAAGTGGAGAGGCGCAGCTGCTGGGGGTAGGCGGAGGACGACGCTGGCTGGAGGGTTGAGGTCGCCATAGAAGACGACGGCAGGGCGGAGCTAGGGTAGCGAGGGTCGTCGAGGAGAAGTGGGGCGGAGGAGGAGGGGTTTTATAGGCGGAGAGGGGGAGAGGAAGCGGCGGCGGTTGCGGAGGCGATGCGGCGGCCGGGAGCGGAGCGTCGGCAGTTGCAGGAAGCCGGAGCGGCTGGAAGGCGAGCGGGTGGCAGGTCGGCCGACGGAGGGGAGACGAGGTGTCGGGGGAGATCGGGTTAGGGATGGGCACTGTAGCACGGGTTAACGGATCCGGGTCCGGGTCGGGCGGCGGATCCGGCCCGATCCAATAAGCATAAGTGTGGGTCGGGTATGCGGGTTTCGGGTCGGCGGGTTAGACCTGGATCCGACCCGCAGGGTAGGGTTGGTTTAACTAAACCGGTCCGGTTTGGTTCGGGTTGGTTTGGTTTATTTGAAATAAACCGGGGTTTATTCAGGGTTTATTTGGTTTAATTAAAACTTGGTTTTTAGGTCTTTAAAAATGCTTCCTGGGTCCAATAAATTTTCGGAAAATTATCCTATGTCTAATTTTTCATTTTACACCAGAAAATATTATTTTCATAATATTTTAATATTATATAATATCATTTAAAAATTATTTAAATTTAAAATACCTTAGTTTTAATTAGAGAAAAATTCCAAAAAATTACAGAAAATTGTGAAAAAACTATTTTAAAAATCCTGAAAAAATTACAAATGTAACCTCACGTCTCATGTCCATAACACGCAAGATCATGACCTCTAGCTAGTACAGCGAGTCATAATAATATCTATGTATATGCAAGATCTATGTCACGAATCCTGTAAGCCTATACAGAATCACCATGAATAACTCAAAAAATATTCTGTTTCATGGATAGTGTCAAGTGTCTTATGGTATAACGTACTTGATAAAGCAAGCACGAAAATATAGGATCATAATATCAACTCTTTAAGTGACGTTACACGACTCCGCGTACGGCGTTGACACCCGAATATTATTCGAACGTTAAGCAACGTCTCACGGTCCTAGGTTGAATATGTACATCTCAAGAGTATATATATATATATATATATATATATATATATATATATATATATATATAAAGAACTCAAGCAAATAATATAACAGAAACTAATGCAAGTTGGCAAGGTATACTTGTCTGGGGTTTACACTCCTTCAGTTGCTCCGATTACAGCAAAATATTCAGGTACGCCTTCGGATACTGAAACAAATATTAACATTACTCTTAGAAGACATGAAATAGCTAGAATTGACTACCCATAAGTTTAATTTGGACACAGGAATAGAATTGACAGTTTCTGGTCAAAGCGGGGTCCACAGGTGGCCTACTTCGCACCGAAAAATGTGCCAGAGATAAAGTTCTCCAAATTCGTCAAACATAGTGTCTACAAGTCCATAACGATGATACGAACCCAACGGAGTGTCCAGAACTGAATTTTGATGAGCCGATCACAAAATCGTCCGTCAAGTGGAGCCGTGGGGCCTACGATACGAGATTTTGTCAATGTTCTCAGAATCGAACCAAACTTGGGTCACAGGACCAGCGTAACGCTGCGAATCCGATGGAGCAATTTTTGTTGCGAAATGATACGTACACACGAAGTTACATCGAGTGTCAGAACGGACCGATACGGGACATTTTCGACAGGTACACGTTGATTCCGGTGTACACACACATCCAAATTAACTTCTGCGAAATTCCACACGTCCGCATTAATGATACGCACCTTTCGATGTAATTCGCACACGACAAAATTGCCTCGTTTAGAGGGACGCACCCAGTTTCAGAAAAAATACGGGTATTGAAAACCAAAATTTTGGTCGACTTTACCCGCGAATAAAACACAAAATACATCAAATTAAAATAAACTAATTACAGGGTTTAAAACTCGGTTATGTTGTCTAATTTACTGTTCAAGCGAAATTTCAAAATAATAACCAGGTTGGGAGTAAATCGGCCATGAACATAGGGGTTCGGGACAGTTTTTGAACTCCTAAATTGGGTTATTTTTTCTGTTTTTGTGTCGATGTTTACGACCGACATAGGACACGATACCCCAATCTAATTATACAGGGTTCGAGAGGGTCACACAGCGAACATATTGCAACAAGCCGTTCGAGAATTGACACAGCGAGGAGGAAGAAAAACTCACCGGGACAGGGGTCGGTCGCGGTGTGCTGCGCGTGAACGGGGGCGGGGCGACGGTGCTCGGTCAGTCGTCGTCGGCTGCTGTGGCTGCTCGGGGAAGCTGTGTCACGACCCGCACCCGGAAGTTCGGGCACGAGTGCGTGGGTACGTCCAGCCTACGCCGCAGAGTCGGCGGTAGTACGCTGTCTAGGTCAATCCATCTAACTAGTCTAACTCATTCACAATTAACATAGGCAAGATAATAATGGGAATAGAAACTTAAAATTTGCAAACTGAAATAAATGTGACAGCAATTCAAATGTTTAATACAGAAATTCCAAATGAAATCGGGGACAAACCCGATTAAATAAGATAGAAACAGAATAAAAGATAGCTAAAACTAGCTACTCAGCAGCAGGGGTCTCCTGGGTGGGTTCTGGCTCCTCATAGGTATCATCTGTACCCTCATAAGGACCATAATAGGTAGGGGCAAGATCCTCATCATCGCCTAAATCAACAGATCCAGTCAGGAAAGGAGCAAAGTACACAGTGCACAACAATGTTAAACTAAATATTATGACAATTAAACATTGAATATCATGTTAAGGGAATTGCATAAAGGAAAGTTAATATCTCAGAGTCAACACTATAAACAGGAAAATGAGAAAATAAAAGTAAATGAGCAGGAAATGAAACTACTACAATCAGCAAGAAACATAACTTGACTAGAACTATCTGTATGAGACTTGTGTTTGTTTTTAGAATACTTAGTTGGCATGTAGGGGTTTATAAGGCTAATCCGGCCGTCATAAACGGCTATTATTCACGAAAAATCGAGATCCGGCTGATGGACAGTCGTGTACCAACAGCTATTATTCACGACAAGGGGAAGGGTAAACTACATGCCTTTCAGTATTCTCCCACCCGACATGATAACAAGACATGGACTAATATATCCAAGACATGAAAATCCAGCATTTCTGACACTAGGTGTAATCATCAAGGGTACTAGAAAAGCAGGAATTTAATTATCACAATATAATTAGATTTAACTTGAAGTGCAGGTACTTGCCTGTTGTTTGGATCTGTTTAACTTGGTTCTTGGGGGAAATTTCCACAGATGAGTCCAAAAGCTGAAACAGACATTACCATCATGCTCAGAAGATGTCAAATAGCTAGAAACGCCTGTCCTTGGGTCCAATTTGGAGACAAGGGCAAAAACGGCAGTTTCGGGCCAAAACGGGGTCCGCCGTTGGGCCCGCTTTGCACCGAAAAACGTGTCCAGGTCAACGGTCTCCAAATTCACCAAACTTAGTGTCAACAGGTCAGGAACGCTGATACGAACCCAACGGAACTTCCAGATTTGAATTCCGATGAGCCGAACACAAAATCGCCCGTCGAGCGGGGCCTGTGGGGCCCACGACACGCGATTTCGTCAACGTTCTCAGAATCGAACCAAACTTGACCCACAGGACCAGCGTATCGCTACGAGTCCGATGGCGCAAGTTTCGTCTCGATCCGACGAGTGTACAAGAAGTTAGGGTGAAATGCAGAATTTGCGGATACGGGGCGATGTCCGCGGATACGCGTTGATTCCGGTGTGCACGCACACCCGAATCAGCCTCCGCGAAAACTCACACGTCCGTATCGACGCTGCGCACGTATCTGTGAAGACCGTGCGCGACCAAGTCGTCCCGTTTGGCGGGACGTACTCGGTTCCGGGGTGAAACAGGGTCTGGTTTTTTCCTGTTTTTGGATCGCGGTGTGCGATCACCACAGGACGCGGTGCCACGAACAGTTTGTCCGGACACCGAGAGGGTCATACAGGCTACGCGTAGGAATTGACGGAATCGAAAACGGAGATCAGGGTTGCAAGTTATGAATACCTGAAGGGAACCGAGAAATCAGGGTTTCTGAACCGAGTCCGACACGCGATTTGTGTCCTGTGCTGTGTCCACTGTGTGTCCGCGGCTAGGGCTCCCCGTGTCCGGGTCTGCTGCCGTGTCCGGTGCTCGGGGGGGGCTGGCCGTCGGTCGGCGAGGTCGGGCCGGGGCTCTGGCGGCTCAGGCGAGGTCGTCCGCGCGGCTAGGGCGGCGCCGAGGCTCTGGCGGCGGCTCGAGCAGTCGTCGAGCGGCGGAGGGAGGTGTCTGGAGGTCGGGGAGGAGAGAGGAGGAAGGGGAGCTAGGTGGTTGGCGGTGGGCGGATCTGGGAGGAGGTCGTCGGGTCGCCGGAGATCGCCGGAGGGGGGTCGAGCTAGGGTTAGGGTTTAGGCTAGTTGGGGGAAAGGGACGGAGGAGGGGGAGATATAAATAGGGGTCGGCCGGGTGGTCGTGGCCGTGGGATCCGGCGGGGAAGACGACGTGGGGAGCGGTTCTCCGGCCACGTCGCCGGAGAACGCGGCGGGCGGCGGATTGATCGGGTCGTGGGGGGGACGACGGGTGAAAGGCTGGCGGGTCGGGTCGGGCGCGGATCCGGGTGAGCGGACCCGCCCGACCCGCTAAGAAGTGAGGGCTGGGCCGGGTCAGCAGCTGACGAGCTCGGCCCACTGGGCCGGGCCGGGCCCAAGGCTAAAATAAAAATAAATAAATAAAATATAAATAATAATAATAATAATAATAATATAAATACAGAAATTAATTAATAATTAGGAAAATTAGTTTTTAGGCTTTTAAAAATAGGTCCGGGGTCCGATAAATTCCAGAAAAATTGCCCTAAGTCCAGTTTTCTATTTTACACCCAAAAATATTATTTTCATGATATTTTAATATTATTTATTGCCATTTAAAAATCATTTATTAATCAAAAACCTTGATTTTAATTACAGAAAATTCACAGAAAATTCCAGAAAATTGGGAAAAATCCAAGATTTAATAATTTGAAAATTCAGGGGGTTTACAACCTACCCAACTTACAAAAATTTCGTCCTCGAAATTTAAGAATAACATGGGACGAAAAGAAAAAGCCGGAAATTACAATATACCTCAGGGGTCAAAAAGATAGGGGTATCGCTCTCTAATCTCGTCTTCTCGCTCCCAGGTGGATTCGCCGGGAGAATGATGCTTCCAAGCTACGCGAACCAGGAAGATAACCTGATTCCGTAGGACTTTCTCCGAGCGATCCAAGATCTCCACGGGTTGCTCTTGGTAAGTCAAACTTGGGCCTACTTCGAGCTCTGAGTGATCCAAAATGTGGCTGGGGTCTGACACATACTTCCTCAGCTGCGACACGTGGAAGACGTTATGGACTCCTTCCAGAGAGGGTGGCAATGCCAGACGGTATGCCACTTCTCCGATTTTCTCCTGTATGCCAAAAGGTCCGATGAATCTTGGGCTGAGTTTTCCACTCCTTCCGAACCTAATGGTGCCACGTGTCGGGGAAATCTTTAAGAATACCAGTTCTCCAACCTTTAATAAAGTCACAATCAAGTCTTAGTTCCATAAGCAAAATATTTAAATTGACTTGAATTTCATAAATTTAATTACCTCAAATTCCAAGGGCCTTCGGTGGCTATTTGCCCAATGTCGTTGCCTGTCTTGAGCCACTCGAAGTCTGTCCCTTATTTGCTTTACCTTCTCAGCTGAATCGATCACCATCTCTGGTCCCAGTAGGGCTCTTTCTCCAACGTCGTCCCATGATAGCGGGGTACGACATCTTCGGCCATACAGGGCTTCAAATGGAGTCATCTCGATACTGGCTTGGTAGCTGTTATTATAAGAGAACTCCACCAGATGTAAATAGTCTTCCCAAGATCCTCCAAAATCCAGAACACATGTACGGAGCATATCTTCAAGTGTCTGGATTGTACGTTCCGATTGACCATCGGTTTGGGGATGATAAGCTGTGCTGAATTTGAGTTGAGTCCCCAAGCTGGCCTGTAAGCTCTTCCAGAAGTGAGAGGTGAACCTTGAATCTCTGTCGGAGACAATGCTTACTGGAACCCCATATAGCTTAACAATATGTCTGATATATAAATCTGCCAGCTTCTCTGTAGATAGCCCCACTTTGAAAGGTAGAAAGTGTGCCGACTTGGTCAGTCTATCCACTATCACCCAGATTGCATCCTTACCACTAGGTGTCCTTGGAAGGCCGGAAACAAAATCCATTGTGATATGTTCCCACTTCCACTCCGGAATGGGTAGTGGTTGAAGCAATCCTCCAGGTCTTTGCCTCTCAGCCTTAACCTGTTGGCACACTAAACAGCGGGATACGAACCTGGATACTTCTCTCTTCATGCCATGCCACCAAACATGCGTCCTCAGGTCCTTGTATATCTTGTTGGCTCCTGGATGTATGGAGTATTGCGATCTGTGCGCCTCTTGCATAATTTCTTCCCTTATGTCTCCTTGAGGTACACATAATCTATCGCCATGCCTCAGTGACCCATCTTCATGAATTCTGAATTCTTCTACTAATCCGGCTTGCACTTGACCTCGAAGGCTTCGCAGGCCTTCGTCTTGAAACTGAGTCTCTCTGATTTTGTCTATTAAAGTAGACTGAATCCGCAAGTTCATCATTTGGCCCTCTTTTCCTGGGATAATTACTTCAATACCCAGACTTTCCAGGTCCTCGAGCAAGTGTCGGTTCAAGGTCAAGTACATCGCCATAGGGTATCTGCTTAGAGCATCAGCAACTACATTGGCCTTTCCTGGATGATATTGAAGGTTGATATCAAAATCTTTCATTAGTTCCAGCCACCTTCTTTGCCTCATGTTTAGCTCTTTTTGGGTGAAGATGTATTTTAGACTTTTATGGTCTGTAAATATTTCCACCCTTTCTCCATAAAGGTAATGCTTCCAAAGTTTAAGAGCAAAAATGACAGCTGCCAATTCTAAATCATGGGTTGGATAATTCTTTTCATGTGGTCGAAGCTGTCTAGAGGCATATGCTATTACTTTCTTATTCTGCTCCAATACACAACCTAGACCTTTTCCAGAAGCATCACTATAAATAGCGAAACCTCCGGTTCCAGAAGGTAAGGTCAGAATAGGGGCAGAAGTCAGCCTTTTCTTCAATTCCTCAAAAGCATGCTGGCATTCATCAGTCCAGGTGAACTCTTCATCCTTCCTTGTTAACTTTGTCATGGGTTCAGCAATCCTAGCAAAGTCCTTTACAAACTTCCTATAGTAGCCAGCTAGTCCCAGGAAACTTCTAATCTCAGCTACAGAGTCTGGAGTGGGCCAGGATTCTACTGCAGCTATCTTCTTAGGGTCTACTGCTATTCCATCTCCAGTCACAACATGTCCCAAGAATTCTACTTTGTCTAGGAAGAAAGCACATTTGGATAATTTTCCATAAAGTTTTTCCTTCCTCAAAGTCTCCAATGCTAACCTCAAATGTTCTTCATGTTCTTCGGGAGTCTTGGAGTAGATCAAAATATCATCAATGAAGACCACTACAAATTTGTCTAGGTATGGCTGGAAAACTCTGTTCATTAAATTCATAAAAACTGCTGGAGCATTCGTCAACCCGAACGGCATCACTAAGAATTCGTAATGTCCGTTCCGGGTATTGAAAGCAGTTTTAGGGATGTCTTCTTTTCTTACCCTTACTTGGTGGTAACCAGACCTCAAATCAATCTTTAAAAATACTCGAGCTCCACTCAACTGATCAAATAAGTCATCTATCCTGGGCAGGGGATACTTATTCTTAATTGTTAAGGCATTTAAGGCCCTGTAGTCGATACACATTCTGGATGTTCCGTCCTTCTTGGGCACAAAAAGTATTGGGGCTCCCCAGGGTGAGACACTAGACCTAATGAACCCTTTGTCTTCTAGCTCCTTGATTTGTTCATTAAGTTCTATTATCTCATTCTTGTTGATTCTGTAGGGGTTCTGAGATACTGGTGCTGCTCCTGGCACTAAGTCAATGGAGAATTCAACTTCTCGGTCTGGGGGTAATCCTGGGAGATCCTCAGGGAAGACATCAAGGTATTCAGAGATGATAGGTGGCAATTCTTCTGTTACTAGGGCTCCACAAATTATGTTATTACCCATTTCTCTAGAACCTCTAGCAAATTCAAATTCTGGCTTGCCAGGGGGTCTGAAGATTACACTGCCTCTGTGATAGTCTATTGTGGCATGATGTTGACTTAACCAATCCATACCCAGTATAATGTCAAAACTGGGCACTGGCATTACAAGTAGTCTAGCATACAGTTCTCTTCCACATAATGTGATAGGACAATTGTTACAAGCATCACTAACCGGAATGATTCCTCCACCGGTAATGATCTTATAACAATTCCTAAGGGGTTTAGTGCTTAAGCTATGCTTCATAAGAAATTCTACTGACATGAATGAATGTGAAGCTCCAGAGTCAAATAAAGTAATAGTTGGTATTGAATTTATAAGCACGGAACCTGTGATCACGTCCGCTGTGGCCTCAGCTTCTTCCAGAGTCATTGCATAAGCACGGCCTTGCTGCGGTGCACCCCTCTGTTGCTGCTGGTGCTGAGCAAAGCGTTGTTGTTGTGTTGGAAGCGGGGGTCCCCTTTGTTGTGCTGCTGGGGGCCTGGCCTGGACTGGAGCCTTTGGTGCAGCTGGACGTCCTTGAGCAACAGGACAGTCCCTCAATTGATGTGCTGGGGAACCACAATAGAGGCAAGCACCTAGCCTCTTTCTACAGTCTTGCCAAGTGTGGCCTGGTTTTTGGCAATAGTTGCAAGGGGGAGCTCGCTGGTTCTGTCCTTGAGCCTGGGGTGCTGGAGCTCGAGGGGGAGGACGCTGATTTTGCTGCGGGGCCCTCTGCTGTTGTTGTTGTTGAAAAGGGCGTTTGTTGGGTCCCGCATTTCTGGTATCTCTTTCTCGCTTCAGTTTGTGCCCCATGTCTCTCTCGACTCCTTGTGCCACGCTCAGGATTTCTTCATAGGTGCGAGCTCGGCTGGTGGTGACAGCAAGGCGGATATCCGGAGATAGCCCCTTCTTGAATCTTCGGGCTCTGTCCTCCGGGGTACGAACCATGTACTCCGCAAAGTGGCTTAACCTGCTAAATTCAGCAGTATATTCATCAACAGTCATGTTACCTTGTTCCAGTCTCTCGAATTGGCTTTCGAGAGCTTCCCGAGCCACTTCGGGATAAAATTTCTCCTTGAATAGCCTCTTGAAGTCCTCCCAGGTGACGTCGGGAGCAGATAGTTGGGGTTCATCTCTGAACCAGGTTCGAGCAATATCGAACAGTTGCAGGCTAGCGGATTCCACTTTGAGATCATCGGGAACCCGAGCCGTCTTCAGGAGTCTCTCGACATTCTCTATCCACTCATCAGCGTAGAGAATGCCCTCAGTTCCATAAAATTCCAGAGGCCTAAGGTTCTTGAAGTCTTTAGCACTCCCTGGCCTCTTGAGTGACGACTCCTGGGGTTTAAGAGCTTCTGAGAGGCTGGTCCGCAGAAGTGCCGTCTGTTCTTTCTGGGATTCCACTAATCCCTGGAATACTCCTATTAGCTGTGCCCCATCTAAGGTAACTGCCGGAACAGATGGGGGCGGCGGGAGTGCAAGAGTCTCGGGCACATTCGGCTCAGCTGGTTCTGATGTGCCTCCTACTGTGTTCCTGGTCTGGACCATTCTGAAAGATTAAGGGATAGGAAGATCAGAATAGAATACTTGGAAATCAAGGGCGATAGAAAAATTGAGCAGCAATGATATCAAGAATTGAAATAAGGACGCTATACTGTGAATGAGCTTTTCCTAGAATCCTCAATTTTATTCCATACCCTATCCTAGGGTATTACCCTATTTTAGGATAGGACCTGCATGGGCCACCATAAAAACGTGTCACGACCCGCACCCGGAAGTTCGGGCACGAGTGCGTGGGTACGTCCAGCCTACGCCGCAGAGTCGGCGGTAGTACGCTGTCTAGGTCAATCCATCTAACTAGTCTAACTCATTCACAATTAACATAGGCAAGATAATAATGGGAATAGAAACTTAAAATTTGCAAACTGAAATAAATGTGACAGCAATTCAAATGTTTAATACAGAAATTCCAAATGAAATCGGGGACAAACCCGATTAAATAAGATAGAAACAGAATAAAAGATAGCTAAAACTAGCTACTCAGCAGCAGGGGTCTCCTGGGTGGGTTCTGGCTCCTCATAGGTATCATCTGTACCCTCATAAGGACCATAATAGGTAGGGACAAGATCCTCATCATCGCCTAAATCAACAGATCCAGTCAGGAAAGGAGCAAAGTACACAGTGCACAACAATGTTAAACTAAATATTATGACAATTAAACATTGAATATCATGTTAAGGGAATTGCATAAAGGAAAGTTAATATCTCAGAGTCAACACTATAAACAGGAAAATGAGAAAATAGAAGTAAATGAGCAGGAAATGAAACTACTACAATCAGCAAGAAACATAACTTGACTAGAACTATCTGTATGAGACTTGTGTTTGTTTTTAGAATACTTAGTTGGCATGTAGGGGTTTATAAGGCTAATCCGGCCGTCATAAACGGCTATTATTCACGAAAAATCGAGATCCGGCTGATGGACAGTCGTGTACCAACAGCTATTATTCACGACAAGGGGAAGGGTAAACTACATGCCTTTCAGTATTCTCCCACCCGACATGATAACAAGACATGGACTAATATATCCAAGACATGAAAATCCAGCATTTCTGACACTAGGTGTAATCATCAAGGGTACTAGAAAAGCAGGAATTTAATTATCACAATATAATTAGATTTAACTTGAAGTGCAAGTACTTGCCTGTTGTTTGGATCTGTTTAACTTGGTTCTTGGGGGAAATTTCCACAGATGAGTCCAAAAGCTGAAACAGACATTACCATCATGCTCATAAGATGTCAAATAGCTAGAAACGCCTGTCCTTGGGTCCAATTTGGAGACAAGGGCAAAAACGGCAGTTTCGGGCCAAAACGGGGTCCGCCGTTGGGCCCGCTTTGCACCGAAAAACGTGTCCAGGTCAACGGTCTCCAAATTCACCAAACTTAGTGTCAACAGGTCAGGAACGCTGATACGAACCCAACGGAACTTCCAGATTTGAATTCCGATGAGCCGAACACAAAATCGCCCGTCGAGCGGGGCCTGTGGGGCCCACGACACGCGATTTCGTCAACGTTCTCAGAATCGAACCAAACTTGACCCACAGGACCAGCGTATCGCTACGAGTCCGATGGCGCAAGTTTCGTCTCGATCCGACGAGTGTACAAGAAGTTAGGGTGAAATGCAGAATTTGCGGATACGGGGCGATGTCCGCGGATACGCGTTGATTCCGGTGTGCACGCACACCCGAATCAGCCTCCTCGAAAACTCACACGTCCGTATCGACGCTGCGCACGTATCTGTGAAGACCGTGCGCGACCAAGTCGTCCCGTTTGGCGGGACGTACTCGGTTCCGGGGTGAAACAGGGTCTGGTTTTTCCTGTTTTTGGATCGCGGTGTGCGATCACCACAGGACGCGGTGCCACGAACAGTTTGTCCGGACACCGAGAGGGTCATACAGGCTACGCGTAGGAATTGACGGAATCGAAAACGGAGATCAGGGTTGCAAGTTATGAATACCTGAAGGGAACCGAGAAATCAGGGTTTCTGAACCGAGTCCGACACGCGATTTGTGTCCTGTGCTGTGTCCACTGTGTGTCCGCGGCTAGGGCTCCCCGTGTCCGGGTCTGCTGCCGTGTCCGGTGCTCGGGGGGGGGCTGGCCGTCGGTCGGCGAGGTCGGGCCGGGGCTCTGGCGGCTCAGGCGAGGTCGTCCGCGCGGCTAGGGCGGCGCCGAGGCTCTGGCGGCGGCTCGAGCAGTCGTCGAGCGGCGGAGGGAGTTGTCTGGAGGTCGGGGAGGAGAGAGGAGGAAGGGGAGCTAGGTGGTTGGCGGTGGGCGGATCTGGGAGGAGGTCGTCGGGTCGCCGGAGATCGCCGGAGGGGGGTCGAGCTAGGGTTAGGGTTTAGGCTAGTTGGGGGAAAGGGACGGAGGAGGGGGAGATATAAATAGGGGTCGGCCGGGTGGTCGTGGCCGTGGGATCCGGCGGGGAAGACGACGTGGGGAGCGGTTCTCCGGCCACGTCGCCGGAGAACGCGGCGGGCGGCGGATTGATCGGGTCGTGGGGGGGGACGACGGGTGAAAGGCTGGCGGGTCAGGTCGGGCGCGGATCCGGGTGAGCGGACCCGCCCGACCCGCTAAGAAGTGAGGGCTGGGCCGGGTCAGCAGCTGACGGGCTCGGCCCACTGGGCCGGGCCGGGCCCAAGGCTAAAATAAAAATAAATAAATAAAATATAAATAATAATAATAATAATAATAATATAAATACAGAAATTAATTAATAATTAGGAAAATTAGTTTTTAGGCTTTTAAAAATAGGTCCGGGGTCCGATAAATTCCAGAAAAATTGCCCTAAGTCCAGTTTTCTATTTTACACCCAAAAATATTATTTTCATGATATTTTAATATTATTTATTGCCATTTAAAAATCATTTATTAATCAAAAACCTTGATTTTAATTACAGAAAATTCACAGAAAATTCCAGAAAATTGGGAAAAATCCAAGATTTAATAATTTGAAAATTCAGGGGGTTTACAAGCTGGAGCCGGAGTCTTCGTCGTCGGCGGCGGACAGATGGCGGTGGTCGTCGTTGGAGGTGGAGAAGTGGTGATGGCGGTGGTGGGTCGGGGATGCACGAGTTGTCGTCGGCGAATATCGTCGAAGTCGGCCGGAACGAAGTCGGTGATGGTGGTGGAGGAGTTGCGGGGGGGGGGGGGGGGTTAAATAGGGGAGGGCGCGGCGGTTACGGGGAGAGGCCGGAGCGGTCGGGGGGGGGGGCGTCGTGGGGGTGTCGCAGCGGAGTCGTCGGGAACGGGAGGGGGGGTCGTGGGTGTGCGGGGGTAGGGAATACACTGTAGCAGTGGGTCGGGTACGGATCGGGTACGGATCGGGTCGGATAGGATCTGACCCATTAGGGTTGGGGTCGGTTGGTTGGATTCAGTTTGGTTTGGTTCGGTTCAAGTCTGGTTCGGTCTGGTTTACCTAAACACAATATTTTTAGCTATTTTAAAAAATAGTTTTTGAGCCCAATAAATTTCAAAAAAATTACACAACAACCTATTATTAATTTTACACTCAAAAATATAATTTTTACAACATTTTATTATTTATTTCCCAAAAATATTAATCTTTTGAAGAACATTTATTTATAATTAATAAAAATATAGAAAAATCTCAAAAATTTATTTTTAAATTTCAAAAAAAATCGGATATTTACAGAAGCAAAATTTGCAAGCTCATGGGCTATCTTATTTGCGTTTTTTCTTGTAAATAAGAAGTCCTTCAGTTTGGATTTGGATAAACAAATAAGCATATTATCTTGATTGCATATAGCTTTTCACAAAGAGATGCAGGGGTGGTTACAAATATTTTAAAAAAAATATGGATTACTATATGGATAGTTTTACAATTTTAAAATATATAATTGAAAATACGGTGTGATCCGAACCGGAGTTAGCGCATGAGGTGCGATATTGGATTGGGTCCAAATGGGTCCAAATGTCTTAAAAGAGAATTCTCATGTAAGGTCTGAACAATTTTTAATTATCTACACATCATTATCCCACTTCCTACACTATGTGAGACTAAACTATCAACTCTATTGTCACCACCCATTGAGCCTTCAACCGGAAATGAGATACAATCAAAATCTTCACCTTAGTTCATTTTCGGTAACCGAGCAACTAGGCACACCCCGGCAACATTTGCTCATTTTCGCTAGCTGAGCACCAAGGAGATCCAACATATTATCATTCCGATCGGTTCGACCACAGAACCAAGCTAACACATTAATCCACACCATCATTGTGTGCCAACTAAAACGTCATGCTCCACCTTGGACGCATTAGATCCACCTTTGAAGCTAATTCGTATAGTTTGCTCTAATCTTAGGTCTGATCCGCCTCTAGACCACCTTATATAAAATGCTTCTAACTCCACAAGCGAGCCCGTATAATCGTTCTGATTATACGCCTGAACGTTCAGCACATCTGTCTCGAACCAGAGCCGTCCAAACCAATCCCGTAACCATGTGCTCTGATACCACTAGTTGAAAAAGTGGTATGACCCGAACCGGAGTTGTCGCATGAGATGCGATACTGGATTGAGCCCATATACCTTAAAAAAAAAAATTCTCATGTAAGACATGAAGCAATCTCAATTATCTACACTTCGTGATCCCACTTCCTATCCGATGTAGGACTAAACTATCAACTACATTGTCACCACCCTTTGAACGTTCAATCGAAAACGAAATATAATCTAACAGTGTTTCAATTCCTTCTCTCCTAAATAATATTTTTATATATTTTAAAAAACTTTTATGTATAATATGTTGCTTCATCTTTTGTAAAAATTTAAAAATATTAACTTTTGTTTTTTTTTGGTTTTTTTTTTTTTTGTTTCTGCTTTCGTATATATTTTTGTTATTGAAGTTTAATTAATATTATAATTTTAAGAATTTCATACTCCGTCCCTGAAGAGATGCATATATAATTGATAGGTAAGAACTTACCACAAGAATAATTGTACATCCATCTAAGTAACTGGTTCCAAATAATTTTTTTGTTTCTGCTTCATCATTTATTTAAAAAAATTAATATTACATAAAAAAATATTTGTTGATTTTTTTTTTTTAATTTGTTATAAATAATGTCACAAGAAATCGAACTCGACAAACCAAGGAGAATGTCTCCCACCTTAACCACATGAAACAGAAAAAAAAATTGACTATAGTTATATAATATTATGTAGTTAAACAATTAGTTAAAATTTATTTATTTATTTAATTTTTACTTACGTGATGATATACGTACAACTTAGACGACTAACTTTTTAAAACTTTTTATAAAAAATAAAAATATATTCATAACAAATATAATTAAAATATATTAAAATATTTCATCAACCAAACAATACATTAGAATTTCCAAATACGCTCTCTGCTATTTCAATTGAGGAATATCCCAAAATCTTAATAATGGCGTCCTCATTAATAAAGAATGACTTCCTTTGAGACAATTTTCTTAAGTTGATTAACTATATCAGATAAATGTGAAGTGAAACATCTACTTTGAGCAAGTACCTTTTGTGTACTTATAATTCATATTTATTCATGGATGTTTGAACTTTTTTTATACGGAAAATTTCAATCAGAGCAAAAATTTTTAATATATTTCTAAAAAAAGCAAAAAAGTTTCAATATTTACAATCAAAGCATTAAAACGCCCTTTGTAAGGACGTTTTACGCTTTTCCGTTAACGGAGTTAACGGCCCAAAAATTATACGTTTAAAAAAAAAAAAAAAAAAAAGTCCTTACAAAGGACGTTTTATATTTTTAAATTATTTTAATTTCTCTCCCCTCTCTCCTCTCTCTTCACTAGCTCTCTCCTCTCTCTCCCCTCTCTCCTCTCTCTTCTCTCATCTCTCTGTTAAAAAAAATAATATTTAAAGTAAAACGTCCTTTGCAAGGACGTTTTGTAATTTTTTATAATTTTTTTATTAATATTTTATACTTCCAACGTCTCTGTTTTTTCAGCGAAAAAAATATATTAATAAAATAATAAAAAACGCCCATAAGAAGGGCATTTTTCCTATGAAACGTCCATATTTCCTATGAAAAACGCCCTTCTTATGGGCGTTTTTTATTATTTTATTAATATATTTTTTTCGCTGACCCTGAGAAGAATCTCTCTCTCCTCTCTCTCCCTCCCGCTGTCTCTCTCCTCTCTCCCTCTCTGTGCAAAGGAAGAGGTGGAGCCGCTGTGCGAATCGCCTGTGGGTTCGGACCGGGCTGCCGCCGTGCTGAACTTTCAAGGAAGAGGTGGAGCCGCCCGCCACGACTCCGCCGACTGCTGCCAAAGTCGTTGCCCGTTCCCGGCGTCTCCAACACGGAGCGCCGCCGCCGCCGCAGTCTATCGAATCCACCGTCGACGAGATCGACCACCCTCGCGGCTACCGTCTACGAGCTCGGCCCTCACGGCCACTCTCGATGAGCTCGGCTCATACGGTGGTGGAGGAGGATCGGTCCTCAGAGCCGCGAGTGGCGAGATCCGGCCACATCGTTGGAGGAGGAGATGGTGACGGGGAGCGTGCGATGACGAGGACGGTGGTGGTGGAGTGAGGATTGGCGATGAGGACGGTGGTGACGGCTTGAGGGGCGAGATCCGGCCACCGCTTTTTTTGGAAATTTTGGGAAAAAGGGAATGAGTGATTTGGGACAGAATTTTTCATAGATAATTCAAATTTAACTGCTCGCCCAAAATTAATTGGGTTTTCCATAAATCACTTCACACTCTTTCCATAATTTTTTCATTATTTTTCCTCATTCCGGAATGGAAGAGAGATCGGAAGCGAATGGGAGAGGGAGAGAGGAGAGAGACAGAGGGAGAGGGAGAGAGGAGAGAGATTCTTCAGAGGGAAAACAAAAAAATATTAATAAATTAATGAAAAACAGAGAGAAGAGAGAAGAGAGAAGAGAGAGGAGAGAGGAGAGAGAGGAGAGAGCTAGTGAAGAAAGAGGAGAGAGGGGAGAGAAATTAAAATAATTTAAAAATATAAAACGTCCTTTGTAAGGACGTTTTATTTTTTTTATTATTTTTTAAACATAAAATTTTTGGGCCGTTAACTCCGTTAAAGAAAAAGCGTAAAACGTCCTTACAAATGTCGTTTTAATGCTTTGGTTGTAAATATTGAAACTTTTTTGCTTTTTCTAGAAATATATTAAAGTTTTTTGCTCTGATAGAAATTTTCCGTTTTTTATAAGTTTCAATCTGTAAAGAAAATAGTACAAGTTATAAAAAGTTACTTAAAACAGAACAAAATCAAATCTATCAGTTACATAGTGCTACACGGAAATTGACTTCCGGTATACGAATAGAATAAAGTTTATTTATTTATTTATTACAATAGAATAAAGACTTTTGGCAATGGATATGAGCTTCCGCAACAAATATTAGCTTTCGGTACAGATATAGCAACGATACGCATGTATGCCTTTCGGTACATAGTGATATATGGATATGGGCTTCTAATACTCAACGGTACACATATATGGGATTTTCTATAGACATATAATATGGACTTTCCTTACACAGATATTGACTTTTGGTACATGGATATAGGTTTTTTGTTTTTTTTTTTGTTTTTTTATTGGCTTTTGAATATATATATATATATATATATATATATATATATATATATATATATATATATATTTATATAACGAAAAAAATGTTTGGTATAATTGTTGGAAAGAGGAAAAGTTCAAAAAAAATGTAAGAAAGGGAGCTGACGGCAACCCAATTGGCATCAAAATAAAAATAAAAATGTGTGGTGCCAACCCAACTGAAGCCAAACTCAATTTTTTTCCATTCACATTGGACGCATTGGAGCCAAACTCATGTTTTTAGTTTGGCTCCAGTTGCATTGGAACCAAACTCAAAATATTAGTTTGGCTTCAATTGGGTTGGCGCTATATATATATATATATATATATTTTAAACGTGTATATTTCAACGATCTGATTTTTAACGTTCGAATTTTCAACAGTTGTATATTACTCTATTTGAGAGGAAAGAAGAATGTCAAATTCTTCACAATTCCCATTATCTTCTTCCTCAACTAAACTACTTCATTCCGACTGCCAATCAACTTGTCATTCACAAACTCTTACTGTAAATTTTTTTTGTTCGCAATTCTCAATTCATGGATCAAAGTCTAAGGCTGTGGTGTTCGCATGGAGGTGCAGTAAATTGGCTATCATATGAAGGAGGTTTTATCCAAATTCTTATAACTGATCGTTGTATTTCATTAGAAAGATTACGTATTCTGAGTATTAAATTTTTCTATTCAATATGAATTTATATTAAGACACGTTAATGGGACACATTATTTCCTATTAGATTGTGAAGAAGCTTGGAGTTTTGTTTTGAAGTAAATTTACAATCACCATTTATAAGTATTTTCATAACTCAAGTACCACAAAGATTTGAAAATATATGTAGTCAATGTGTTTGTAATTACAAATCGGGTCCTACTTCTTCTCGACAAATTGCTAGTTCTTCTCGACAAGCTCCTAGGTCTTCTCGACAAGTTGCTAATTCTTCTCGACATCTTTCATCTCATGAAGAAGATAATACATTAGTTTTAGATAGTAATGATGATTTAGACGATCTTCAAAGTAATGAAGATAATAATGATTTAATTGAAAATGTAGATGATGATTTTGAAGATATTGTCAATAATACTACCACTACTGAATTATTGTCGGACAATATATTGATAGTCGTTTTGCATTTAGTACTTTTATCAGTAACCTAGCAATTGAACACAAGTTTACTTGTTCAGCTGGCGAGTAGAACAATGCCAGAGAAATTATATATATTTGTAATTAACCAACTTGTGATTGGAGAGTATATGTTAGACCTATTCGTAGAGGTAATATTTTTAAAATTGTACATTAGAAAACAAATATTCTTATTTAGGTGGACTCAAAACAGGTTCTCATCCGTTGACTACTAGTTCATGGATCAAAAATAAGATAATTGACATAATTAGGGATAATCAGTCCTACAGTCTAGCACAAGTTGTTAGAGATATACATAGAGAACATAGGATAAAATATCTCTTATTCCAAAGCTTGGAGAGCCCGGGAGATGGCATTAGTTGAAATAAATGATAGCTATTTTGATGCATATGTTAATCTTGAAGAATATTATTTTAGAATTATTGATTTAAATCTATGTAGCAATTGCTTTCTAAAGATTAATAAAAATAATAGCTTTTAAAGATTTTTTATTCGTTTCAAAGCATGTATTGATAGTTTTTTGAGTGGTTGTTTACCAATTATTAGTACTGATGCTACTTTACTTTTATCTAAATACCAACGTATTATATTCATTGCTTGTGCTCATGATCCTAACTATAAACTTTATCCAGTTGCTTATGCTGTTGCGGAAGGTGAAAATACCGATTCTTGGACATGGTTTTTAACTAGTTTAAGAACATCTTTTGAAAAGTATTTTACTGAATGGGATAATATTTTATTTATATCAGATAAACAAAAGGGTTTGCTTCATGTTTTGCTTTTAACTTTTCTAGAATCACCACATTATTTTTGTAATTAGCATTTTAAAAAAATGAAATCGGTTACTAAGACTAAATTTTTTTATCAAATGTTGGACACTCTTGCAAGATCACACAATAAACCAGACTCTGATTATTTGTTTTAAATAATTAAAGTTGAAAACATAGACATGTTTAACTGGCTTGTTGGAGTAAATAATGAAACCCATAATTTTTTACATTAGATTATTGCTAATTTTCCTTGTCCTAGACTAGATATTAACACTTCTAATCTTACATAATCATTCAATAACTGAATTAGGAATTTACGTGATAAACCGATAATAACACTACTTGATGGCATTAGAGCTAAGATTATATCGCTTCAAGACAAGAACAAACAATTTGCTAAAAATCTTGAAGTAGATTATTGTCGAAGAATGTTGCAAACTATAGCCCGTATAAATAGAAAAAAAATCCAACTGCATGTGTTACAATTTGATAATTGTACATTTAAAATATTAGATCGTGCAACAAGTAGAACATATGTAGTACGTTTAGGTGAGGGCTATTGTTCATGTTTATGGTGGTATCATACGTTTATACCATGTGTGCATGCATGCTATGCTACTAAGTCTTGTAAAACCAGTATAGAAATTTATTATTGTTCAATATTTTCTACTAACAAGCTCAAAAGTGTGTATGAGCCGCATCTGGAACTAATTTTACTGTCCTACGATCCTCAAAGTTCTTTGGTTAGAGGAGAATTTGGAGTACCAGATGTAAGACGCAAAGCCACTACCAGAATAAGTCAAATTAGCGACGTCTCGAAACGTCACTAAATGGCCAAAAAATGTGGCTAAATAATTTTAGCGACGCCTGTAGAGACGTTACGTTGAAGTCGCCTTTAAGCTAGTCGCTGACCAGAAAAATATCGCAAAATGTCGCTATTTCGACATTTTCTAGCAACGTAAATGCGTCCCTATATTAGCGACGTGTAGCGACACAACGTTGCTAAATTAGCGACGTTTAGTTTGTCGCTATATGTTGCTAAGTTTTTTCTTTTTAGCGACGTTGTACGACTCATTTAACGACATTATATTGACCTGGCAATACTTCCATGTCAGCAATTTACGACGGGCAGCGACGTGTTCAGCGACGTGTATATCGACGTTGATAGCAACGTCTATATCGACGTATTCAACGACGTATTTAGTGACGTATGTAAACGTCGCTAATCGTCGTAAAACGTCACTAAAAATGTCGCTAAAGATAGAGTAAAAAAATAAAAATAAAAAATATTGAATTATTTCCATACCATTCTTCTTGCAGTTTATGAATTCACAATTTTTATAAATAGACACGGAGCAACCCTCCGTTGAATTTGCTGGGTTCGCCGACCCCCTTCGATTGAACACTCAACATCGGTAAATTAACATACATTTAATATGAATAATATAGTAAAATTTAAAGAAAATGAAACACTGATATTACAAACCACGTAAGGACAAAATCTTATTGTAAAAAATACAAAAAATATCCACACAACTGATATGAAAGCCTCGTCCTAAAGAATACAAGAAATAATGTCTGAATGCATCAAAAATAAAGAATATTCATAAATGACCAAATATCATAGGTTTGAAACATAAATAATGAATAAACGGTCCTAACTAGGACTACTGCGGATCTGCAAAAGGATGACCACCGGCGTGTATCATGGATAAGAACAGATCATACTACTCTCGTAAAATCGACACCGATGTCGATGGAGAAGACAATGACGTCGGTGGAGTCTGTGTCGATGAAGGCGCACCAGGAGAACATATCTGCTCCAACTCTGCTAGTCGATGGTTGTATGAATCCATGGTAGATAACAGTCTCATACTGCTATGAACCATTGAATCCTGCATTATCATCAGCCTCTCGCCTATGGACAGCTGTGATGGCTACAACTCCGTCATGCTGCGCTCTGTCGACGCTCTAAGATCAGCTGTCATATCCCGGAGCTCCATGATGCTGCGCTCGAGCATAACAAATCGTGCAATGAGCATCGCATCGTCCGCCTGCGGCTGGGACAGGGGCTGCTTTTCTATCCTTCGCAGCAACTCGTCACGGAGAGACGCAATCTGACGGTCAACGGTCTCCTGGACTCGGACCGACCATTGCGAGGGTTGTGGCGAATGCGCACTTGCCATGGAGGCCCTAGATGACTGCGTTGCAACAAGGGCACCATAGGATCTTGTACCGTAGTATGTACCCCTCTGGAGACCACCAGCGATGGTCACCCACAGCTCGTCCGTCGACGGAGCTGGAGAGGACTACAAGGAAGTACCAGCTTCTCCCGCTGTAGGTGCACTAGCAGTCGCCCGCTCACGCAGCCTAAGATACTCGGCTTAGAAAAGTTTGGATACTCGATAATTGCCTAAGTTATATTAAAATTAACACAAAGTAAAGTAATACTTACATAGGTCTGCGAGGCCCTCTCATCAATGAGATTCCTGCCCTTTCGATGGGAGGCCAAGAAGACTGTCACCATGTTTGCATCCTCACCCCTGTGTACCTGTTAAAAATATATTATTTAGTACTAAAATTAAATATTTTATTCTACGACAATTTTATCGTACTTGCATTAAAATAATATATCTGAAATAAAAAATATACCAAACGATAAAAATATTCCGTCATCGGAATCGAGCCACCACACCACTTTGCTGACTTCTGCCTAGCCACCTTGGCCTTCGTAGACCTTTCCTTGTACCTCGGATCGTCGAATCTAGCCCTCATCACAGTCCACTGCTCAGGTGTGATCCAACCTTGGATTAATTTTCTTTCGCGATTACGAGCCTTCTGGTCATCCAGAGCATCACGGATCAGCTTGGCAGCAACGGCAGAAAACATCTGCTCGATCAACTCGGCCCGATGCGGTGGATAGAAATACGTTTGCTACAATAAGTAATTTAGTAAGTTATATAATATGCATAAATTAGATGATTGATATAATATACTTTTACCTTGAAGTGCGCAAATTAGAACGCATTCCTCTCCTCTGGAGCATCAGAGTAGTTGATCCAAGGATCACCATAGTTGTTCCTCAGAAAGAGGCACATGCGTCTCTGTACCGACAATGGACGATATCTATACTAGGATAATTATTTTTATCAAAAAAATCAATATATGATGAATAAAGAAATATACGATATATATGATGCTAAACTATCTAATTGACTTACTTTGTACCATCGGCCCAAATATCTGTCCTCGTCTCCTCCGAAGGTGTGCATGGAGGATCTAGCTGATGCTGGGACGACGTCGGCTCGACCTCCTCTATATGCTCATCTGTCTCCATGGTTCCGTCAGCAGAAGGAATATTGGACGAGGGAGTACTATCAGGCCAGGAACTACTCATCCCAAGAGTGCTGTCACATAACATCGTCGCAGTCGGAGATATGACTGGTTGACATATTGGAGTACTAGGCACCGAGGATCCAGAACCAACAGTAGGCAGTACCGGAGTAGTACTTCGTCTACCTCAGGACCTATCGAACGCTCCGTGTTGTCCTGTCATACATGATAACAACATATGATGAATAAAAAAATACACAAATATATAGTACATTCTACAGTCAAAATATTATAACTAGTGTGTTACAAGTCTAAATGGATAGTACATTCTACAGTCAAAATATAATACATATCTTCGTCAAAATAGTACATTCTACAATCAAAATATAGTATATTATACAGGCAAAATGTCATGCCCCAGTCCCAAAATATATGGGACCAGACACGTGACAATGACTAGCTGGTACGGCTCTTTAGTGCTTTCTAATTGAATAAACCCGACGAAGTACACTTACGTTGTCCACGGTCAAGTAATCCAATTAATAATCTAATTCTAACATGCAACAAGTAAACTAAATCTCAATCCATGGTAAATAAATCTCAAGAAAGAACGATATGCATTATCAGTCTGCAGCCTAATAATACATCCGTTCGAATAGGCCAAAAGAATAACATATGCCTATAAACACTAGGCTATAAAAGCAGAATAAAAAATAGAAAGTAGTACATGACTGTAATAGTTGAAAATGTAAAGATACCTGCAACGATGTCCACACTCCACTAGATCAAGCATCCTATAAACTGCATAAATAACCTAGAAAGGAACCAGGTCCTCAGAGGGAAGTAACAAGACACAAAAATATATGTCATAAAGTAAATACTGTAAAAACTCGAGGGTGAACTAACCAGCTAAGTGAAATATACTTGAAGAAAATCTTGGTATGTATGGGTAGGTGAAAGGTATAAAGCGTAGTATCGAGCCAGAGGCTAAGTACCTGGCATTAGCTATAAACTGGATGCCAGGAGTATCTGCTGACTACATCACCGATCATGATAGCGCGCAGCTAGTAACCTCTGTCGGATGTATCGACAAGCATATACGCCCATAATCGGGTAACACTGAGCCCATAATCGGGTAACACATGGCCCATACCCGAGTAACACTGAGGCTCACGACCCCGTAGTTTACTCTGAAACTACGGTAGCCAAATGTCTGTCCCATACGCTTACTAATTATTTTTCCCGCCCAATACCAATGAACAAGTTGCGAAAACGACGTGGACATCTCGTACTATAATGCAAGTCGCTAAAGAAATATACAACTAAGCTAAATATCGTCACACGTGCTGCTCATACCGATTGCCAGTCAAGCATAAAGCACGCGTCCCTATATGAACTCACCCTGTGCCGTACAGTGATACGTGTCAAGTCCTGGGGAGTCATATTGATAACTCCACAACTTTTGGTGGGTCCACTAGATACTAGGTCAGATACAAGTCCTAACATCAATGCCTTCGTTGACTGCACCCGAGTCTTTCTCGGACGCGCACAGTTATATAATATTAAAATAATAAAATATGCAACTAATAATAACTAAATTTAAATAGTACAATAAGACAAAGTATACTTGCCTGGGTCCTTAAGCTACGAGTACCAATATCCTGCTTTCGAGGTCTCGTAAAACGATCCAATGGTGTAAAACCCCCTTCCTAGAAAATTGTATATACCCTTTATTATTTAATTATTAATTAAATTATAGTAATTAGGTCTAAATAGGAGAAATAGATTTTTAATAATTTTTATGTTAGGTGTTCGGGCACTTAGAGGACTTATGTGACCATCAGGAATTTTTCAGAATTTATTCCATGTAGGAGACCCCTTAAGCATTTGCTAGCCTAATTGTGTGCATTATCCTAATCTATAAATTTTCTTATGAGTATATATATATATATATATATATATATATATATATATATATATATATATATATATGTATATACAAATATATATATATGTATATATATATATTTTATAAAGGAAAAGAAAAGAAAGTAAAAAGGAATTTAATAAGAATATAATAATAATAATAATATAATAGTAATACTAATATAAAGTTACTTTGCAAACAACTACTACTAAGAAGCAAGCAACTTAGCTTTTTGCTTTTCCCATTCAGCCAATCCCTTGCTGTAACGCCAATGCAACCCTATTCAGCAACTTGAAATTCCTAGCAATATACTTAGCCTTCCGCCCACTTGCCAGACCCGACCCTTTCCTTCAGCGGCCTTTGCTCGCGGACCCGTCCGCATCCCTCTCTCTTTCCTATATTAATATATATATATATTTTTCTCTCTCAAAAACCCTAACCTAATCTCCAGACCCTCCTCTTCCCATCTAGAGCCGTCACCGCAGCCAGAGAAGCCCCACCAAGCCATCCAACCATCTCGTCGACTCCGACCTCGCGCGCTGCAGTTTCCTACTCGAGGCACCTTCGCTCCGGAGTGATTTTCCGTCGACTCGCTCGACCAAACGCTGTTCCGTCTTCATAGGTATGATCATCCCTTAACCCTCTCCAATATTTATTTTATAGCCAACCTCGGAAAATGTGCACCCCTAGGTGAAAAATAGCGTCCAAAGTGGACGGACAGACCCAATTCTGGAATCGCAGAATTCCAGAATGACCACCCGTATTGCCGAGTTCGTATCTCCCACCACAGAGATCCGAATACAGTAATTCTTTTTGATACCTGTAGAATACCTGACCTAGTTTATTTTATGTTAAATAACCCTATGCTATTAGTTGCTGTGGACATAGTTAAATTCGTCGTAAAACTGCGCGCACCCACTTTTTCCAGATTTCCAAAAGTTGAAAAACGGAGCGCGCCCCGCCGTGTGCCAAGTATACCGAATAGTAAACGCAGCATAACCGGACACGCAAAAATTTGTGGGGACTGATTCGGACGCGTGTGCGCGCCGGAATCAGACCGTATCCGCGGACACATCCCGTATCGTAATTTTTGTGGAACTCGCCGGTATTTTGTGCACGCTTGTCAGATTGGGACAAAACTTGTGCCACTGGACTCGTGGTAATGCGCTGGTCCTGTGACCCAATTTTTACATATTTCTGAGACGGTTGACCAGATCGCCAATTGGCGGGCCCCACAGTTGACTTTTTGGACAAAATTCTGTTCGGCCTATCAGAATCCATATTTGGATATACCGTTGGGTTCGTATTGACATCTAGAGTTGTTTGACCTATAGTTTGTTCTATTTAGAGACTGTTATCCTTGGCACGCTTTTCGGTGCAAAGTGGGCCACCCGTGGACCCCACTTTTATCCGAAATTACCGTTTTGCTCCTGTGTCCAAATTGGACGAAAGGGATGTACTTTTTAGCTATTTTGCTCATTCCGGAAATGTTGGTGATGTTTATTTCAGCATCCAGAGACGTTTGTTCGGAGTCCTTAGTTCCAGGTTCAGTGTCCTTGATATTTGGGCGCGTACACTTTACAGATTTTTTGCCAGGCCAGTATACCTTGCCATTGTACTATTTTTACATTCCATATGAGGCATGCATGTTTAATTTCTGTTTATTTAGTTCATTTATTTTAACTGTTATATAAACTGCGCGTCCAAGAAAACTTGGGTGCAACGACGGTGTCGTCGTACTATGTTTTTATTTATGTATATGCATTGGACCTACTTTATGAGACTACCCCATTTTCATGAGGCATTTATGTTTCATTGGCCATGAAACTATTCTTACACGAGTGTGAGTCACATGTAGGACACGGACTTGCGTACTCGGTTGGCCACCGGTACGTATAGGTCGTGCGACGGATAGGGATAACTGCCAATAAAAACTTTGCATGCTAGTAGACCTGGCAGTTATTAGAGGGTTATCGTGTCATGGACATGACATGCTTAGAGCATTGGGTGGGAAGAACAACAAGTAAAGCATTTGGGCTCCTTTGCACTTTCCTTGTGTAACCCGTACGCTCCGCCGGAGATGCGCGGTCATGATGACCACTATATATTATATATTATCAGGCGGGCCTCCGACGTTCGAAAGTCGTCGTGCCTTTGTAGGCCCCTGGATCTCCAAGAGAACCATGCCAATCCCATTTTAGCCAGATAGCCCACTTGGTGGAAAGTTGTTCTCAAACTGCATTCACATAGATGGTTAGGCGACCCCAATGGATATTTATTTTCAGTACTTTATTGGCATGTGCTTTTTGTATCTTGTTACGTCCCTCTGAGGACCTGGTCCCTTCCAGATATAGGTGATCAGGAGTACCCGCAGGAGTATGGACCTGGACCTGACGCTACCTATCAGCCTGAGGAGATCTTACCTTCTGATTATATGTGATTCATTGCAGCTGTTTAGAGATTCTAGTTGCTATTCTTTTCTAGACATTTATTCTTATTAGAGTTTATTCTCTTCTCTCTTCAGTAGTTTATTATAGTCGATTTGCAGTGGATTTGTTTCCACCCGACTATCACACTTGGAGATTACTATTTGAGACTGCTTCTTTGATATTCAGTTATTGATTTCCATTATTCTATTATTTGTGCTGTGGATAAGATATAGAACTGCGTGTGACTTGTTGTGACATATATTACCACTGTGGATTGGATATTCATGTACATCGTACGTGTGTATATGGTTTCCATATATTGGAGTTCGTATATATACGGCTGGCGTGTTACGTATTCCTAGTCCTACGTATTTTGGGACTGGGGCATGACAAATGGTCCTATATTTATATAATATAATATAATAACATCAGCCATTACACTAGTATAATTGCACTTAGAAACTAATGCAAGCAAGGGTGGTACTGGTCAACTAGCATGGTCAAGTGTGCACATCCAAATACACAGGTGTCATATCCTCGAATACAGTGCACAGCACGACAACAACTAACTTAACACAATATCCAATTCTTCAAATCTCGTGTAGCACTAACACATGGTCTAGCTAGCAGGTTAGGGTACACATAAGGCAGTGAGTCCAAAATACGTTAATATATAAATATAGTGCCTATACATATTACATAGTATTATCCTTACTATATTTATACTAATACACCTAGGTCCACACAAAATATAGAATGTATGATACCTACAACTAACAACCAAATTTTCCATAAAGTATATAATAAACCTAATACTATTCAAGTACTTATTAAACCTAATTACCATTAATACTAATTTTTAATACTAAATACTAATCATACATGCACAGATACACACACTAGTCACTAGGGTTCACCCAACGCAGTATCACGCAACAACACAACATGAAAGAAGAGAGGACAGGTTCAAACCTCAGTGTGCGCATGATTGAAGAGGGTGATGGCCGGGGCTAATGGCCACGGGGTGAGGGAAATCGGCTGCTAGGAGGTTTAGGGTTTGATGTTGGTGATGGTGATGAAAATACAATGAGAAAAAGTGTTTATGTATGGGAAGAAAAAGTGGGTGATATAAACCTAGGGATTAGGGTCGGCCAACTATTCCTAGGGATTGGGTTTGCTTGTTTTTCATGAAAGAAATTGAATGGCTAGGATTGAGTGGGTTTGATTGGAGGGCCAAGATGGCTTAGGAGGAGATGTTTGAGTGTTGTACACTCCAAAAATATGGAGAAAATGCATGTGATCGGTCAAAGAGGGAGGGGAATGTTTTTTTATATGTTGGGTCCAATGGGAGGTAGACACCTCACTGTACTTTTGCATAAAGCCCCCAACAATTAGAAAATTGTACAAACAATATAAATTAGGATTGGATGAGGAAAAATATCATGTTTGGTGTGATATAGTGGGTTAGAAGGGTGTGTGGTGTTTAGTATGAACCTTGAGGGTGTGAGTGGGGGTTTGGGTTGGTGTTAGGTCTAGTTTTGGGTTAGGTTGGGTCATTACGCGAATTTAATTAAAATTATTGTAAGTGGTGTTCTTTAATTAATTAGAAATATATAGGGTTAAAATTGGGTGGGTTACAAGTGTCACGGACGTAGTAAACTCATAATAGAATATTTTTATAATTTGGGTTGTACAAAATGGGTCGAGATTGTGTCTCCAATTTTGATTAGAACGGACAAGGATGCAAAGTTAGATTTATTCAGATTTAAGAATGGGCGTTTATAACGAATATTGTGCGACTAAAATAAAGCACAAGGGAAGGTATTTATGAGCTACACAAAGGTCAGAATGGATGGCTGGCACGTCTAGAAAAAGTGTATAAAATTTGTTGGAAAGCAAATGCTAGTGTAGCGCTCCAAATATTGAAGCAACGGTAAGGTGCACAAAGTGATACGAATATTATGTACATTAATCTAAAATACTATATTCTAATTCTAAATGGCTTCAAACTAACTCTACTCTCTCTATCTAAGCCAGGTAGACCTAAATTTGGTCGAGGGAGTTTACAATCTACCCAACTTATAAGAATTTCGTCCTCGAAATTAAGATAAACACATAATAAGCTATAAATTATCGAGTAATGCTATGGACATACCTAGGACTGGTGGAGCTGGCCTTTGTACTATCTGCTGGGCTCTATTGGCATACTGGGAATACTTATGAGCCTGATGTTGGTTTGATTTATACCTCAAATACTATCCTAACCTTCTTCTGCAACTAGGACGGTTAATAACTCAATATTCTTCATAGGTATAATATCATCATCCTATAATATCCATATTGAAATCCGGCATCCTAACTTCTTACAATCACCCTTAGCAACAACAAGTCTAATCTAGCTAGTCAGTCATACTTAGTCTAGAAGCTCAACTCAAACAATTCCTAGAAGAAGTATATGTAATAAAATACAACATAAGTCTCTACTCAATATATAGTAATAAGAATATATAGAAATTATGTAATAAATATCTATTCAATCATTCTAAATACCCTAGAATAAAATATAACCAATAATAATAAGAATACTAATCCTAAAATCTAAAAATTCACCTGCTAGGGTAAATTAAAAACATGTTCCCATATAACACCTACTACTAAGGATTTGGTCAAACAAGCTTACACCATAATAGTCAAAAATCTAAATCCCTGGCCCAAAGCAGTTAATGTGTAATCCACAATATTCAGCTTATCATTCCTATAGGACTTCTATATTTTATTTACACTCCTTATCCAAGCTACATGGATTTTATCTTATTTACAACTTGCCATCCATTATAGATAATTTACTATCTAAATCAAGACTATAACATCTATCAAAACTCTCATCCTTCTACCCATTTATCTAGCTCAGATACTAGCTCAACTACTCGAGTTTTCAAAGTTGAAACTATGAGCCTAATAGACATTGGCAATCTAAATAAATCAAGTACATCTAATCTGATTTGAAAGCTATACTGTAGTACCTAAGTTGTCAAGTCAATCAACAACCAATCTAGCAATCCATGTATCTATTTTAGCCTAGTCATATAATCATCTTTATCTAAAAGATGAATTTTTTTTAGGTCTGGTACTGTAAGTCACAAGGCAACTAGGGATTAACCACTATGGTTGCTACCCTAAGTGCTATTTCATACCCTATTTTTATTAGTATCTGATAATCTTCTTCTAGATGTGAGTCTAAAATTCTGTCTTGTCAAGTTCATAATATTGTTTCTTGTATCACTACCATAAGACTATAACTAATTTGTAGCATCTAGATATGCCTCCCCTAATTTATTCTAGAGCCTTGGAAGCAAACAATCTTTCTAGCTTCTACTACTAGCTTCTAATACTTATAAATCTCTACTACCTTAAGTAAGGGTAGGGTCTAGTTTTAAGTCTCTACTTCTATGTCTAATTCTTATGCCAACAGTCTATACTAGCTCTAGCAACAGGAAAGAACTTATCAACCTTCTCTACAATGGTTAATCATCTACTCAAATATCCTATCAAATATGCCATCTTTGTCTTGATGAGGATCTGCTCCTGGAGGAAATTACCGAGCATGAGCATCCTTCTTTCCAAAATAAGGAAGATGAGAAACAATAATAACGATATCGACGGTAAATGAACAAATACAGTAATAAAGTCTAAGTGCGACAATCGAATACCAGAGGAGTTTTAAAATCAGTTATGGATTGAGATCTTATTCAACATTAATCCTAAGTTGCAGGCTCGTTCGGTACAGTAATGTAACCGAAACGATATGCTCTGACCTGCATGGGCCACCACTAAAATTATGTCACGCCCCAGTCCCAAAACGTATGGGACCAGACACGTGGCAATGGCCAGCTGATACGACTTCTTAGGGCTTTCCAATTCAATAGACCCGACGAAGCGCACTTACGCTATCCACGATCAAGTAATCTAATTAATAATCTAATTCTAACATACAACAAGTAAACTAAATCTTAATCCATGGTAAATAAATGTCAAGAAAGAACGATACTCATCATCAGTATGCAGCCCAATAATGCATCCGTTCGAATAGGCCAAAAGAACAACATAGACCTATAAACACTAGGCTATAAAAGCAGAATCAAAAATGAAAAGTAGTACATGACTGTAATAGCTGAAAATATAAAGATATCTGCAACGATGTCCATACTCCACTAGATCAAGTATCTTACAAACTGCACAAATAACCTGGAAGGGAACCAGGTCCTCAGAGGGACGTAACAAGATACAAAAATACATGCCATAAAGTAAATACTGTGAAAACTCGAGCGTGAACTAACCAGCTAAGTGAAATGCACTTGAAGAAAATCTTGCTATGTATGGGTAGGTGAAAAGTATAAAGCGTAGCGTCGAGCCAGAGGCTAAGCACCTGGCATTAGCTGTAAACTGGATGCCAGGAGTATATGCTGACTACATCACCGATCATGATAGCGCACAGCTAGTAACCTCTGTCGGATGTATCGACAAGCATATACGCCCATAACCGGATAATACTGAGCCTATAACCGGGTAACACATGGCCCATAACCGGGTAACACTGAGGCTCATGACCCCGTAGTTTACTCTGAAACTATGGTAGCCAAATATCTGTCCCATATGCCTACTAATTGTCTTCCCCACCCAATGCCAATGTACAAGTCGCGAACACGACGTGGTCATCTCATATTATAATGCAAGTCGCTAAAAAAATATACAACTAAGCTAAATACCGTCATACGTCCTGCTCACACCGATGGCCAGTCAAGCATGAAGCACGAGTCCCTACATGAACTCACTCTGTGCCGTGCAATGATACGTATCAAGGCCTGGGGAGTCATACTGATAACTCTACAATTTTAGGTGAGTCCACTAGACACTAGGTCAGACACAAGTCCTAACGTCAATGCCTTCGTTGACTGCACCCAAGCCTTTCTCGGACACGCACAGTTATATAATATTAAAACAATAAAACAATAAAACATGCAACTAATAATAACTAAATTTAAACAGTACAACAAGGCAATGTATACTTGTCTGGGTCCTCAAGCTGCGAGTACCAATATCCTGCTCCCGAGGTCTCGCAGAACGATCCAATAGTCCTATATTTATATAATATAATACAATAATATCAGTCGTTACACTAGTACAACTGCACTTAGAAACTAATGCAAGCAGGGGTGGTACTGGTCAACTAGCAGGGTCAAGTATGCACGTCTAAATGCAGAGGTGTCATATCCTCGAATACAGTGCACATCAAGACAACAACTAACTTAACACAATATTCAATTCTCCAAATCTCGTGTAGCACTAACACATGGTCTAGCTAGCAGGTTAGGGTATACATAAGGCAGTGAGTCCAAAATATGTTAATATATAAATATAGTACCTATACATATTATATAGTATTACCCATGCTATATTTATACTAATACACCTAGGTCTACACAAAATATAGAATATGTGATACGTATGACTAACAACCAAATTTTTTATAAAGTATATAATAAACCTAATTACTATTTAAGTACTTATTAAACCTAATTACCATTAATACTAATTTTTAATACTAAATACTAATCATACATGCACACACACACACTAGTCAATAGGATTCACCCAACGCAGTGTCACGCAATAACACAATATGAAAGAAGGAAGGACAGGTTTAAACCTCGATGTGCGCATGATCGAGGAGGGTGACGCTGATTGGCAATGGTGCTCGGGCTCCGACGGGGTGAGATGGGTTGAGGCTAATCGGTGAACGATCGGGGAGAACTGCTCGGCTTCGGCGAGGGTGGCCACGTAGTCATAGGAAGGTGCTGGACTGTCGTGGTATAGTCGGGGTGGCTCAGTGGTGATGACGAGGTGGTGGATGTCTTGGATAGCTGTGAACGGGGTAACCGCTGCTCGTGGGCCAGTAATGGTGGTAGTGACGATGATGATGATGATGGTGGTGATGATATTGATGATGATGATGGTGATGATATTGATGATGATGATGGTGATGATGTTCCGAGATGGCCGGAGAGTGGTGAGACAGCGGTGATCGCTGATGAGGAGTCAGGGGCTGGTGATGGTATTGGTCGACTGTTGTGGGGTTGCAGCCGGCTGCTGCTCAGGCGGAGCAGAGGCCGTAAAGTTGTGGGAAGATGGTGAATAGACCGGGAAGGAGTCGACGGTGAGGTGGCTGTGTTGAGGTGGTCAGGAAGTCGGGGACGATGACCGGAGATGGGAGGTCATGGTGGTAGAGCTGTAGTACTCGGGGACGGCCGAGTCGATCAGAGAAGGAGGCTGCATGGAGTGGAGACTCAGACGGAGGGGTCGTGTGGTGTGGCCGGGGCTAATGGCCGCAGGGTTTGGGAAATTGGCTGCTAGGAGGTTTAGGGTTTGATGTTGGTGATGGTAATGAAAATACAATAAAAAAAGTATTTATGTATGGGAAGAAAAAGTTGGTGATGTAAACCTAGGGATTATGGCCGGCCAAGTATTCCTAGGGATTGGGTTTGCTTGTTTTTCATGAAAGAAATTGAATGGCTAGGATTGAGTGGGTTTGAATCGAGGGCCAAGATTGCTTAAGGAGGAGATGTTTGAGTGTTGCACACTCCAAAAATATAGGAAAAATACATGTGACCGGTCAAAGAGGGAGGGGAATGTTTCTTCATGTGTTGGGTCCAATGGGAGGTGGACACCTTACTGCACTTTTGCATAAAAGCCTCCAACAATTGGAAAATTGCACAAACAATGTAAATTAGGATTGGTTGAGGAAAAACACCATGTTTGGTGTGATATAGTGGGTTAGAAGGGTATGTGGTGTTTAGTATGAACCTTGAGGGTGTGAGTGGGGGTTTGGGTTGGTGTTGGATCTAGTTTTGGGTTAGGTTGGGTCCTTACGCCAATTTAATTAAAATTAGTGTAAGTGATGTTCTTTAATTAATTGGAAATATATAGGGTTAAAATTTGGTGGAACACAAGTGTCATGAATATAGTAAACTCAGAATAAAATATTATCATAATTTGGATTGCACAAAATGGGTCAAGGTTGTATCTCCAATTTTGATTGGAACGGACAAGGATACAAAGTTGGATTTATTCGAATTTAATAATAGACGTTTGTAACGAATATTTGCGACTAAAATAAAGTACAAGGGAAGGTATTTATGAGTTACACAAAGGTCAGAATGGAAGGCTGGCACGTCTAGGAAAAGTGTGTAAAATTTGTTGGAAAGCAAATGCTAGTGTAGCGCTCCAAATATCAAAGCAACGGTAAGGTGCACAAATGATACGAATATTATGTACATTAATCTAAAATACTATGTTCTAATTCTAAATAGCTTCAAACTAACCCTAGTCTCTCTATCTAAGCCAGGTAAACCTAAATTTGGTCGAAGGAGTTTACACAAAATATTTTATTTTCAATCATCTTCAGAAAATTTATCTTGTTCGCCTTCCTCGTCCTCTTCCTCCTCATCTTCACTTTCATCTACTTCGTCTTTGTCTTCGTCTTCCTCTTCGGATAATTCTATATCTTCTACATTATTAGTCGTGTAATGAGTAACTTCTGTTGAGTCCATATCTACAATATTTGTTACAAGAGGTAGCTCGTCCTACTGATAAGCTATTTCGTCAACGTCAAAGATATTTCTAGGTTTAGTCTTGCATACTGCCCACCAATCTGACCTCGTTGTCCCCCGACTAGGATAAGTTGTAAAGTACACGAGCTGAGCCTGACTTGATAGGATAAATAGTTCGTAGTCTTGATATCTACGCTTGTAGTTTATATCCACAAGACCATGCTTGTCAATTTTCTAACCTTGATCTTAAATCGGATCGAACCATTCATACTTGAATAGCACGATCTTAGCAGGTTCTGTGCCATAATTATAAGTCAACTCCACAATCTCTCGTAAGATGCCAAAGAAATTATTACCTGGATTAACGTCTTTGTAGTTCAAAGATTTTATACACAAATAACTGTTTTTTGTGGAATCAAGATCCAGAAAGCTGTCTCTGATCGGAGTATTTTTTGACTTGAACCTAAACCCATTCATACAGAAACATGGCCATATTTTGATAGCAATAATTGGTCCCTTGGCTAGAGTTCTAATAGATTCAGTTTTGGGTGTTATTAGACGATCGACCTAAATACCAAAGTAGCGATAGTAAGTTATTTATTGTGCAAGTGCATACAGAAAAAGTAATTACCAAGCTCCTTGCATATGCGCTCAACCAAGAAGGAAAATGGAGTCTTATTTCTTGTTCTACTTCTTCGTCTGTTATGTAGGGTCTAACCGACCTCAACTCATCATTATATGTGCTGAAAAATAATGAAGCAACCGCTGATTAGTAGCATAATAGTAGCTTATACTATTATATTAAGATGACGTAAACGTGGACATATTAATTACTTACCCCTCTAGCTTCTCCACTTCATCCTCATCGCGATTGAGTAATATATACAACTGAGCGGCCCTTAGCTCGTCGTCATTCAAATATCTCTTCTTTGTTTTTTCGAAGGCTTTCTGGATGTATTGAATACTTTCAGTATTGCATCATTATATTTTTGATATCCGTTATCGTTTCTCGGAGCTCTTGTTCTATTAGTAGTAACATGAGGTTTGAAATACATCGAGCAAAAGTTTATAATCTCCTCAAGAGCATAAGCTTTACAAATAGAGCCTTCAACCCGTGCCTTATTTTTTACCTTTCTCTTTAGGTGATTCAGATACCGCTCGAAGGGGAACATCCATCGATAATCGACAGGACCACTAACATGTGCCTCATAGGAAAGATAAATTGGCAAATGCTTCATAGAGTCAAAGAATCCAGGAGGAAAAACCTTCTCGAGCTTGCATAGTATTACCGAAATATCCTTCTCTTGCTTTTCTAGACAATCGACGAGCAACTTAGTAGAACAAAGATCTCTGAAGAATATGCTGAGCTCTGTCAATAGATCCCAAATAACTTACGGTAAGAATTTCCAAAATACAATCGGAATTAACCTCTCCATGAATACGTTACAATCGTGGCACTTAATACTAACTAGTTTGTTCTCCTTAAGGTCGATGCATCTTCTCAAATTTGACACCTGTCTAGAAATTTTAGACCATGAATTCACCTACAAAGTATCACTTTATCCTCTTTCTCCAGTGAGAAAACTGACTTAGGCTGCTTTAACTTTCCATTCCCCTCCTCTATCAAATGCAACGCAGGACGTCTACATATTTTTTCTAAGTTCAACCTGGCCTTCCGATTATCTTTTGTCTTCTCCTTTATCTCCATTACAGTATTAATTATGTTATTAAACACATTCTTCTCGATATACATGACATCAAGGTTATGTCTGATCAAATTGGTGCTCGAATATGGCAGATCCCAGAATATACTCCTCTTCGTCCAGTTATGGGTGTGACCAAATTCGTCACACTTGTACCCCTTAGCAGGCTCTTTGATAACACTTGGTAAATCTTTTACCTCTTCCCATATCGTGTATTCGGGCCACCTTGGCGGTGGATTGACCTTCTCCACAACGCCCGCACAAAAAGCATTCATGTTCCTCCGGTACGGATTATCCTTCGGCAGAAAATGCTGATGACAATCGAAGAAGCATAGTTTGCCTCCATGTTTCAAACGAAAAGCCTTAGTCTGGTTCATGCAATACGGACATGAGAGACGACCATGAGTGCTCCATCCCGATAACATTCCATAGGCCAAAAAGTCGTTGATGGTCTACATAAATGCTGCCCTCATCTGAAAATTCTACTTTCTGGAAATATCGTACGTGTTGGCACATACTTTCCACAGCTGATTCAACTCATCTATCAAAGGCTATAAATATACATCGATGTTCTTCTTCGGATTGTTCAGACCCAGGATAATAACGGTTAGGAACATATATGGAGTCTTCATGCACATCCAAGATGGTAGATTTTACGGAGTGACGATCATAGGCCAACACGAATACTGAGAGCCCGAAAGCCCGAATGGGATAAAATCGTCGGAGGAGAGCCCCAATCTGATATTACGCGAATCCGAAGCAAAATCTAGATACTCTCGATCAAAGTCCTTCCATGCTTCTCCATCGGATGGATGATCCAATACTCCTTTGATCTATTTTTGCCTGTGCCAACTCATATTTTCTGTAGTCTCCTTCACCATAAATAACCTCTGTAACTGCAGCGTCAAAGGCAAGTAGTACATCGAATTGGTAGGCTTGATCTCACCATCCTCTTAGATCGGTATAAGTCTTTAGGAAACTTTGCACCCTCTGATAAGATCTCTATAATCAAATCCATCAGTCGGTTATAGCATTCTTGCGACATGTTAAAATTGGACTTGATGCTCAATAATCTTGTAACCACCTCCAATGGTGAATGATCTTCACACCAGGATATAATGGAGTCCTTGCATTGTCTAACAACTCCATAAATTTTGCAGCATCGATATTCGATGCCTCCTCAACTGCATCAAGATTGTCCGGATTAAAACTAGGCTCCGTCGCATCAAAAACCATATTCACCCACCCATCGTAAGCAGCATAGTCGTGGACATCCATATACGTCTCTACATAAGGCTTCGACTCCGATGCTAAAGACACAAGTTCTCTGTGCGCGATCCACTAATAGTAATTCAGCGTAAAATTCTTCAAGTACAAATGATACATGAATTCTACTTCTGGATGATATTTTAAGTTGCGATATCTCACACACGGACACTTAATTTTGGTACCATCCATGTACTGAGGGAACGCCTTGACAAACTGCAGGAACTGCTGTACACCCTCAATGAATTCATCCCGTACACCGCACACGTCATCAGGATGACGGTTGTACATCCACGAACGATAATGCAGATAGTAATTCATATCCATTTCTAGATACTTATGCAAAAATAAATAGATATCGTTTAAGTATATACTCATCATTAAATACAGTACATGCACTGATACTCCTAGTCCTAGCATATATACTCATTGTTAAATATAATATGATTCTGTTTTGGAAGGTAAGAACTGCTCTAACTTGATACACAATGCCCTTGAATATTTTATCAACCTTATTCCTTTACATCTGGTGTTTGTACTGACAATACCTGCTATTTGAAGCCCTATACACCAAGTCAGAGAAGGCTCCTTAAGTCAAGAAACTGCCACTATATATGCATATATTGTGGAGCTGGATTTCGATAAGGTAGAGGATCCTTAAGAGACGATCCTTGCACTGGTGATTAGGGATGATCCATTATAAGTATTGGCCTATAAATCAAATTACTACGAAGACTTAAGTCATTTTTGTTGTCAAATTTTAATATGAATTATTCTAAACCTAAATTTTACAAGACATAAGTCATTAAACAAATTGGCCCAAATGTAACTATCCAAGTTGATTGTTAATTAATTCAAGTTGTAAACTTTAACAAGAATTTAAGAGTTCGAAACTGAACTAACCGATCCGCAAAAAAGAATCGACTGAACCTTACTTATTGTGGTTAATCATAAATATCCCTAACTCAATCTAAATAAATAAAACATAAGTTAGGGTTAGGGTGTTAAGGACGAATATCTTGACCATGACAAATTTATCAATCTACTTGGGCTGAAGCCAGGGCCGACCAATATTAGGGGGGACGATTGTCCTAGACCCCTCAAATGGGCAAGGCCCCAAAACATGGTCCAAAGTTACTTACAAGACAATCCTTCCAATGGAAAGGCCCAAAGATGCACTGAACCTACTTAAGTAGAACTTCGTAGTAATGTGTCATCTCTTGAGGATCAGGTTACGGTTAGGGTTTACACCCTCTGTGATAGTCTGTGTCGTATTTGTGTCAGTGTGAGTGTGTCATGTCTGTGTCAGTATCATATCGTATGCATCTGAGAGAGAGAGAGAGAGAGAGAGAGAGATCAGGTTAGGGTTAGGGTTTACACCCTCTGTGACGTCTGTGTCATGTATGTGTCAGTGTGTGTGTGTCATGTCTGTGTCATATGCATCTGTGGGAGAGAGAGAGAGAGAGACCGGGTTAGGGTTAGTGTCATGCCATGTCTCTCATGTGTATGTGTCATATCTGTGTCAATGTCTGTCACGTGTGTGTGTCGTGTCTGTGTTAGTGTTATGTCGTATCCTATGAGAGAGAGAGAGAGAGAGAGAGAGAGAGAGAGTTAGGGTTTACCTAGAGGAGGAGGAGGAGGGGGACGCCGGAGGGAGCAGTTCGCCGGAGGGGGGGAAGAGGGGGGAGTTTTTAAAAAAAATGGGAAAAAATTTTGACAGAAGGGGGGAATCGAAACCTATATTAAAATCTTAGCGACTTTTAGCGACGTCAACTTATGACGTCACTAATAAAAATATTTTGTGACGTTATATACGTCGCTAAAAGAGTCACTAAATATCAAAAATACTAATGTCGCTATATATGTCACTAAACGTCACTAAATCATAAAACTTAGCGACGTTTAGCTACCTTAAATAAGCTTATAGCGGCTATTCTTTTAAAAAATTGAATTACAGTTGCTAAACGTTGCTATATGTCGCCAAACAGCGCTAATTTTTTTACTATTTTATCATATTTTGGTAGTGAGCTGAAAAACCAAAGAAGAACTGTATAAAGTCGAAAGATAAACCTATAAGAGATTTATGTTGCTCTAACAGTGGTGGAACTGGATATAACAGAAGAAATTTACTAATTAGCCAAGAGAGTAAGACACAACTTATGTACTATATATTTTCAAGTTGTAGTAACTGTGCGATGTTCAATATTTTTATATTGTTTTGTAAACTTTTATGTTTTGTTCTTTTATTTTCAAGTTAATTTAGAAATAGACTTTTACTTTTTGTTCTCTTTTTGTAAATATATAATTGTAACGCAATCAACACTTTTTGTACCAGATGATAATATTGTAAGCAAGATAGCTAGCATAGCAATAAATTTATAATCAAAATACAATCAATATTATACACAACATATCAGCTACGACCACATGTAATCCATCAAAAATAAGATATGTGTCTATTTGGCCTGAGATTTGGAGGATATATCCGTTGTTCTATAGTCTCTGAAGGTAGAGGTTGATCTGAATCCAAACTCTGACTGCCTATATGCTCTTGAATTGGTATTGGAGCTGATGGAGTTGAGTAGAACCAATCTGTAGGACTAACCTAGTAGGAAGTCCCCTCTCC
The DNA here is from genome assembly GCA_036927795.1 of Iris macrosiphon. Classification (NCBI taxonomy): domain Eukaryota; kingdom Viridiplantae; phylum Streptophyta; class Magnoliopsida; order Asparagales; family Iridaceae; genus Iris; species Iris macrosiphon. The sequence goes on from JAYESA010000016.1 coordinate 84,988,017, forward strand.
AGCCTGATAAGAAGTTCCCTCTCCAACATGGCAAGAAGTCTCCTCTCCAGCATGGTAGGAAGTTCCCAGGCCCTGGGCAATTGCCTCCTCTCCCTGCTCTTATACAATGGAATAACGGCTCTGTCTCTGGCGAATGTTACTGGATGGATAATTGGGTAGAATAAGTACATGAGGCATATGGGGCTCTGGGCCACGCAAAATAACATGATCCATCCAAGCCTCCATCCGTCGAATCAGATCGGTAACATATGGTCTCCACATGGAGCTCTCCATTGTGCTATTAATTGCTCTTTCCATTTCTAAACATTGAAATATATTTGTCTAATAAATTTACTGAAATAAATTATACTAAAATGTATGCTAAAGTGTTGATAAATAAGCACTACGAAATCGGTGAGTTTGTTTATTATACTGCGCATGCTACAATCATCGACAGCTCTATTTGTGAAATGCTTCTCCTCGAATTTATAATCTTGGTTGCACATACACGGTTCTCCCTACCAACTTCTGTAAGCAAAATCTCCAAAAAGTACATTATTTTGACAAGATGTTAGCAAAATATAATAATAAGTTAATAAAATATAATAAAATAAAAACTTATAACATCCTTTGATAGCACTTCGTGGGACAAATCTTTTATACTAGAATTCTCGAATTCCAGCCAGGAAGCAAATTACGCATTCGAGCCTGCACTTGAGCGAGGGAAATAGTTACTAGCAGGTGGAGATTCAGGAATAGTTTGAACCATCCAAATTGTCGTAGAATACGATCAGCTGGATGATACATGGTTCGATAGTCGCATATGATATTAAACCTATGTAGACTATACGAAAGCGACATCTTCTGAATATCGGGAGAATTGGGATGCATAATATACAGGATCCATATAACCTATTTGATCATTATGGAGTAAATAAGAATGACATTTAAACATTTTGAAATAAATAAAAATATAAAATTTATTTACCTTATTGTACTGTATCGAGTCAAATTATGGACGGTAAAGGGAAACGGTCTGATATCTGTAGTGAGCCTGGTCCACGAATTCAACCGTCCATCTCCTAGCTATCGGAAAGATACTAATTTCACGACTGATACTGGTAACTAATATACCGATACCAAAATGTTCGTACGACCATACCTAATATCATTATCATACATCTAGTCAGATTTGTGTAATAGGTCTAAGAAGAATGTAATAACATGATAATTGAATAATGTCATTGTGACAAATATCTGTAGTAGAATAATGCATCCAGTCAAACTCCTAGTATATGTATCCAATGTCATTGTGGCAAACTCTGTCAAGGAGGCATACAAAAATGTTAATGCCGCTGCTCCCCATGCATGCCGAGTACGTTGTTGCAAATTTTCCAAAAAGGGTATAAATTAAATACTTACTTTGCAACCGGTTTCGTTTGGAAAAATAATTGAACCACATAAAGCAAGTAAATATGCTCTTGTACAACAAACAATATTAAATATTAAATTATTATTAGTGAGTCAAACTACAATATTCATTTTAGTCTGAAATAAATAGTTAAATAATGGTTAAATTTTATACCAGATTTTCATCTACAATCACCTAACCTTCAGATGTACGATCAAGATACATAAAGTTATTTCTTAGCCAGCTTATGTTTACGTCTGATCTACACTTTTATGCATGTCCGGTCGGAGAAGACACATAAAGATACCATTGAATTATACCACTAGTATCTGATCGTTCTGAGAATTATATAGGATCACCTGTAATATTAATTTAGATTATTATATTACTCAAATCAAGATATCATTTAAGATATTACGTAATAAACTATCATATCTATAATAGGTAACCCTATGATGTTGGCTACATCCAAAAGTGTAACTGTCATTTTCCCTACTAGCAACTAAAAAGTATTGCGGTTGGGCCACCAACACTCTACCAAACTAAACATCAAATTCATGTCGTGTTGTAGGAACTCAATTTTATTTATGTAACATAATCCAAAAGATCAACCAAAGCCTTCTGTTCAGAGATTAGCTCTCATTTGGCTAAGTTGGGATCATCTTTTACGTGCCGCCATTGACTATGTTCACATAAATGTCCATTATGCGGATAGTCATATAACTACACATATAACTTAAACAAGTAAATAAACTATTTTAAATAAATGAACTTAATCAATCAATATAAATAAATAAACAAAATTACATCTCCAGAAAATACTAGTCGAGATATGTGATTTTTATGTTCTTGTATTTCTCTTTCGATAGTAGGTCCACCGAAAATACAGTCGTCGTTGTGTTATGCCATTTTCTTCTATTAACTCTTCTTCTTCTTCTTCTTCTTCTTATTCTTTTGCTTCTCTTCTATATCTCTCTTTTTCTTCTTTAAAATCCTCTATATTTTTTAGAGAATGTTGGTTTCATTTATTCACTCTTTTATAGATATATTGTGGCCTCCAAGAAGATTCACGGATCCGTGGCAATTAAATTGATCTGTGGCAACTAAATGGATGGAGGAGAGAAAGAAACGTGGCAAAAAGAAAAAAAAATTGTGATTGGTGCTAGTCAAACTGGAGCCAAACTAAAAAAATTGAGTTTGGCTACAACCCAATTGCGCCAAACTCAAATTTTTAAGTTTGGTTCCAAAGCAACTAGAGCCAAAGTCAAATTTTGAATTTTGCTCCAAAGCAACTTGAGCCAAACTAAAAAATTGAGCTTGGCTTCAGTTGAGTTGGAGCCAGACTTTTTTATTTTTATTTTGGGCGCCAATTGGGTTGGCGCCAGCTCCCTTTTCTTGAAATTTTTCTGAACTTTTCCTCTTTCCAAGAATTATACCAAACATTTTCTCATTATATAATTTTTTTTGTATATATATATATATATATATATATATATATATATATATATATATATATATAAAATGATCTAAAACCAACCGGGATGGCAACGGGATATGTTGGGGCCGAGGACTATACCCTCCATCCCCGTTCCCGAGTAGTATTCTAATTCCCATCTCGGTCCCATTCCTGTTCGGATTTAATTTTTTATCCTCATCCCCGTCACTGTTAAACAATGCACTCCTCGTCTCCATCCCCGTCCTTGTCCCGCTAACACTTTTGGGACCAGATTTTTTCTTCCCCGTCCCCTGCCCTATTAACAAATTTTTCTTTACATTATAAGCTTAAAAAACTAATTTTACTCCAAAAAATATACAATACATGTTAATAAAACCTGATTTCCATAAAATAAATATACTACTAGCTAGAGAAAATGATATAATACATAAAAAAGAGAATATTAATCCAAAACAAATATAAAAGTACTAAATATAATTTATAATACAAAACAACAAAGAGCGAATGTTAACCCCACAAAATATATTCCAAATAGAGGTCTACATATTTATACAACAAAAAGATATGGGTATAAGTAATCAAGGTCGAGAATTTACTGTCATGTCCCGATCTCCCTCAGGAATCGGTTGTCCCAGCTAGGCATGAATCATAGCGCCAGCGCTCCCACAGGACGTTCGTTTCCATCGGGACATGATACCGCACGAATCTGGAGTTGCGCCCGTACGAGGCAAATACCGAAACATCGGTTGATAACTAGTTCGCAGTGTCGTCATAGCAAAACATAGAATAAACATAAGTATTGAATCCAAAATAAGCTCTTTATTGATATGAAGTAAAGATTATAAGCGGCGGTAGGCCGAGATTACAAGTCGTTCGTACTCTCTCTCTCTCTATACAAGGAATATGCCCTTAGGCTTACAACTGAATTAACTCTGAATGATGATGTTCCCATATATTATGTCTCATATATGTGAGCTCCAGGTCCGCACGCCATGCTCCAAGATGCCAAATGCGGTCCAGCACCTCAATTTGTTAAGCGATCTCCGGATTCGTATAAGTTCTCCTATTTTATTTGGTATCAGTACATTGAATGCACTGGTGGGGAGGCCTCTCGCCCATGCCATAAAATAAACACGTTCATTAGTTATGTGCACCAACTGATTATGTTGACTTTATAGTCTTTGCCTTATGATCAGTTACATAGAAATATAATGAAAGTAATACCCGTGTCTGCACAAGAGTGTCATACTTTAAACAACTGAGTTCGTCTTGACCTTTCTTACAATTCGGCCGTCCTTGTCATATGCAACAATATAATCAATAATTTACTAAATAGTGAAGAACATCTATGCAATCCAAGCGTTACATTTGTGTCTCTACCTCAGACCTGTTCTACTCGAACTATGTTATATACCATACATTTATTCTAAATATGCAAAGTGCTGTGCAAATGTACTCCATGTTACTCCTCTTCTGTATGCGGATAACTGCTATGCATGCATATCTTATCTATATGAAGGTCATTGGCTCTGTTAGCCATAATGGACATGATCTGGGATAGAACGACTGTCTTTCCAGCTCAGTTGTGAGCCTTAATGGGCGTCCCGAACCATCCGATGAGTCAGCTATCTTTCCAGGTCGGTAGTAAGCCTTGCTGGACGTCCCGCACTCGTCCGCTAATACTTCAGCTAGAGTATTACTAGGACTATACTGGCATTATCCTCCCGAACTGACACGATTCAGATGCCTTATCAATCGTGTCGAGGACTCTTCTCTATCTGGTGCACAACCAGTTGGCCGGGACCATGCAACTTGTTATGACCCGCACCCGTGAATGGGGGTATGAGCCGTGGGTACGTCCGGCCTACGCCGTAGCATCGATGGTAGAACGTTGTCTAGGTCCCAAGTCTACGAAACATAACTCACAAAAATAATATGTCAATGATCATAACTCCATAAGGAGGACAATGAATATGCATAATGATCCTAAAATCATATGGTACTCAATCACAATAACTATAGAAAAGTAAATGGCATGATAAGATATAAAAGATGAGGAAGTTCTGACATAAGTCTAGTACACATCCCAAATACAAAATAATCTAGAGTCTAGCTATCCCAAAATAATAGTCTCAACATAATACAATCCAAGTCTCAAGTTTAGAATAGTTTAATACATAGATAACTAGACCAAGAAGTTGTCTAAATGACTGCGGATGGTGTCTCCTCTAAGGAGAGTGACTCCTCCGAATCTCCGGTATGTAGTCTCCCTCTACTCCTGGACCGTAGTGAGTAGGACAAAAATTCTCAAGATTCTCTCAAAATATTATCCAGTCAAGATTAGAGTGAAGCACAAACACTAAACAACAGTTTCAATTATATTGACAAAAACTATAAGACAGTGTAAGAAAATACATGATAAAAAAATACTGAAAAATAAGAAACACTGGAGAGACATGTAATCAGCAATAGTACTAACTAGCAATAAACAGATATATGTGAATGCAAGAAATGAGTGAACTAGAATAAAAAATAGAAATTCTAGCTAAGTATTATAAAATATCAGATTGCTATGTGATCGGCTTGGGACTAGATCAGGCTTATTATATATGATTGGCTATGATACATGTGAGGTCAGGCTAACCATCTGATTAGCTATGATGCGAGCAATAGTCAAGCTAATCATATATAACAGGCTATGAGGCATATAAATGGTCAGGATACAACCAACGTGATATGTGGGGTAAGCTATGATGTATGTAAAGTGGGGTATGATCACATAATCCTGCTAATATTTTCCCTCCCCCAGCTAGCACGATAGATTCCAATCACGACTCCTCATGACAGGTATCTATGATATTAGCCCGTGTATCCACAGTGCCAGAATCAAGCATACACTACAACTAGAATTATAGTAATAATTAACATAATAAAAACTGTTAGAGAATGTTGTGGTGGCCCATGCAGGTCTGATTTAAATCATCTTGGTCACCTGACTGTGCCAAGCGAGCCTGCAAATTAGGAATAGATGTTATGATTGTTGAATAGGATCTCAATCCGTAATTGATTTTAAAACTCTTTGTATGTGATTATCGCCCTTGGACTTCCACTTTGCATTCGATCAATCTTCGTCAATATCTCTATCCTTGTTCCTCGTCCCCTATTGTTCGGAGAGACGAATGCTTGTGATTGATGACTTCCCTCCAGAAGAAGATTGAAGACTAGACGACAGGAGACAGAATTCGTATACCTTTCTATGAGAAGAATGTTACCCTATCAGGATAGATTGAAGGGTTCTTTGGATTCTAGAACTAGTATGAAAGGGTAGCAAGAGAATTGGAGCCAGTAGTACCCTAGTCGTACTTGAGATAGCAGTAATCTTGGGAGTACTGAGAGCTAGAAGGATTGTTGATCATGACCTAGAATGATTTATGTGAATGCATAGCCTAATGATGGAAACTAGTGGTTGTATATGATAGCAATACCAGGAATGAAGATTATGTGCTAGAGGAGATGAAAATTTTTAGGATCTCACTTGGAAAATAAATATCGGATTCCAGAAATTCTAGTATGTGCTTGAGTGATACCATTATTGTACTTGTGACTTGGAGAGATGAATAACGAAAAGAAGAAACTCGAGGAATAAAATTTTTAGGGAAAATTTGAGGAGAAGAGAAATTATACTTTAGGCAGGGGAGAAAATTTTCTTTTAAAGGATTAGTGTGGTAAACAGAACAGGAGGATTTATTTTGAGGTTAAGTCTGGACGATGACACCGTCCTAGCATGAGTTGATTGAGCCAATACCACGCGACACTAGATTGTCGACGTAGTTACATTTATATTTTTTTTTAGCCACCAGGTTACCCTGAGTTGAGTTCAGGGAGCCCAGGAGTAAGGTGCCCATCTACCTTAGGGGTATACAACGCAGGAAGTGAACCAGTGTAGCACCATATTATGGCAGGGTTTGAGGATATGTTTTTAGAGAATCTTTTAGGCCTGCCACCTGACAGAAAGAGTTTGTTACAGAGTTGATTCCAAGAGCCGGGCCAGTTATTTTCCCGTCTTCAGACTAGCACCGAAGGAGTTGGTTGAGTGTAGGTCCGTCGTGGAGGATCTCCTAGATAAGGGTTTCATATGGACTAGTATTTTTCCATGAGAAGCAACCATCTTATTGTACCAAAGAAGGACGGGACGGTACATTGCATAACGATTGTAGGGCATTAAATGCCATAGCGATAAAAAGCAAGTACCCTTGACGCGCATCGAAGATTAATTTGAATCAGCTAAGTGGCGCATATGTATTTTGAAGATCGGTCTCAGATCAAGTTATCACCAGATCAAGGTACGGAGAGAAGACATTCCGAAGACGGCGCTTCGGACAAATTATGTGCTCTATGAGTTTTTAGTCATGACAATTTCGTTTGACCAACGCGCTAGTAGTATTTATGAGCTTGAGGAACAAGGTTTTCCACCAGTACTTGGATAAGTTCGTGGTGGTGTTCATCGACGTCTTGGTATGTTCCGAGAACCAGGAGAAGCACGAGAGACATCTCAAGATTGTGTTGGAGATGTTGAGAGATGAGAGGCTGTAAGCCAAGCTCAGCAAATATGATTTATGTTCAGATGGAATAGATAGTCTATGCATCAGGACAGCTAAGAGTTCATGAGAAAGACTATCCGATGCATAGTCTAGATCTAGCTGCAGTGATATTGCACTAAGGCTATGGCGACACTACCCTTATAGAGAGCGTGTTGAGATTTATACAGAACATAAAGGTCTGAAGTATGCCTACACAAAGAAGGAGCTCAACATGGGACAGAGACACTGGCTGGAATTGATGACAGATTATGAAATCAAGTCGCAGTACCACCCTGGCAAGGCGAATGTAGCTTACGACTCGTCGCCAGATGTTAGAGGATTTTTAGGAACTCAGGATTGAGAATGTATTGCCAGGCATGAATGGACATATGGCCAGTCTCGAGGTTCATTGAGAGGATCAAGGCAGCATTACCAACAGATGCGAGATTTTGACGTCTGCGAGAGAGAACAGAGGCCGGCATGCAGACATGACTCAGGATTCATGAAGACGGAACATTGAGGTATGGAGATCGCCTATATGTTTTGAGGGGCGAGCTACGCCAAGAGTGATGACCGAAGCCCATAGCTCGATTATTCTATTCATCCCAGGGGTACGAAAATGTACCGAGACTTAAGGCAGCATTTCTGGTGGCATAGGATGAAGAGAGAGATTGCAAGATTGGTGGCAAAATATTTAGTTTGTCAGCAAGTCAAGGTTGAACATCAAAGGACTGCAGGATTATTGCAGCCGCTTCCCATTCCCGAGTGGAAGTGGGAATACATTACCATGGACTTCGTCACAGGATTCCCGCGAAGCCCTAGCGGGAAGGATGCGGTAGGGGTTATCGTAGACAGACTCACCAAGTCTGCACATTTTCTTGTCCTTCAGAGTTGGGCAATCCACAGAGATACTAGCTGACATGTATATGAGGCAGATAGTACGATTACATGGAGTGCCTGTCAACATCGTATAGGATCGTGATTCCAGACTCATGTCATATTTTTGGAGGAGTATGCAGGAGAGCCTAGGAACTCGTCTCAAGTTCAGCACCGCATATCCTCCACAGACTTATGGCCAGTCAGAGCGCACGATACAGATATTAGAGGATATATTGAGAGCGTGCATGATCGATTTTGGAGAATCTTGGAAGGACCATCTATACTTGGTAGAATTCTCCTAAAATAATAGCTACCAGGCTAGCATACAGATGGCACCTTATGAGGTACTGTACGGCAGGAAATGTAGGTCGCCAGTTTGTGGGAGTGACGTGGGAGAGTGTCAGATACTTGGTCCAGAGTTGGTAACACAGACATTGGAGAAGGTCAAGCAGATTCAGAGCCACCTGCGTGCAACGCAGGACAGACAGAAACATCGGGCAGATGCGGATCGCAGACCATTGGAGTTCAAGGAGGGTGACCATGTATTTTTGAGGATATCGCCTACCCGCGGTACCATCAGATTTGGAGGCAGAGGCAAGCTGAGTCCGAGGTACATCGGACCTTTTGACATTTTGGAACGAGTTGGCGAAGTGGCTTACCGTCTTGCATTACCTCCATCATTAGAGGGAGTACATGACGTATTTAACGTATCGCAGCTGAGGAGATATGTCGCAGACCCTAGCCACATGCTTGATCATTCGGAGATTACAATCGGGCCCAGTCTGTCTTACATAGAGCAGCCAGTTGATATCCTCGATCGCAGCGAGAAGACTTTGAGAGGGCAGACGATTCGACTGGTCAGAGTGGCATGGAAGCACCATTCACCAGGCGAATCTACTTGGGAGCGCGAGGATTCTATTCGGCAGCGATTCCCGTACTTATTTGAGGAGCAAGGTACGAATTTACGTACGGCATTTGATTACTAATTGTTTTAAAAAAAAATCTTTTAGATATTATCGTGCTTTACTTTTAATTTCGGGGACAAAAATTTTCTAAGTTGGGAAGAATGTAAACCCGCTCGTTTTATTCTGTAGATAGTTAGGGTAGTTTTGGAAAATTTTGTTTTTGGTAGCAGATGTCGAGGTTTAGAGTGAAGATAATTTTATCTGATATTTAATTTATTTAATTAAAACCCTTGGCGTGCCCTATCACTGTTTAATTATTCGGAGCCCAATATCAGCCCATAAATTCTATCAAATTATTGTACTTTTGACTTGACTCGCCAAATTAGGCACTGGACTTTTCGTCACTCAAAAATTATATTTTTTGTTGTGCTCTAATTTAATTGCACAATTTTTCGTAACCGATATTCATATTTAATTTCGTGTTGGACGCCTGTGTCGTTACCCTCAATTTTGAGATACCAACTTAACCCGTTGAGCCGGACCAAGTAAAGGGTCCAAGACCGACTCCAAGCCCCCACCATTTTTGACCTCTGCGTCATTTCCGGATTTTGACCCCAAGTGCCCCCATTTAATTTAAATTTGCGGGACACATTATTTTTATTTAAATCGGGGATACCAACTTTGCCTAATCCTATTTTAATCCCCAATTAATCCCGATGGCCATTAAATTAAACCCGTGCCAAACCTCCAACACCCCCCTGCCTTGTAAATCATCATCCGCGTTTATCTCCACAATTTTAGCGTCATTTTATGTGTTCGTGCAATTTCCCGAATTTAAGGGGCTAAATTACAATTTATTAATTTATGTGTCCACACCCTATTGGACATGACCATATGGAGAGCCTCCACTCCATTCCTCATTAAGAAATGATCCTTACTTATGTGAAATCCTAGCCCTCTATTTTAATTAGACTAATCTACACCCTCCATTCCTCATGAATGAATAATTTTCCCTCATGACTAATCCTAGCCACTCATTCAATTTTGGAAGCATCCTCACCACTCAAGCTACATCACCCCTTCCTATAAAACTATCACCATCACCCTCACAAACCCCAAGGCCGGCCCTAGTCCCAACATTTGGGAACCCCCCTCCATTTTTTCTCTCTTCCTCCTCCAATTGAAGGGGCATTCAGCAATGGCTCTGGAGTCAGCAAAGAAAGATTTCTAAGCCGCTTCTGCCAGTGTCTCACGCAGGAAAAACAAGGCCACTTCTTCTTCTTATTCTTATTATTTTTATTATGGGCTCTTCAAGAAACTATCAGCAGTTTTGTTGGTGGGTGCAACAACATTGTCGTATTGAGCAGTTCGGCCTCCTCCAGCTAGGATCTGTGGATCCCCAGATGGCCATCCAGGTACGGCATCTCGAATCAAGCTCAAGGATGGAAGACATTTGGCATACTTAGAATCTGGTGTCCCCAAAGAGAAGGCCAATTATAAAATTGTAGAGCTTGCGGATCAGTTGGAACTTGGTTCTAAATTCTATGTTGTCGGGTTTTTCATGGGAGGAGAGACCGTTTGGGGTGTTCTGAAATTTATTCCTCACAGGCACTACGGGTTTTGAGGGACCATACTGACCCAAATATAGTCGTTATGCTCATTGGGAACAAGTGTGATCTCCGCCATCTTATTGCTGTTCCAACAGAAGATGGAAAAGATTTTTGCTGAGAGGGAGTCTCTTTATTTCATGGAGACATCAGCACTAGAATCAACCAAGGTATGCAGTGCCTTTGAAGAGGTTATGACCCAGATCTACCAGATTGTGAGCAAGAAGGCAGTTGATACAGGTGATGATTCAGCATCTACTGTTCCCAGCAAAGGATAGAAAATAAATGTTAAAGATGATGTCTCTGCTATGAAGAGAGGTGGCTGCTGCTCAAATTAGGCATCATACTTGATGTTACAAATATAGCTTAGGCGAGGAGGATTATCCGGAGGAGTACAGACCGGGAGCATATCCAGCAGTTGGACCCGTTGCAGAGGACGGGATCATTCCCGAGGACTTCGTCTGACTATCTGGTACTACGGGACCTGCGGACTTGGACGTGGTACCGGATCCCCGTCATCAGCAGCTGGACGCAGGCAAGTGTACCTTGCCATCCTGTATTTCAGATTACAGATATTTGTTGTTTCTTTTTGTACATTGTGCACATATTTATGTTAACGTTCGATACTTCGCGTCCGGTTCACAACCGGGTGAAGACGTACGTCGTAACGTCTTAGAAAGATTGTTAGATATTTTGTAGTACCTCGATGCATGTACCTGAGTACATCGACACCCCAGGACATACTCATACACTGTGATCGTGCCAGATTCCTGTATCCTGATACTGACATCATGACCAGAGACTGGGACGACCTTAGGGTCGCGTCTGTTGAGTTATTTCTGTGTGTCGAGACTGTAGATAGAGGTTCAGGTTCAACGCACAATCGTTGACCGCTTGGGAAGGGGAAGACAGTTACTAGACGTTTGGGCTACTCTGCACGCGCTTATATATATGTAGTATTTTGTAGTGATACCTGTATCTAGTGTAGCTATTTCACCCGTGTGACTCTTTGCCCGGAGCTGCGGTATGTGCCGTGTGTTTCTGTGTCCGGAGCTACGGTTTTATTTTAGACAGCCCACGCGTCGAACATTGTCTTTAAACTGTGTCACACTAGTTGGTTATGATAGAGTACTGTAACGCCCCGCTCCGCGCCGGCGTTATATATCAAGGTGAGTGGGCAGAACTTCGTTCTCTGATTCTTGCACGCCTTAATAATAACCTGAGTTTTTTTGCTTGCAATGTTTTCATAAGAGAATGATAGAACCTGTCTTGCATGCTAATAAGAGAACTCACCTAGCTGTCTTTGAAACAAAGTCTGCTTAACGAGAATCCTGATCGCTGGTTTAGAGTGCATGAACATGTTCACTATCGTCTATGCTTCGAGAGAACCATACTGTGCCTGAATGTGTTCAAGTGATAAGGCGGATTGCCCCGCAACAGAGAGTGTTTATAGATGGTTCGTCTCGTCTGCATACTAAGAGTTATTGATAGTGTTCCATGCATTCGCACGCGGTCGGACAATGGCTTTTGGTGCAGAGCTGAACTGCATGTGTCACGGCTGCTACAGAGATAGTGGAAAGCAACCATGAGTCACAGCTGCCATTAGCATCAGATAAAAGAGTCATTGGTATGCTGGACTAACCGCTGCCGATCCTGAGATACTCGGGGACCGCCATTCATATAGCTAAGTCATTGTGTTGGCTTGGATAGAGGACTACCCCTAAGAATGTGCATTGTGTGTCTAGCTTTGCATCAGACCCTCGAGTCGCACGAGACACACTGCGCACACCCTGAACATGATCGGTTTGCTTGCCTGCTTAGTATATGAAACTCTGTTTCCAAACATGTTTCTAAACAAGTAAATCGACTCTGCTAGAACTGCATGAAACGAACCTAGGTAAAACTAGAAAGATCACTAGTAATGTAATGTTTTATAACATGATTACTTAGTGCCTGTTTGAGTGAATGCTTGTTTCTGTTCAGTTGATTTATCTCACCAGTACTTATAAAAGTGCTGACCCCCCAACAGTTTACTTGCTTGTGCAGGTACTGGATCGTCCGAGGGAGCGATAGGCGTGCCACAGTCCCGAAGACCTGGAATCCTGGTTTCGATTGTTGCCCCGAGAATGCTATCGTATAAGGGGGCATAATGTATGGAACGAACGTGTGCCTTTGCTAAAGGAAACCCAAGTTGCCTCGATTGTCCCGAACACTCAGTTGGCTAATGCATTGCATTGCAACAAGTCCCTTTCCGCTGCTAACTCGATTGATGCGATGATAGCCAACTATCAACTTAAACGATTGGCCTTGTACGGGCGCAACCCCAGGCCCGTGCGGCATCACGTCCCCCGAAGGCTCGAACGCGCCATTCGCTTGGCTCCCTTCCTCCCTCGCACCCGCGAAACGGGCGCGGTGATTCGCGTCCGGCGCGCCGGGGCACGGTGATTCGTGCCCGGTTCGCTAATTCCCGGCCGCACGGGGCGGGGCAGGGCGGAGCGGCGGCCCGGGCGGGGCCGGGGCGTGACAAGTACCCTGTCGTGCACTTGTACTTTCTGTTTACTTGGCATGCTATATTTTTGTACCTTGTTACGTCCCTCTGAGGACCTGGTTCCCTGCCAGTTTTGCAGCATAGATGTTTACGGAGCATTTGGAGTTGCTGTTGGAGTTGCACGTCTTGCGGGCATGGTACCAGGTACTCACATTATATCTACCGGCATTATAGTTATTTTATATTGTTTATTTCATCTGCTGTTGTAGCCTAGTTTTTATAGACTCATACTTATTCTCGAGTCTATTCGAGTTAGTGTGTTATTGGGCGGCCGACTCTAGCACATATAGCTCTTTCTTGTATACTGTTGTACATTGTGGATTGAGACATAGAGGTTTACATTTGTGGGATATCTAGATAGTGCCCTTTATATTACAGCTTATACGTATTCGAGTCAAACCAGAGTCTGGTCGAATGCGTAGCTGGCGTGTCACGTATTCCTGGTCCTACGTATTTTGGGATTGGGGCTTTGACAAATGTATTCGCCTGTGATCCTGAGCAAGGTAAGCCTCTCGGTGCCCAAGCTGATGTCACACATACCTATATATGGTACGTTGTATCAATACAAGGTTCTGGAATTAAAAAAAAGTTAAATTGATACAATTCTAAGTCATAAAACTATTTCTAAGTCAAACCGACTATTTCTAGGTCATCTGAGTCCAACTCTAGGATACTAGGTCTACACACTGTGAAACTAAGCTACACTAGCCCATCTAAGATACTATGAGACACACAAAAGGTCATATCCTAGGATACACAAGTTTTAACATATGAAAATAGTAATTTATATATATATATATACAAGTCAATACATATAATACTAACTAATTAATGAAATTAGGATACCTTGGCCTTGCACCAATGCGTATCACACTACCACACACCTATATCGATACTCAAACCCAATAACTTGGTATCGACCCATCACCTTGACATTATGTTGGTATCCCAAGGTAATTCAAAACATAGTGAATATAGCTAATATATAGCTAATACCCTATATATTAACTATATTAATAACTAAACTACTAACATATATTATTTACTAATACGTACCTACTGCCTATCATCAATACCACATATATACCTAGATATAGTTATTAGCCTAACTAGTAGGTATATATATATATATCTAACTATTAAAAGAACAAAAGTAACTATTTACATAACTATAATACCAAACTAACTATTTACTAACTAGTATACTAAACTAAACTGATACCCTTAACTATTCTAACCTCACTAAACCATTACCAACCCAACTAAACCATTACCCAATACCTGAACTGAACCTAACCTCACATGATACTGCATAGTGAGGTAATTGATACTGTGCAGATACCTTTCTGTTGCACTGATGTGCACTGCATTCTCTTCCCTTGGCTTGATTCAAACTGCTATGCATTGCTGAAGCTGAACTTCTTGCACTGTGTTGTGCAGTTGATGTTTACTCAAGGCTGCTGTAGTGTTGCTGCACACTTCCTTGCTCAGTACATCTATGCACTTGCTGCACATTGTCTTGCTCCTTGCTGCAGTTTGTGACTGCTTACTGCAGTGATCTTCCTCTGTTTGCTTATTGCAGTATCCTGCAGTTGGATCCTCTCCTTGCTGAATTGATGCTGCTGCTGAACCACACTGCCTCGAGGTACTGCATCCCCCTTGCATGAGTTGCTGTGCACATACAGTATACACTACCAGTGCTGATATATTGCTGGATCTGATACAGAGCTGATACCTTGATGCACACTGCATTTAACTGACTGCCATGCTCTACAATGGCTCGATGCTGCACACATAGTATTGAGGACTGCACTATTAGCTGAACCTGTACACGAGCTGCACATTTCCCCCCTTATGTACGAAGAAAACTGCATTGCTCTTCCCCGCTGCAGTGACTGCACACCTACTGATACTTGCATAGTGAGGTTGATGCACACTATCTTCTCAACCCGAGCCTTCACTAACACACACTCACTCACTATGCATATAGCACACAACACACACCATTAGACTGCCTATTGCTAATACATATGAACCCTCACTCACTTACACTGCTCAACCCGAAAGCACATCACTATCCTCATATTCCCCAGCTAGTGATACATTCAGTATCAGTGTATCCCAGTGCACACTGTGCAAACCACAGTGAACCCGATCCCTCTTCCATCATTCACACACATTCAAACATACCTTATATATATATATATATATATATATATATATATATATATATATATATATATATATATATATATATATATATATATATATATACATACCCAATACATATGAACTAGGCAAAATTAATAGGTATACTTCATATTAGTCATTTCAACAAACACCTTGGGTGCCCCAATGTGATACTCTATGATACACAATAAATCTTCATGCAAAAACCCCCAATATACAACTAAAAACATTTACATATACAATATATATATATATATATATATATATATATATATATATATATATATATATATATATATATATATATAGTGTTATAAAAATTAGGGAAAAAGCATCATTGTTACACAAAACCCAATATAACACATGACACCATGAAAAAATTATCATGAAACCAATAGAGACTCATGCTCTGCCCTCTATGGCTATTCCTAAACCAATGGGTGGGCTTTTAATGACCAAACAAATAATAAAAACAGAATTTAAAAGAGAGTTTCCAGATTTTTACCTATTGGAAGATGGATTTCCAATGTGACTTCTTCTTCTCCAAGGCTCCTTGAACTCTAATCTTCTAGGCCTCTTTTGATGAGGGAAAAATAAGGGATTTGAGGTTTAATATTCTGAAATTTGTGGAGGGAATGAAGGATTTTTGGGGAGCTATTTCTAGGGTTTCTTCATGAGTCATGAATAGCTTTGAGGGAGGCTCCCTCTATACTTATAGGGCCGGCCACTTGCTAGGGTTAGGGTGGCTATGCATAAGGTCCTCAATGCTCCTATGTTTAGTCATGAAGAGTAATTTAATTAATGAGATTTTAATCTTAAGTAAGGGACATAACTAGAATCTAATTAATAGAATAAGGATTAGTCTAGTGGATTTAATGTCTAGTCTAATGCAAGGTCCATGGTCACATCAAGTCTAGTCCATTAACCCATACCACTAATGAATATTATATATATATATATATATATATATATATATATTATATCTCATGCAATTATTAACACAATATATATAAATATTGTAAATGATAATAAAGTCCCTACTCTAGAAATATGGTAGTGACAAGTCTACCCTCCTAAAAAATTTTTTGTCCTCGAAATTGAATTAAACTAGCACAAGAGCACAATCAGAACAATAAGAACTATACCTCTCCCAGTCGACTCGCCTGGAGAGTGATATCTCCATGCAACACGAACTAAAGGAATAGTCTAGTTCCGTAAAACCTTCTCCCTGCGATCCAAAATCTCTACGGGCTGCTCAGGATAGCTGAGAGTCAGACCGACCTCGATCTCCGAGTGATCTAGTACGTGACTAGGATCTGCCACGTACAATCTTAGTTACGACACATGGAACACGTCATGTACTCCCTCTAGTGCAGACGGCAAGTCTAGTCTATAGGCCACTGCATCGACCCTCGCAAGAATACGAAAGGTCCGATGCACCATGGACTAAGCTTTCCACCTCCACCAAAGAGAATTGTGCACCATGTCGAAGAAATCCGTAAGAACACTAAATCGCCACCTTAGAACAAAAGCAGCCTTAACACGCAATCTAAAGCAAAAAAATTATAAGCAAAAAATTTAACAAAACCTATACCTCAAACTCCAAGGGTCTACAGTGGCTATCGGCCCAATGCCGCTGTCTGTCCTGCGACACTCAAAGTCTGTCTATGATGAGTTTTACCTTTTTTGCTGCATCAACAACCATCTCTGGTCCTAACAAGGCTCTCTCTCCGATATTATTCCAAGATAACGGTATGCGACACCTCCGTCCATATAGAGCCTCGAATGGTGACATCTTAATACTGGCATGGTAACTGTTGTTGTAAGCAAACTCTACCAGGTATAGATGATCCTCCTAAGAATCTTCGAGATCTATAACACAAGTGCGTAGCATATTCTCAAGAGTTTGAATAGCTTCTCCGTCGACGTACCTACTTTGAATGGTAAGAAATTGGCTGATTTGGTCAACCTATCCACGATGACCCAAATCGCGTCTTTTTCTCCTAGAGAATGCAGAAGTCCTAAAACAAAATCCATAGTCATGTGCTCCCACTTTCACTTTGGGATGGGTAAAGGCTGAAGCAATCTACCTAGCCTTTGTCGATCCGCCTTTACCTGCTAGCACACTAAATATCGGGATACAAAGCGTGCTACCTCGTACTTCATACCATACCACCATACGTGATCCCTCAGGTCTCGATACATCTTATTGGCACCTGGATGCATCGAGTACTGAGAGCAATGTGCCTCCTGCAAAATCTCCTCGTGCAGATCCCCGCTCGGCACACATATCCTAGTACTGTGCCACAATGACCCATCATCAACAATAGTGAAGTCTTCTGATAATTCTGTCCGAACCTGTGCCTTGATACTCCTCAGAGCCTCATCATCATACTGCGTATCTCTGATTATGTCCATCAGCTCAAACTGTATTTGAAATTCCCATATCTGAATCTTGATACCGGGAACTAGCACCTCAATTCCCAAGCTCTCAAGATCGACCAACAAGTGTTTGTCTGTCGTCAAGTACAAAGCCATCGGATACCTGCTCAAGGCATCAGCGACTATGTTGGCCTTTCCTGGGTAGTACTGCAATGAAATATCAAAGTCTTTCATCAACTCCAATCACCTCCTCTGCCTCATGTTCAGCTCTTTCATCAACTCCAACCACCTCCTCTACCACTCGCTCCTCCAGAAATATCACGTCCTCTTTTAGGCCTGAGGTTCAAATCATCCTCAACAATCTGGGCATCCATCAGAATGCCCTCGAAGGTAGCAGTACGACGTCCAGAAGTACGAGACTTGATCTCTCTCATTAGCCCCTTTCTGAACGTTCAGGCTCGATCTCCTGGGTCCCGAATCATCGAAGGTGTAAAATGACTCAGCGACAAAACTCTACGGCGTACTCATCGACCGACATGTTCCTTTGGACCAAGTTATGTAACTGACTCTCCAAGGCTCCCAGGGCCATGTCGGGAAAGAAGTTATCCTTGAAAAGCTTCTTGAAGCCTCCCAAGTAAGTCCTCTGTCACGCCCCAGTCCCAAAAGTACACGGGACCAGGCCACGTGGCAATAGCCAGCTGATACGTCTCCGAGGATATCCCAATCTAATAGATCTACGAAGAGTGCTACGTTGTCCTATAATACTAACATGTCCAATATCAGTCAATAACTGGTAATCTAATCTCATCCACAAAATAAAGAGTAAGAAGTACTAAGTAAACTGCTAGAAGATAAATACCAGTCTCAAGATATCATAGTACAACCAGTAAGTCTGGTAGGAACAAACCCACTACTATGACAAAATAAAGTACTGAAATAATAGATAAAAGAAAATGACTAAGGCATCGGCTGTCTAGATAATGATGCACCCAATCTAGGCAGAAGGCCTACCAATTGATCACGGAAACTCTGACGGCTGCACCTCTAACTCCTCAGCTGTAGCGAATCTTGTCTCCTGTCCGGGGCCATATACTGTGGGGTAGTAAGCCTCGTCTAAATCTAGAAAGGTACCAGGTCCTCAGAGGGACGTAACAAGATACATAGAAGCATGCCATATATAAATACTAAAAAAAATAAATACAATAAATGGTGTGCTAACCATCTAAGTGAATGCAATCTGAGAACAACTGTGAGTATATGGGAAGGTGTAGGCTAGACATATGCTGACGTAATTTACCAGTCGTGGCAACCGGCTAGTATATGCCACACATGCCTCCTATAACACGGGCGCAGGAATACAATAACGTCCAACGTTCTATAGAGTGTGGAATCTGCAATATAACCGAGTAACGTCCAACTCTCTACAGAATATGGTATCAGTAATATATAAATACGTTTGTATCACTACGTCGAGTGCGATATCAGTGTAAAGGAGTGGGGTGTCCCATATGCCTACTAGTCGTCCTCCCCGCCCAATGTAGATATACAAGTCAAATAATCGACGTGCATACCCCTTATCTAAATGCCAAGTCTCTATACTGAATTAGTCCTGAATTTCTTGCTAACCGTGATGCATGTCACACGTGGCGATAGCTAGTCGATCACGCGAACTCACATCCCAACATGAGATTTGTCACTATGAATACGTGTAGAGGTGTCAGGTCTTGGAAGATAACAGGGTATCATCCAATGAGGTGAGTCTGCTAATGACTAAGTCCATGTATACTAATTATCGACGTATCCGTCGAATGCACCCGAGATAATCTCGGACGCGCACAGTTGTATAAAGTAAAACAACAAGGATACAATACAATATTTGCATAATTTAAATTAGACAGTAATATATAGCAAGGTATCTTGCCTGAGTCTTCAAGAGGTGAATGCCAAAACCTGCTCTGGTAGCGTCTCCTGGCCGATCCAAAGACCCTAGACATACAATATAACACAACAATACAGACATCAGATACTACGCATTATCAACATACGGTTAAGACGCTATTCTTGAATACTGTCGCGAGTTCACTGTTGCTCGAGTACAGCATCACGTGTGCACGTAGCTAGGGTGTACACGTGTTCTGTCTTCAGTTGACAGGTGTCTCGAGGCAATAATTATCTAGTTACGGGTTGTCCATAATTTCTGTTCTGTGCGGATATGTCTCTATTCTCTATGTTGAACATACTAGGATTTATATCCAGGTGTTTCTACCGAATTACCTGTCCTTGGTAACTGGTCGCTAATTTAGAATAATTATTTATTAATTAATATCTAATTAAAAATCACTTCCAGCATAAAATATTAACTAAGTTTATAAGCTATTAATATATTTCCATATTGACACGGCGACACAAAGGAGAATACTAGGACACAAGAGAGACGGGTTCCACGAAGAGTACCTGATCGACCGAGCGAGGGGGGTCCGCTCGCTGGTCGGCTGTTCCCTCCGACGAGGGTGGCTCCGGTCGACGTGGACAGATCCGACCTCGCGGGTGGTGGGGGCAATCGGGATCGAAACAGCGGCTCGGGTGGCGTCAAGCGTTGGCGGGTTGAGGGCTGTGGGCGGTCGAGGAGCAGTCGGGGTAGTCGGCGTTGGCGGGTTGAGGGCTGTGGGCGGTCGGGGAGCAGTCGGGGCAGTCGGCGTTGGCGGGTTGAGGGCTGTGGACGGTCGGGACTGTGATGGTGGGTGTCCGGCCAGTTGGGGGGGCTCGGTTTGGATGGAGAGGTCGGCTAGGGTTTGAAGGGGATGATGAATAGTGGGTTTTTAGGGTTTTACATGAGAAGGTTGGTATTTATATGTGGTGATGGGGGTTATAGGCTGGCCTCAAGTGTGGCCCTGTCCTGCCTTGTTGAGGGCTGGTCCACGTGGTAGAGTGCAATATGGGCTTGGTCGGGCTTGTTTGAGGTAAATTTGACCTCGAATTTAATTAATTTAATAAATACAAGGCGTTCTCTTAAGAAATGTTGTGCAGCTAAAGCGAGACGCAATAGCGAGTATCTAAGGTTGCACAATGGTCAGAGGGGTAGTCGGGCACGTCTAAAAGATGTTCGTGACTTCGGGTGGAAGATACTAATGGTGGGATGCTCCAACCTTGAAGCAATAACAAGGTATATTAAGACGTATAATTTGACGCATATTTATCCTAATTAATTCCAACTAAATCCTAGTCTCTTGATTTAATTCCATTTAATCCTGAATTGGTCGAGGGGGTTTACAATCTACCCTCCTTAGAGCATTTCGTCCTCAAAATTAAAACATACGCATGGTAAGAAGTTTTGACTGAATAAAAAAATGCTAATACGTACCTAGTCCTTCAAAGAGATGGGGATAGCGCTGTCTAATGTCCTCCTCGCATTCCCAAGTTGACTCGTCTGGTGCATGATGTCTCCACGCGACGCGAACTAAGGGAATAGTCTGTCCTCGCAGTACTTTCTCCCTCCTGTCCAGAATCTCGACAGGCTCCTCTTGGTATGATAAGCTCGGGCCAACTGTGATCTCTGAGTGGTCAAGTACATGACTCGGATCCGATATGTATCTCCTCAGATGAGATACATAGAAGATGTCATAAACTCCTTCCAAGGTCTGCGGCAAGGCTAATCTGTAAGCAACCTCTCTGACGCATTCTAATACGTCGAATGGTCCGATATATCTCGGGCTCAGCTTCCCTCTGCCTCTGAATCTGATAGTCCCTCGAGTAGGCGAGATCTTTAGAAATACGTGATCTCTAACCTGAAATTCTAAGGGTCGACGATGCGCATTTGCCCAATGCTTCTGTCTGTCTTGTGCTGCTCGAAGGTGCCCTTGGATATTCTTCACCTTTCTACTGTACGAACAACCAACTCTGGTCTGAGAATCTGTCGCTCGCCTATATCACTCCAGCATACTGGGGAACGACATTTTCTTCCATAAAATGCTTCATAGGGAGCCATCTGGATGCTCGCCTGATAGCTGTTCTTGTAGAAAAACTTGACCAGATGCAAATGGTCCTCCCATGATCCTCCAAAGTCAAGCATGCACGCTCTCAACATATCTTCTAGCGTCTGAATGGTGCGCTCCGACTGGCCATCTGTTTGTGGGTGATACCCTGTGCTAAACTTCAGGCGACTACCGAGACTCTCTTGCATACTCCGCCAAAAGTAAGACGTGAACCTCGTATCCCTGTCAGACACGATGCTAACTGGCACTCCATGTAGGCGCACAATCTCCCTCATGTACACATCTACTAAGGCCTCCGTCGATTGCCCAACTCTGAAGGGTAAAAAATGTACGGACTTGGTGAGTCTATCCACGATTATCCATACTGTATTACGCCCACTAGGACTTCTCGGGAAGCCCGTAATAAGCCTATAGTGATATGCTCCCATTTCCACTCCGGTATAGGGAGCGGCTGAAGCAATCCTGCAGATCTCTGATGCTCAGCCTTGACTTGCTGACATACCAGTCACTTGCCCACAAAGCGTGCTATCTCTCTCTTCATTCCGTGCCACCAGTAGTACTATTTAAAGTCCCTGTACATCTTCGTGCCTCCTGGATGAATATAATAGGTCGAACTGTGTGCCTCTGCTATCAACTCCTGACGAAGTTCTCTATTTGGAACATAGAGACGATCTCCGCATCTCAAAGTCCCATTTTCATGTATTCTCAGTCCTGTCTTCGTTCCAGCCTCTGTCCTCTGTCTAAGCCTCTGAAATCTGGTGTCTGTCGGTAAAGCAGCCTTGATTCTCTCCACTAATGTCGATTGTAATTGGAAACTCGACAACTATCCATCTACTCTGGGCATAACGACCTCTATACCCATCTGCTCTAGCTCTCTCAACAGATGTTGTTGGGTGGTCATGAAGAATGCCATGGGTCTTCTGCTCAACGCGTCAGCTACTACGTTGGCCTTTTCCGGGTAGTACTGTAGCTCGATCTCAAAGTCTGTCATCACCTCGAGCCATCATCTCTGCCTCTGGTTAAGATCCTTCTGAGTGTAGACGTACTTTAGGCTCTTATGATCAGTAAATATCTCTACTCTTTCTTTCCATATAGGTAGTGCCTCCAAAGCTTCAAGGCAAAGATTACTGCTGCAAGCTCCAAGTCGTGGGTGGGATAGTTCTTCTCATGTGTCCTCAACTGTCTAGAAGCATACGCTACAACCTTTCCATGCTGCATTAAGACACATCCTAATACTTTTTCGGATGCATCGCTATAGATCACGAATCCTCCAGGTCCAGAAGGTATGGTCAGGATAGGTGCAGTAGTCAAACGCTTCTTCAGTTCGTCGAATGCCTTCTGACACTCCTCTGTCTAGGTGAACTCCTGCTCCTTATGGGTCAAGCGGGTCATCGGCTCCGCAATCTTCGCGAAGTTTTCTATGAACCTCCGGTAATATTCGGCAAGTCCTAGGAAATTCCTCACTTCTGAGACATTGGTAGGGGTTGGCCATGTCTCTACTGATGAAATCTTTGCCGGATCCACTGAAATTCTATCTCCTGAGATGATGTGTCCAAGGAAAGCAACATGATCTAGGAGAAACTCATATTTGCTCAGTTTGGCATAAAGCCTCTTTCTCCTTAGTGTCTCTAACACTAGTCTCAGGTGCTCTTCGTGCTCCTCGTGGCTCTTTGAATACACCAAAATGTCGTCGATGAAGACTACCATAAACTAGTCTAAGTATTGGTGGAATACTCTGTTCATCAAGTTTATAAATACAGCTGGCGCATTTGTCAGTCCAAAAGGCATTACTAAGAACTCGTAGTGACCATAACGAGTCCTGAATGTTGTCTTTTGAATGTCTTCTCTTCGCACCTTCACTTGATGATAACCCAATCTCAAGTCAATCTTTGTGAATACTACTGGTCCTTTCAGTTGGTCGAATAAATCATCGATTCGCGGCAGGGGGTACTTGTTCTTGATAGTCAGAGCTTTAAGGGCTCTGTAATCAATACACATGCGTACTGTTCCATCCTTCTTGGGTACGAACAACACTGGTGCTCCCCATGGTGATGCACTAGGATGGATAAATCCCTTGCTCTGTAACTCTTCTAATTATAGCTTTAGCTCATCTAATTCCTTCTTCGCCAATCGGTATACATTAGAAGATACTGGCGCTGCTCCGGGTACTAGCTCGATGGTGAACTCCACGTCTCTATCTGGCGGTAAGCCTGGCAGTTCTTCTGGAAATACATCCTCAAATTCTGCAACTATTGGAGGGGGTACAATCTCCATAGCCATGTAAATTCCCACCATCTGTCCTATTCCCTGTTCGATGGTCCCTCGCATGTACTCGAACTCCGGTTAATCTGGTGGTCTAAAGGTGATGCTACCCTTCCGGCAGTTCAGTATGGCGTTATACTGGCTTAACCAGTCCATGCCTAACACAACATCAAAGTACGGCATAGGCAATACCAAGAATCGTGCTCTTATCTCTCTACCACATACAACTACCGAGCACGTTTTGATGTTGCTGGTAACCGGCACGATACCTCCTCTAGTAAGAATCTTCCAACTCTTAGGTAAGGGAGAAGTCGCTACTCTATGCATTGCTACGAATCTACTAGATATAAATAAAAATATAGCTCCAGAATCAAATAATATAGTTGCAGGTAATGATGCAACTATGATGGTACCTGTGATAGCTTCCCCTTCTGTTTCCTCCTCAGTAGCTGCTAAAGCAAAGGCTTGTCTCTGCCTTTGTCCTCCTGTCTGCTGTCGGTTTCGGTTGAACTATTTTTCCTGT
This sequence comes from Iris macrosiphon, assembly GCA_036927795.1. Classification (NCBI taxonomy): domain Eukaryota; kingdom Viridiplantae; phylum Streptophyta; class Magnoliopsida; order Asparagales; family Iridaceae; genus Iris; species Iris macrosiphon. The sequence goes on from JAYESA010000016.1 coordinate 85,012,731, forward strand.
GGGGCCAAGGGTGGCCCCCTCTGAAATCCTCCGGGTGCTGGTGGTCGCTGGCCTCTTGGTGGGGGTAGTATCCTCAGGACTGGTGCTGTTGGCCTCTGTCCTGTCTGTAGTGCTGCCTCTCTGCGCTGTGGGCAATCCCTGACAAGGTGCTGACTCGATCCATATATCATGTATAATCCCAACTTCTTCCGACAATCTTTAATGACGTGTCCCTTCTTGCCACAATGGTGACAAGTCGGAAGCTCCTGCTGGGGGTATGGCGCTACCCTCTACTGTGTCTGTGCTCCGGGACGACGAATCGATCCTCCTGCTCCGGGCTGGGCTCTGGCTGGTATAGTCGTGCTGGAACGTCTGGCTCCTCTAACGATAGCCACCTGGATTCTTGCCTCTGCAAGAACCTTTTCATAAGAAATCCTCGTCTGTGTAGTGGTATACCTCTGTGGTTCGAAATTGAGACCGTGATGAAATCTCTGGGCTTTATCGAGTTCGATGGGTATCAGGACGGCACCAAATCTGCTAAGGCGGCTGAACTCTGCGTCATATGCGTCAACAGTCATATTCCCCTGTTCTAGATGTAGGAACTGGGAGTACAGGGCATTTCTGACTGTAGCTGAAAAATGTTTCGCATTGAAGTATTTTAGGAACTGTTCCCAAGTCTGGTTCTTGCCTACACTGTGCTCAATAGAATCCCACCAGTGATGGGCGTTGCCTTTTAGTTGGGCCCTCACTGCGGTCATCCAAAGATCTGGGTGCAGTTGTGAAGCCTCTAGCAACATCTCTGTATTGGCGACCCAATCGAAGATCTGCTCGGCAGTCTCATTCCCCGAGAAAGTATTTGGTCCCAATCTGTCAGAACCATCTAACAGTGCCACATGTCTGGGCTGGTAGAGGTGCTGGTACTGGCGTTATGACATATGTCCTCTCTAGTACTGTCATCTGGATCTATTGCAATGTCTCTGTCTACTGCCACTGTGCTTGCATCATTGCCTGGAAGAACTGAAGCATCTATGGCTGGCCATCTAGCTGTGACATCTGGGGTAGATAAGGTGGAGGCGATGGTAGTAGAATTTTTGGCTGTGCAGTAGGCGTCTCCTCAGATGTCGGCCTCTCAGTCTGCGGCATCGGTGTAGCTCCTGAAGTCTGATCCTCACAATATTGCATGGGGATTGTCTGGAAAGTCTGTCCCTTAGGCTGCGGGGTAGGATCGCCTTGCAATGTCTAGTGCCAATGTATTAGTAGGGTCTGTAGCGGGGGTTGCCCTTGGGGTACCTCTTCTCTTTGAGTGGTATTATCTGGCACCGCGGCACGGGGTGCTCCTCGTCCACTGCGCAAATTTATCTTGCTGCAAGAGATAGGACTTTATTAAAAGAGTACGAGAATAAACAAACAGGATGCAGATATTTAGGAGTAGTATGAAGGAAGTTCAAAGACGAATCAAAAGTGGATGAGACCTAATAATTTCTATCCTATTGCAGGCTCGCTGGGCATGTTACCATACCACAAGCGAAAAGAGTTGACCTGCATGGGCCACCACTAAAACCATGTCATGCCCCAGTCCCAAAAGTATACGGGACCAGGCCAAATGGAAATAGCCAGCTGACACGTCTCCGAGGATATCCTAATCTAATGGATCCACGAAGAGTGCTACGCTGTCCTATAATACTAATATGTCCAATATCAGTTAATAACTGGTAATCTAATCTCATCCACAAAATAAAGAGCAAGAAGTACTAAGTAAACTGCTGGAAGATAAATATTAGTCTCAAGATATCATAGTACAACCAGTAAGTCTGGTGGGAACAAACCCACTACTATGACAAAATAAAGTACTGAAATGATAGATAAAAGAAAATGACTAAGGCGTCGGCTTCTAGATAATGATGCACCCAATCTAGGCGAAAGGCCTACCAACTGATCACGGAAACTCTGACGGCTGCACCTCTAACTCCTCAGCTGTAAAGAATCTCGTCTCCTGTCTGGGGCCATATACTGTGGGGTAGTAAACCTCGTCTAAATCTGGAAAGGTACCAGGTCCTCAGAGGGACGTAACAAGATACATAGAATCATGCCATATATAAATACAGAATAAAATAAATACAATAAAGGGTGTGCTAACCATCTAAATGAATGCAATGTGAGAACAACTGTGAGTATATGGGAAGGTGTAGGCTAGACATATGCTGACGTAATTCACCAGTCGTGGCAACCGGCTAGTATATTCCACACATGCCCCCTATAACACGGGCGCAGGAATACAATAACGTCCGACGTTCTATAGAGTGTGGTATCTGCAATATGACCGAGTAACGTCCAACTCTCTACAGAATGTGGTATCAGTAATATATAAATACGTCCGTATCACTCTGTCGAGTGCGGTATCAGTGTAAAGGAGAGGGGTGTCCCATATGCCTACTAGTCGTCCTCCCTGCCCAATGTAGATATACAAGTCAAATAATCGACGCGCATACCCCTTATCTAAATGCCAAGTCTCTATACTAAATTAGTCCTGAATTTCTTGCTAACTGTGATGCATGTCACACGTGGCGATAGCTAGTCGATCACGCGAACTCACATCCCAACATGAGATTTGTCACTATGAATACGTGTGGAGGTGTCAGGTCTTGGAAGATAACATGGTATCATCCAATGAGGTGAGTCAGCTAATGACTAAGTCCATGTATACTAACTATCGACGTATCCGTTGAATGCACCCGAGATAATTTCGGACGCGCACAGTTGTATAAAGCAAAACAACAAGCATACAATACAACATTTGTATAATTTAAATTAGACAGTAATATATAGCAAGGTATCTTGCCTGAGTCTTCAAAAGGTGAATGCCAAAAGCCTGCTCTGGTAGCATCTCCTGGCTGATCCAAAGACCCTAGACATATAATATAATACAATAATACAGACATCATATACTATACATTATCTACATACGGTTAAGATGCTATTCTTGAATACTATCGCGAGTTCACTGTTGCTCGAGTACAGCATCACGTGTGCATGTAGCTAGGGTGTACACGTGTTCTGTCTTCGGTTAACAGGTATCTCGAGGCAATAATTATCTAGTTACGGGTTGTCCATGATTTCTATTCTGTGCGGACATGTCTCTATTCTCCATGTTGAACATACTAGGATTTATATCCAGGTGTTTCTACCGAATTACCTGTCCTTGGTAACTGATCGCTAATTTAGAATAATTATTTATTAATTAATATCTAATTAAAAATCACTTCCAGGATAAAATATTAACTAAGTTTATAAGCTATTAATATATTCCATATTGACACGGTGACACGAAGGAGAATACTAGGACACAAGAGAGACGGGTTCCATGAACGAGTACCTGATTGACCGAGCGAGGGGGGTCCGCTCGCTGGTCGGCTGTTCCCTCCGACGAGGGTGGCTCCGGTCGACGTGGACGGATCCGGCCTCGCAGGTGGTGGGGGAAATCGGGATCGGGACAGCGGCTCGGGTGGCGTCAGGCGGGTTTAGGCGGAGTCGGGCGGTGTCGGGCTGGTTCAGGCGAAGTCGGGCTGCATTGAGCGCAGTCGGGTTAAGGGCTGTCGGCGATCGGGAAGCAGTCGGGGCAGTCTGTGTCACGCCCCAATCTTCCGCAGGCTCGATAGTCCCTGCTGAACGAGAATCACCACGTTGCAGCTCTCCCGCAGGACAATCGTTCCCATCGGGACGTGATGCCGTACGAGCATGGAGTTGCGCTCGTACAAGGCGATGTTGTTAAACACCAAAGTTATCATCGAAACAACCAAGTCACAGCGGAAGCCAATTTGTGTACCAAGCACACATACAGAGTATACGCAGCGAAGCTCACGATAGGGTCCAAATAAAATGCCCCGAGGCAATGCCACAAAGGCGATGCCACGAAGACGATGAAATACTCTTGCTCTTTTCTCTAGCCCACAAAGGTACTTATAGTTCATACATCTTGTCCCGTATATCCAAGCAGTGCCACTACGCCTGCGTACCTAAAATATTTGCCCACAAACGTGGGTCAGTACACAGCCGTACTGGTGAGCGGGGTAACCCACTCGCCTAAACCGACACTAAGTAAAATAGTGAATGCACATAGTTATATGGTGATCTTTCTAGTTGAATCCTAGATTCGTTTCTTGGCATATGGATGACATGTTAAGGAAAGCTGTAAAGCAGTTTAAGCATGCAAGCATTCAACTCAAACCAAATGACAAGCATATATATATGTCCGACCCGTCTAACTCAATGCCATCGCTTGCACGATAACACATCGAACCATCAGTCTCGCCTCAATATCCATCCTCAACCAAAGTTATATTCTAATTTCGAGTGCACACTCTTGTCGAGGCAAGGCGGCCGTGCCTACACGATGCAACAAACCAATCAAAGAAAAGCAAACCATCACTTATACTATATGAAGTCACTAGCTAAAAGCCATAAAGGACATTGATCGGACCAAGATCAATAGGGCAATCCTACCCGATCCAGGGTTGGGCAGCTACTCCCGCCTGGTGGTATCGGACTACCAGCACTACGCCCAATCGCGCGATGCCCATTGTTTCCTCCATGGTGGAACGGTCCCGGTGCCCTGGTGCCTCATCCCGTTCCAGGAAACTAAATCCTGTGCCACGCAGGTTGTCCGTGACTATGCAGACACAGTAGGTATGACGAGAGGATCAAAACATTCTTGCCCCACCAAGCGATCCTAGACTCGTTCAACCAATATCCAACCAAATATCCATAACCATTCTTCCAACATATCCATCCAAGAGATCCAAATCTCGACCTCAATATATAGCCCAAGGCACCAAATATTAAGTGTTTCATAGGCACGATGCCTCTTCTCAATACAGAGTCCAAATAGGTGCAACACCTAAGCTCGAAGCAAATCCCATGGCACAATGCCGTTTCAGTGGCACAATGCCCCATTCGTGGCACGATGCCCCATCAAGCGACACAACGCCCTCGCTGATGCAGTTGTTCGGTTTTGAACCACAACTGCTCGCTTTGCAAGACAAAGCAACTCAGTGATACTCGCGCACGGATGCACGCTCGCTCGCCCGAATTCTCGATATTCCCGTTGCCTCAAATGTATCATTCCAACTTGCATATTTCCAACCGTCCAAGCATAATCCCAATTTTCCAACCGACTGCCTCAAATGCATAATCCAACTCTAGCTCCAACTATCCAACGCGTAAATCATATTCAAGCCACAATCCTACCAAGCCAACGACGTACACTCTATGCATGCCTCAGTGTAATGATTCTCAATGTTTCAGCCCAAGTGTTCAAGACTTTTACGTGTTTTCCATACTATTTGACATAAAGGAGTAGAGGAGAAGGGAAAGAGCCCACTCACAATGATTGATCCCGTTAGGCATCTTGTCCTGCCGATATGGCCAATCTCTTGAACCCGTGGTCCGATGCAAGCGCGATCTACTCAACTGGTATGACCATGCGAGCAGACCGTGCTCTCCAAATCATCCGACCGATCGGACTAAGGAAGACGGCATTATCGCTCCCATCCAGCTATTCAGAAATATTCTGAATGAACATCTGATTTCCATCGAACCCGCTAGCCATCTGCACATTGAAACCAACTCGATTAATCCTTCTTCCCAAAATTCAATATTTTAAATGTAACCAGCATTTGATTTATTCAATCCGACTCAGCGTAACGCTCCGAGCGGTTGTGGGGCGTTACATAATATACCACTTAGAATCAGGTTCGTCCACGAACCGTGCTGGTACTCATTCCTATCATATGCCACAATCCAATTCCATGGATCTGCTCTATGCAACTCACATATTCATGATTCTGACTCAACATCTCGCTCTGCTGAATGCTCGTACAAATTTTACGAATTCCCACATCCTCCTTGCAGCTCAATACGAATTCCTCGTATCGCTTAGTTTTGGATCGTACACATATTTAAGGCGTCCCTAAAATACATGCATTTCAGCCGAGCTTTGCGATAGCAAATTTGAACAAGTTACAAGGGTATCTTTATGTTCGAGGCATCCATTTGCTTTGCTCCTAATTGAATTAATCCCGATTTCTATTCCAACATATTTGATTGAGCACTATTCTCAATTATGCGGATTTTCCACCGACTCAATGAGTTCGTGTTCCAACTCAATCCATCCAACTATTTCTGAATTCGCATTAGCCACATCTCCAAATATATCTCATGCACCGAACGATTATCTCAACTGATACTACCCAAGCTAGGCGACTTACCCAAATATCAAACTTTGCTTAGATCAGCTCAGACCAACACATTTCCTGCCATCTAAATATCTCACTGGGTGAACATCTATATTGTGGTTCGTGTGATCCACGAAGATCTCGCCGCCATGCCAAAGTGATTGTATCGCCACGATTTCAACGTGGACACACTCGCCATAATTCTTAGGTTGCGCATGGAATAGTTCTTCGTGCTGCTTCCACTGCCTCGAAGCAGAGAATATCATCTTTGCCTCCCGAACGAGCACGCTTCCCAGACAAATTTTTGAGACATCTTATAAATCTGAGGCACGTCTGTCCTTTCCAGTATTCGCAAGGATTTGATTCGAACGAGCCGCTGCTTTAACTTCACGAGCTAGTTTCACAGTCGTCAATTCATATGAATACTATTCCCTTCCAGGGCACGATGAGTCAGAGGCGATGCCATCGATAAAAATCTGCGACTCTGAATCTCATCAGTCGACTAGGCTACTTCCACCATCGCTTTGATCTTCTGGCTGCATCTTTAGCTGAAGACTATCCCAAGGGTCTCTCAAATCCAACACTCAGTCAATAAGCCAAATCTCATCGCTCACATCTTCCCTCGACGCATTCCCAAATATGCTGCCTCAAGGGTCGTGCTATGGGTCTACCATATTCATATCCGATTCAGCGAACAAGGTCGCTTAGGGTCAGCTGTCCGAAACTACGCTTGATAATTGTAATCATCACGATGGACAGTTACTATGAACTAGGCTATATCTCATCTCCAAATTCGAGCCAAAATCCAACCATTTCATCCGAGCGAAGTTTCCGAATCCGAGAACCGCGCTCGTTGAAACCGCCTTCCATCAATCCGTCTTTCTGCCCTGAATCCATCAATTTCTGAATTGCATGTTCGCCTACTCGCACCATCGATTTCAATGATTCTCGAAACTCAAGACTTGCTCAATTTTATATTCGTTTGTCACGTCCCACAATGCACGTCCAACTTACTCGAGCAGCACAGTGATTTGTTCCGACGTTGCTCCCTCATTTAGCTATCTTCAAAAGTTCGTCCGCCATAATCTTGCCCTCCATTGTTGCCATAATCCGTCCCCGTCTTCCGGAGAATCCGTCTTCCATCATTGCAACATCTTGCCCAACATTTCATTTCAGCTAAACCTGAGTCGACTTCTCGAGTAGCAATATCCAAAATCTTCCAAGTTTGTGTGAATCCATCGCATTGTCCCTCCAAACCAAATCGTATTTCATTACTCAACCAACAGCTCAAATGTGTTATCCAAAATCGTAGTCCGTGCTCGCTATCATTCGATTCATCCATCGCTCGTTCAAGCGTAACCCAGTTGTTCATTCCGATCTCGTCCATCTCTTAAGCCTAACAATGCTTTTATTTGCATCGGTCCATTCTCCATATACTCAACTCAATATTCGCTTGCTATCATTTTCATCCTTTTCAACTCAGCCGACGTGCACCAACCAACTTGTATTCTCGTTTTACGAGTCCATTCAGGCAATTCCCATAGATGTCCAACCAAAATATTCTAATACCTTGCTCACAACGTGGTATCCCATATAACACTTCGAATCAAGTCGCTACTCATATTACGTTTCCTTTCACGAATCCAAGATCCGTTCGAACCATCCCTTAGGTGTGATCATGCCTTTCCCAATTCGAGTTTGACACAAAACTCAGGCAACGCTTGAATTATCCAACTATTTCCATCGTTTGATACTTTCTTAACACGAGCAATCGTGCAATGATTGTCTTCCAAATAGTCCAGTCCAATACCCAACGGTTTCACACATTTGTTGTACGAGCAACTCTTTCCAACTATTCTGATATTTACGAGCCAAACTCAGACTTGCTCAACCGATGCGCCACAGCCAAAATTCTAACTTATATCCAACACAATCGCTAGACGAGCAGCTTGTGCAAGGATTTATTCTCATCGAATGTTTCTACTCAAAATATGCCGCATAGCCAAATCTCGTTAGCCAACCAACTGATCCATTGAGGCAATCAGAACTCCCCGAATGACAAGCTAAGCCAACCCAACGAAAGCCACACTTGTTGCACAAATGCAACAACGCCAACCAACTTGCTGTACGAATGCAACAACGCCTAACGAGGCTAAGCGATCCTACGAAAACCAACCAAGGCAACACAACAAGAATAACATGCAGCCACAACCAGCAATATATAGACTTATTGCATGAAATATCCGATGCGGCACTGAGTAGAGTCAAGAGCTAGATGACACGCGAAAGCTATTTAGAGTTTGTGATGAAGCAAAGGACCAAGTCCGAAAAAATGAACCGGGCGCTCTGATACCAATCTGTCATGTCCCAATCTTCCGTAGGCTCGATAGTCCCTACTGAACGATAATCACCACGTTGCAGCTCTCCCGCAGGACAATCGTTCCCATCGGGATGTGATGCCGTATGAGCCTGGAGTTGAGCTCGTACAAGGCGATGTTGTTAAACACCAAAGTTATCATCAAAACAACCAAGTCATAGCGGAAGCCAATTTGTGTACAAAGCACACATACAGAGTATACGCAGCGAAGCTCACGATAGGGTCCAAATAAAATGCCCCGAGGCAATGCCACAAAGTCGATGCCACGAAGACGATAAAATACTCTTGCTCTTTTCTCTAGCCCATAAAGGTACTTACAGTTCATACATCTTGTCCCGTATATTCAAGCAGCGTCACTACGCCTACGTACCTAAAATATTTGCCCACAAACGTGGGTCAGTACACAGCCGTACTAGTGAGCGGGGTAACCCACTCGCCTAAACCGACACTAAGTAAAATAGTGAATGCACATAGTTATATGGTGATCTTTCTAGTTGAATCCTAGATTCGTTTCATGGCATATGGATGACATGTTAAGAAAAGCTGTAAAGCAGTTTAAGCATGCAAGCATTCAACTCAAACCAAACGATAAGCATATATATATGTCCGACCCATCTAACTCAATGCCATCGCTTGCACGATAACACATCGAACCATCAGTCTCGCCTCAATATCCATCCTCAACCAAAGTTATATTCTAATTTTGAGTGCACACTCTTGCCGCGGCAAGGTGGCCGCACCTACACGATGCAACAGACCAACCAAAGAAAAGCAAACCATCACTTATACTATTTGAAGTCACTGGCTAAAAGCCATAAAGGACATTGATCGGACCAAGATCAATAGGGCAATCCTACCCGATCCAGGGTTGGGCAGCTACTCTCGCCTGGTGGTATCGGACTACCAGCACTGCGCCCAATCGCGGGATGCCCATTATTTTCTCCATGGTGGAACGGTCCCGGTGTCCCGGTGCCTCATCCCGTTCCAGGAAACCAAACCCTGTGCCACGCAGGTTGTCCGTGACTATGCAGACACAGTAGGTATGACGAGAGGATCGAAACATTCTTGCCCCACCAAGCGATCCTAGACTCGTTCAACCGATATCCAACCAAATATCCATAACCATTCTTCCAACATATCCATCCAAGAGATCCAAATCTCGACTTCAATATATAGCCCAAGGCACCAAATATTAAGTGTTTCATAGGCACGATGCCTCTTCTCAACACAGAGTCCAAATAGGTGCAACACCCAAGCTCGAAGCAAATCCCATGGCACAATGCCGTTTCAGTGGCACAATGACCCATTCGTGGCACGATGCCCCCATCAAGCGACACAATCCCCTCGCCGATGCAGTTGTTCGGTTTTGAACCACAACTGCTCGTTTTGCAAGATAAAGCAACTCAGTGATACTCGCGCACGGATGCACGCTCGCTCGCCCGAATTCCCGATATTCCCGTTGCCTCAAATGTATCATTCCAACTTGCATATTTCCAACCGTCCAAGCATAATCCCAATTTTCCAACTGACTGCCTCAAATTCATAATCCAACTCTAGCTCCAACTATCCAACGCGTAAATCATATTCAAGCCACAATCCTACCAAGCCAACGACGTACACTCTATGCACGCCTTAGTGTAGTGATTCTCAATATTTCAGCCCAAGTGTTCAAGACTTTTACGTGTTTTCCATATTATTAGGCATGAAGGAGTAGAGGAGAAAGGAAAGAGCCCACTCACAATGATTGATCCCGTTAGATATCCTGTCCTGCCGATACAGCCAATCCCTTCAACCTGTGGTCCGATGCAAGCGCGATCTACTCAACTGGTATGACCGTGCGAGCAGGCCGTGCTCTCCAAATCATCCGACCGATCGGACTAAGGAAGACGGCATTATCGCTCTCATCCAGCTATTCAGAAATGTTCTGAACGAACACCTGATTTTCATCGAACCCGCTAGCCATCTGCACATTAAAACCAACTCGATTAATCCTTCTTCCCAAAATCCTATATTTCAAATGTAACCAGCATTTGATTTATTCAATCCGACTCAGCATAACGCTCTGAGCGGTTGCGGGACGTTACAGTCTGCGTTGGTGGGTTGAGGGCTGTGGGCGATCGGGGAGCATTCGGAGCAGTCGGCGTTGGCGGGTTCAGGGCTGTGGGTGGTCGGGACATTGATAGTGGGTGTCCGGCCAGTTGGGGGGGCTCGGTTTGAATGGGGAGGTAGGCTAGGGTTTGAAGGGGATGATGAATAGTAGGTTTTTAGAGTTTTGCATGAGAATGTTTGTATTTATATATGGTGATGGGGGTTATGGGCGGGCCACGAGTGTGACCCTGTCCTGCCTTGTTAAGGGCTGGTCCATGTGGTAGAGTGCAATATGGGCTTGGTTGAGCTTGTTTGAGGTGAATTTAACCTCGAATTTAATTAATTTAATAAATACAAGGTGTTCTCTTAAGAAATGTTGCGCAGCTAAAGCGAGATGCAATAGCGAGTATCTAAGGTTGCATAATGGTCAGAGGGGTAGTCGGGCACGTCTAAAAGATGTTCGTGACTTCGGGTGGAAGATACTAATGGTGGGATGCTCCAACCTCTAAGCGATGACAAGGTGTATTAAGACGTATAATTTGACGCACATTTATCCTAATTAATTCCAACTAAATCCTAGTCTCTTGATTTAATTCCAATTAATCCTGAATTGGTCGAGGGGGTTTACATCCTCTAACAGTAAGTCTCAGCTTCGTACGATACTAAGTCAGCACGATATCGAACATCTGGCTACCGGCGGCATCGATCTGTAGGCTCTCCGAAATCTATGCCAAGTGCAAGTTCCTCTCTATATCCTCCAGCCAGTTGTTGGCGTAGAGTATCCCCTCGATACCGTTAAACTCCCGAGGCATCATCCTCTTGAAGTCCACTATAGTGCCTGGCCTCTGGTGCTGCTGGCCAGGATGTTGTTGCTGTTGTGCGACTCTCTCCACAGCCTGGATAGCCACCTGATAAGCATTCTCCATGCTCTCCCTCATCAGCTCCGTTTGTGCTTGGTGCGCCTCTGCTTGCACCTTCTGTGCCTCAGCCTAAACTTGCTGAGCCTCTGCCGACGTCCTCTGACCCTCTACCATGCCCTAGATAAGTGCGAACATCTGTGCCCCGTCAACGGGCACACCTCCGGGAAACGGACTTGGTGGTGGTGGAAGGTACTCCGTAATAGCTGGGGCAATCCTCTGGACAGGTGAAGGAGGAGGACCCCCAAAAACTGCAGAAACCCCTACATAAGCATGTGAAGTAGGAGGAGCAACTCCAGTTTCTCTGTGTCAGGTCGAGAGGTGGCAGACCTCTCTGAAGCTGTGGGTCCCAATCTTAGCGACCTAGTCTTCGGTGGCATCCTGAAGATAGACCGAAGAGAATCAATTAAGGCAACAGATACGATATAATCAAAGAAGGACCGTAAAATTTAAAGAAAACAATTATTCCAAATAGCAATATAAAATTAGAGATTTCCTAGTTGTGATTGAGCATACTCTCATCTATACTATCCCTCATGCTCGTAATAGTACTCTAAGTCTGAGCACTACCACGACTACACTAGTTGCGACCTAATATTATTCTTCTAGAATAGACTTGATTAGACCTGCATGGGCCACCACATAAATATGTCACGACCCGCACCCGTGAATGAGGAAATGAGCCATGGGTACTTCCAGCCTACGTCGCAGCATCGACGGTAGAACGATGTCTAAATCTCAAGTCTACTAAACATAACTCAAAAAAATAACCTGTCAATGATCATAACTCCATAAGGAGGACAATGAATATGTATAATGATCCTTAAAATATATGGTACTCAATCACAATAACTATAGAAAAGTAAATGGCACGATAAAATGTAAAAGATGAGAAAGTTCTGACATAAGTCTAGCACACAACCCAAATACAAAATAATCTGGAGTCTAGCTATCCCAATATAATAGTCTCAACATAATACAATCCAAGTCTCAAGTTTAGAATAGTTTAATATATAGATAACTAGACCAAGAAGCTGTCTAAACGACTGCGGGTGGTGTCTCCTCTAAGGAGAGTGACTCCTCTGGAATCTCCAGTATATAGTCTCCCTCTACTCCTGGACTGTAGTGAGTAGGACAGAAATTCTCAAGATCCTCTAAAAATATTATCCGGTTAGGATTGGAGCAAAGCACAAACACTAAACAACAGTTTCAATTATATTGACAAAAACTATAAGATAGTGTAAGAAAATACATGATAAAGAAATACTGGAAAAATAAGGAATACTGGAGAGATATGTAACCAACAATAGTACTAACTAGCAATGAACAGATTTATGTGAATGCTAGAAATGAGTGAGCTGGAATAAAGAAATAGAAATTCTAGCTAAGTGTTACGAAATATCAGATTTCTATGTGATCGGCTTGGGAATAGATCAGGCTTGTTATATATGATTGGCTATGATACATTTGAGGTCAGGCTAACTATCTGGTTAGCTATGATGTGAGTAATAGTCAGGCTAATAATATATAATAGATTATAAGGCAAGTAAATGGTCAGGCTACACCCAACGTGATATGTGGGGTGAGATATGATACATATAAAGTGGGGTATGATCACATAATTCTGCTAATATTTTTCCTCCCCCAGCTAGCACGATAGATTCCAATTATGACAGGTATCTATGATACTAGTCCGTGTATCTACAATATCAGAATCAAGCATACACTACAAATAGAATCATAGTAATAATCAACATAATAAAAACTGTCAGAGAATGTACTCGCCTGTGGTCCTGAGCAAGGTGTGCCTCTCGATGCCCAAGCTAATGTCCCACAGACCTATATATGGTACGTTTATCTTTTTTTATTAGCATATAAAGGTTATTGCTTGAAACTAACATGTATCATTCCTTTTCTTAAGTGTGCAGCTAAGCAGGACAGGTTCACCGGGGCAACCCACCTTAGCGATGAATAGCATCGGCCGAGCGAGACTCATAGCGCGTCTCTAAAAAGTCTAAATCCGAACTCCATTCAAAGTTCCAAGTCTGAATGCCTTTGCATCGAATGAGTCATCTCGCTGAGCAAGGTGGTCAGTTTGCTACACTTGTGATATTTGAATTGGCCCTCCGGGTTGAGCGGAGTGGGTCGTTACATTATACACCACTCAGAACAAGTCTCATCCTCGAGACTTCCTGAGAGAACCTCGTATTATCACACAACTTTTAAACCAAACTCTATACTTCTTGTCTAACTTTCAAAGATTGTTTTAACACTACATTCATTTATTTTCTTACCACGTGTTATGCACGTGCTTAGCCAATCTCATCGAATAACTCCATCGTTCAATACTATCGAACTATACTCAACTTAATCGTTGTACTTCCTGACTCAAACTCTACTGCATCTGGCGCAGGGCTGCATTACTCAAACATGGGGTATTCTATAACTCAATGCGTACTAGAAAACTTAGGCTTTGGGTGAACTTGCCTAATTGTTATATTTTATCCATGTGAACCCAACACATCCGACCGATTACTCGACACGTCTATCGAAATCTATCTTTACGCCTAAACCCAAAAGCTCGAATCTCAGCTAATATTCTAATCCCGTCTTGCATCAATATCTATCTGAGTCACCGTCCATTCTCACTAAGTAAATTTACTACCATCCAAAATTATCGTATCAAATTGCCTATATTTTTTGACTCTGTCTTTATTGTGCCTTGGCGTAGAGCTAAATGGCCCAACATGAGATACGTTCTAATCCTTCGCATCTTAGGTCCGATCAAACCTAATTCATTATTCATTTTCTTATTCTGTTTCGTACGTATTCTTAATTATTTTATCGAATGATTCTATCATTCAACTATTGCGTTCCCAGACTCAGTCTCTTACTGTGCCTTAGCACAGAACTATCCGATTACACGGGGCACGTTACAACTTTTTATTTATGAAAGTATAGGTTGAGGCTAACTTACTCCAGTTGCTATACTCATCCATGTGAATCCAAATATTTTTATTTGCAGCTGCATTTGAGTTATGTATATCGCTAAGTCTGGATCATACCTATATTCAAGACGTCCCCCAAATATGTATATTTCAACCAAGCTTAGTGATAGGTAAGTCGGATTAGCTACTCATGAAAATCTTTTAAATTGCCAATCGTTTTGCTACTCGACTAACCGAACTCTTGTTTGTTTAGTTATCGTCTACTCCATTCTCACTCAAATCCAAGTATTGCATTACTAGCAACACACATCTTCCAAGCAATAATTTAACTCATTTTTCCAACTTATCTTGAATATTACCAATTCTAATCATAAGAGTTTCGTCCGACAATTTCCTAATACTGTCTTATTCGTCACCGTCGCATACCCTATCCAATCAATAAATTATCACCCCAGTCCTATCTTCCATTGCGTTCATTTCAACGCCAACGTCGCTAGCATACACTCTCAGTTCCAATTCCTAACTCTAAGTCTCATTCCCCAGTTCTATTATTTTCTTGAACGATACTTTGAAGTCATCCACTCCAGTTCAACTCAAGACATAGGGTCGTCTGCCTAGCACTAGGTCAGCTCACAAGGTCATAGGTATAGTTCGAGTTTGTGACTCATCGTACAATCGTGTTGCACGACGCTCGCCCAAATATCCTAAGGTTAAACCATTGTTCTTTTGTACAGGATATTCTACCCAAGTTCATTTCACTCAAATTTCTAAATATTGAGCACAGATCATCCTATTACATCAACACGTTCGTTCAACCTCGCATGTCCAACCTAACGATTTGCATAGTCTATATCCTCAAACACCTGATAGGATCCATATATCCAATCTTTTCTAAGTCTAGACCACCAAGTCACGATTCAATTTCCACCACTTCGATCTCAATCATAAATTCAAAGTCATACAATATAATTCACGTATCAGTTCACTAAACCATCGAGCATCTTACTTCATGTTCTACACTAACTCATCTTTGAAATACCTTTGATTCACTTATATCCTGAAACTTATCTTATCATGTCGAACCACAAGTCAAAACGATCCTTCAATTATCATGCTTCAGTCTTCCACAAGTTCAATCATCCTCGTTGGACGTGAGATCACCACGATAACGTTCCCATGGGATAATTGTCCTAATCCGGACGTGATGCATGTGCGAGTAAGGAGTTGCTCTCGTACAAGATAAGAACGTCAAATGTTATGGTTATTATCGAAGCGATCAAGATACCTTATCCTTATGTTTTGTCTCATCCAAGTTATATATTAATCCACCAAGTCATATTCATCTAACAATCGTTCATGCCGTGATCATAATTCATCTAACCAATTCGTCCAACTTTAATATAACCGTTTAATTATTTCGTAGTCTATGTCTAACCAATTCCTCAAATAACTAAGTTCAATTCCTAAGCCAAAGTATATTCACTTTTGATATGTTCTATTTTATCGAGTTCGTTTGTAAAATCTTTGAACATGTTCCCGCGAGTTCGATTATCCCGTCGAACGTAAAATTACCACACCAGCGCTCCCACGGGATAATCGATCTCATCAAGGCCTGATGTCGAGTGTTATCCTTCGAACTCGATTCAAGATCGTTCGTTCAAATTCAAAATTAAGTCAATTATCGCCTTTCTCAATCATCAACTCACAAATTTTCTAACTTGCATCAATCCATGCTATCTTCCAACTATCAATATTATATAAAATCTTCCAAATTCAAAACCGTAGCATTCGTACCCAAACTGAACTCTATCGAGCGATATCCTACTCAAATCCAAATTTTCCATGCGCGTTATCATTCGTTCACGCCATTATTCCAATTGCACTAACTCTAATCGCATCCCCGATTATTCTATCTCAACTTAAGTTTTAATTCATTTGATTCAATTCAAAATTGCTCGTACGATCCCCTAAGTTTCCCCCGACCATGATATTAATTCGAACACTCTGAATTCCTATCCGATATTAGCCTTATCCCTTGATCAACTCATTCTAACTCGTTCGAATCAAAACTTGCATAATTCCTTCGAGTTTGCTTTTGCTTATTAGGCATTTTTTATACTAAGGCTTTACACAATCTCGTAGCTTGTTGCTAGACTCATCTAATACCCCAAAATCTATGATTTGTTCGAACATTTCTAAGACGACCAATACACCACTCGAGATTCGAGCTATACTCTATGAATCTTTATAACTTATTTTATTCTCAATTTTTTATTCGATCCTGATACTATCGCATACGCCACTCAGGAATCGAGTTATCATATTAATTTTTGAATTGCATTCGCATCGTTCACTCGTATATCCAATTTGTTCCTTAGAACTCCAACATAATCCATATTCGCTGCCTTGACGATCTTAATCTCGTATGTACCTCTATCGATAGTCCTTCATACAAACTATGTCTTGAATCATAACTTATCGCTATAAATAACAGTCCAAACTATATCTCAAATTCAAACATGATTCTTATTATTCGCCTTAGCGGTACTCCTATAACGTCTCTATCGATTTTCATTCTAAGTCCGACTTTATTCTTATCCGAATAATACCCAAATCTCGCTCGCAACCTGCTCGCACCAAAAGGTCTAGGTGCATGATACTCAACACAAATTAGACGGAAGGCTGTGTACATAGGTAACTGTCCGAATAATATTATATCTCGCATACTAACCCGCTTGGTGTTCACGTATAGGTATTCAAGTTCACAACTAACTTGCAGATTCTAACACGAGTCGATTCCCATGAAGTCTGACACACAGATTGATACAAAGGCCTTTGTATCATAATCTCGTTCAAGCAATAATATCATTCACATGTACTTTCAAAAATATTTAGACTCATTATATGGAACATTCATCGAAACATCTAGAGAGAGCGTCTATCACATAATCAATAAACAAGTTCAAAACTGAGAGAATCGATATAAATTCCAAGGACATTAAGCTATGATTTGATACCAATATGTTATGCCAATCTCCTGCAGGAATCGATCGTCCCTGCTCGGCACGAATTATCGCGCCAACACTCCTGCAGGATAATTATTTCCATCGGGACGTGATGTCGTGCGAGCCTAGAGTTGCCCCCGCGTGTGGCAAATACTGAAAAAGTTGTTGATAACTAGTTCGCAGAGTCGTCATAGCGGAAACATAGAATAAACATAAGTATTGAATCCAAAATAAGCTCTTTATTGATATGAAGTAAAGATTACAAGCGGTGCTAGGCCGAGATTACAAGTCGCTCGTGCTCTCTCTCTCTCTCACTCTACAATGAATATGCCATTAGGCTTACAATTGAATCAAACATTCTGGATGATGATATCCCCATACATTATGTCTCATATATATGAGCTCCAGGTCAACACGCCATGCTCTAAGCCACCAAGTGCGGTTTGGCGCCTCAATGCGTTAAGCGATCTCCGGATCCGTACGATTTCTTCCTGCACCCTGCATGCAAAATCTGGTTGGGTATTAGTACATTGAATGCACTGGTGGGGAGGCCTTTCGCCCATGCCACAAAACAAGCACGTTCATTAGTGATGTGCACCGATTGATTATCTTGTCTTTCTAGTCTTTGCCTTAGGATCAGTTACATGGCAATATAATAAAAGTAATACCCGTATCTGCACAAGAGTGTCGCACTGTAAACAACTGAGTTCGTCTTACCCTTTCTTACCATTCGGCATTTCCTGTCATATGCAATAATATAATCAATAATCTGCTAAATAACGAAGGATATCTATGCAATCCAAGCGTTACGTTTGTGTCTCTGCCTCAGACATGTTCTACGTGAATTATGTTATATACTGTACATTAATTCTAAATATGTAAAATGTCGTACAAATGTACTCCTTCATGATACCCCTCTTCTGAATACGGATAACCGCTATGAATGTATGACTTATCTATATGAAGGTCACTGGCTCTGTTAGCCATATTGGATATGATTTGGGATGGAACGTCTGTCTTTCCACCTCGGTTGTGAGCCTTACTGGCCGTCCTGAACCATCCGACGAGCCGGCTATCTTTCCAAGTCGGTAGCAAGCCTTGTTGGACGTCCTGTACTCTCCCGCTAGTACTTCAGCTAGCGTATTACCAGAACTACACTAGCATTGTCCTCCCAGGCCGACACAATTCGGATGCCTCATCAAACGTGTCGAGGACTCTTTTCTACCTAGTGCGCAACCAGTTGTCCTTGACCATGCAACTACTTCCCCACTTTCAATACTAGCTGAGAACTTTTTGCTCGGTTTCTCTTATTCGAGGACTTCAACTCGATTAAATCTTGCCGAGGACTACACTCAGATCTTTCTTCTTTGCGCAGCTCCCTGATTAGAGACTGCCTCAGTAATATAGATATCCCGAGTACTTTCTTTTCTTTTCTTCTCCTGACTTAGAATGACTACTTGATAGTCTTACTCGTTTATATATGCAACATGACTATACTCTATCCCATGTCACATTTCGTACGGTGCGATGCCTCAATGTGAACTCAAAACTACTTTCGTGGCATACATAAGAAACTACTATATTTTAACTTAATAAGCCTAATTACGCAAATAGAAAGTAAAATCTTCATGTTCTATACAATGATAAGGTAGAGTTATCCCCTTAGCTATGTACATTCATCTCTTTTTATTAGCATATAATGGATATCACTTAAAACTATCATGTATCATTCATTTTCTTAATTGTGTAGCTAAGCAAGGACAGGTTCACCGGGGCCACCCACCTTAGCGATGAATCGCATCGGCCGAGCGAGACTCCGTTCGGGCCTCTAAAAAGTCTAAGTCTGATCTCCATTCGAATGTCCAAGTCTGAATGCCTTTACATCGAATGAGTCATCTCGCTGAGCAAGTCAGGTCGGTTCCCTATACTTGTGTCGTTTAAATCGGCTCTCCGGGTTGAGCGGGATGGATCGTTTCATTTACGGGGGCCGGGAGTACTATACCCATACCTGGTCCCGAATCTAACCGAAAAATATTTTTAATCCCCATCCACGTTCCCGTCCCCGTCCCAGACCCCGTTTTTAAATTCCCAAACCCGTCTGCAACGGAAACAAATAAATTTGGGTCCCCGTCGGATTCATAATTTTTTTCCATCCCTAGTCTTGAGGGCTCGAACCCTCCGGCCATGTCAGGTGCTAGCTACGGTCCCACTGGAGTTGTGCAGCTTCGACATATATGGACTTTCCGTACACAAATATTGACTTTTGGTACATGAATATCAGCCTTTGGTATTTTTATTTTCTTTTTTTAATCAGCTCTTGGTGATATATATATATATATATATATATATATATATATATATATATATATATATATATATATATATATATATGTATGGAGCGGATCAAAAGATCTGCATCTGGAGTCCCACCAAAGCCCCCCCTGCCCCCCTCCTCCCTCCCCCTCCCCACGTCCACTCGCGCGTCGGATCGGAAGTTTCGTGTGGGGCCAGCGGGCGCAGGGCCCCGCTCGATCCAACGGTTAGGGATAGCGGGACTTCGACGGGACTCCGAAAACGAAACTTTCGATCCCCTCCCATATATATATATATATATATATATATATATATATATATATATATATATATATATAAGCTACACAACTCCAGTGGTAGGGCACCCGACATGGTCGAAGGGTTCGAGCCCTCGAGACCCCCCCCCCCCCTCTCTCTCTCTCTCTCTCTATATATATATATATATATATATATATATATATATATATATATATATATATATATATATATATATATATATATATATATATATATATATAATATAATATAATATATAATTTATGTATTTGTTTGAATAAATTTTTTGTATATTAACAAATTATATTTAAAATAAAGGGTATAAATATTAAATTTTTTGGTAAAAACACAAAAAATAATGTTTTAATTACAAAGTATTAATCAACAATGACTTGGTCAAAATAAGGACCAATAGATAATTAGCCCTAAATAAAATATTAACTATGCATTATGAACGCATATTTAAACCAAGATAAATCGATGATATGATAAAAAAAACTAGGCTAATTATGCTAAAAAATAAATTAACTATGCTATTTTATTAACTAAAAAGATCAGTTATTAGATTCCACCCCACCCCCCCCACACACACATCTGCATATATTAAAATGAGTTAATAAATACAAAGGTTCTTATGTGGAATTGTGGAAATTCTTTTACCGATTACTTTAGATTAATTTTAGGTCATGTTTGGTTCGCAAAATCAGAGTTTTAGGAAAAAAATGTCATTTATCTCCTGCATTAAATATATAAACAAATGAACAGTAAAGAAAAATAGTTTTCAAAGAAAGAATTAAATAAAGGTCAAATGGGTTTTCACTCCAAGCATTTATTTTTCCTTCCAAATTTTTGTATTTATTTTGACTATATTCTTGGTCTTTTCAATCACCAGAGAAAATGATAAAATTTATATTTTTCTATGTACGTGAAAAAGAAAAGAAAAGAAAAGAAAAGAATTGATTTCTTTTTTCATTCTATTCTGCAAATCAAACTAGCCCTTAATGTGAAAAATTGAAAACATTTCAACAATTTATTTGTTCTCTGTCTCCAAATGAACGAAAGTCCTAATAATAATAAATATGAAAAATTGCAGTCAGAGCAATAAATTTTATGTTTATTGAAAAAAAATATAAAGTTTGGAAAAAACTCCAAAGAGAGCATAGTATTGCTAAAAAATATGGCGTAAGTTATACTTACGCCCTATTTTAGTGCGTAAGTAACCCAAAATCCATAATTACTACCTAACCGATTAACCGGGTTGTTTAAGTTAATATTTTTATAAGATTTTTATTATTTAATACATTAACGCTGATTTACGTCCTAATATTTGGCGTAACTTAAGGACTTATATCCTAATATTTGGCGTAAGTGTTTTTTTTTTGTCTTCACTACGGAATTTGAACGGATATATTTATTTAATTATGATATTTTAAGGCTATTTACAATATATATATGTTTTTTCTATTTTTGGTTTATATATATAAAATTTTATTTTTGGTTTTATTTACTAACAATTATATATATATATATATATATATATATATATTTCATTTGGGTTTTTTTTATATATATAATTTTTAGATTTTCCTAATTACTTTTTATAATTTAAAATTAAAAAAATTAAAATTCAATAATTTAACTATTTACTTACCTCAATGCCGCTAACTTATGAATTCTTCTATCTCTACTTTGTTTCCTCCTCCACTGCCTTCTTCTCTTTCTCTTGTAATTTTTTTTTTTACTTCCAACCATCTATATATAATCATCAACATTTACTTCAGTAATAAGTATATCTATCCAACACCCAACAAACTCAACAACCCATCAAAAAGAATCGAAAAAAGCCAAAACAATAATTACTAACGCACTAAAATAGGGCGTAAGTCCCTGGCTAGCGTCCTATAATTTGGCGTAAGTATTAAAAATTTTGCTCTTTTTAATTACACAGCGGATACTAAATTTAATTATTTTTATTATTTACGCTCTATTATAGGACATAAGTTAATAAGTTAATTTTTTAAAAAAAGTTATGCACTTACGTCATATTATAGGACGTAAGTTGATAGGTTATTAAATTTTTTTTTTCACTTACACATTAAAATAGGGCGATTGTGTGCTGTATAGACAAATATCATAAACTTTATATCTTTTATGAATTAAACGTAAACTCGGATGCTTTTAAACGTAATTTTCTGTAATAAATAAAACAATAGTGTAATAAAAAGCAATAAAAGAAAAGAAGCTCATGAATAAAGCAAAAAGAAACAAAGTAAAAGCAAAAAAAGAAAAAGAAAAAGAAAAAGAAAAAGCCAAAGCAAGCTCTAACCTCAAGCAAACACAACTCTCCCTTCCCTCCCTCTCTCACACACACACACACACACTTCCAACTCCACATATTCATACCTATCGAGCAAGCAACCATGGTTCTTTTCTGCCTCCTCCTCCTTTCCTTGGCCACCACCACGAATGCACAGTCCACTCTCTGCCGCACCGCATGCGGGGACATCCCCATCTCGTACCCGTTCGGCGTCGACGACGGCTGCGGCAGCCCCTACTACCGCAACCTCCTCTCCTGCCACGCCTCCTCCAACCTCCTCCTCCTCCGAACCCCCTCCGGTGCCTACCCGGTCCTCTCCCTCTCCTACTCCGATCCCCACCTAGTCGTCTCCGACCCTTCCATGCTCTCCTGCGCCCACCACGCCCTCCGCTCCCTCTCCATCCCTCCCCCTCCCCCCTTCTCCCTCGACACCAGCACCCGCCTCTCCCTCTCCTCCAAGAACGACTTCCTCTTCTTCAACTGCAGCCCCGACGCCGTCATCGTGCAGCCGAAGCCGGCCTTCTGCGAACGCTTCCCCGGCCGCTGCGGCTCCGCGTGCGACTCGGCCGGCTACCTCTGCCGCAACCTGCCCGGCTGCCCGCAGATGCTGGCCGACACGGGCACCAGCTGCTGCTCCTACTACCCCAGGGCCTCGGAGTCGGTGAGGATGATGCTGAGGCACTGCGGCGGGTACGCGAGCGTGTACTGGAGGGCTGTCGGGGAGAGCCTGCCGGTGCCGTACGACCAGGTGCCCGAGTACGGGGTTCGGGTCGATTTCGACGTTCCGGTGACCACCAGCTGCCGCCAGTGCCGGGAGAAAGGGGGAGGAGGGGTCTGCGGCTTCGACACCCGGACTAGGGGTTTCCTGTGCCTTTGCGATCGGGGCAATGTTACTGCAGGCTATTGTGGAGGTTAGTTAGGGTTTCTCCCCTTTTATATTCCCTGTGCATTCCTTCTTTTCCTTAATGCTTCTATTATTAATGTCTCTAGAATTATTATTCCATCCATTCCATTTGGAAATTTAGAGTTGTCCATTCTTTGAAGGATTTTGAGTCCACTATGCAAGAAATATAATCTTACATTTTAACACTGTTTTAAAAATCGGATCGGTCTGTCCAGTTGAATCAGTTAACCGGTAAAGCAGTAGATTTTTCTGACTGATTTAATATTGACTCACTGTTGACCCACTGAACTGTCTGATCCAGTTGAATTTTTTGAACCAAATTGACCACAACTTTTGACTTTTATTTTGGACTTTACATGCATTCAAAGCTAATATATTTGTTTCTTGACTAATTCTACTAAGATAAAGATGCAAAACTTCTAAACTATATATATATATATATATATATATATATATATATATATATATAATATATATAGTTGTGTACTATATATGTAATATATTCAATATAAGATTGAAAGTCTATACAAGTGGTTCAATCAGAATTAACTTACTGGTTGAACGGATTTGATCCAATCCGGTGTTCTAAACATGTCAATTTTTGATCCGATTTTTAAAATATTACTTTTTTAACTCATCCTGCCAAGGGACTAGAATAATTATTCAAAGCATCTAAGGCAAAGGTAGTTTGCTTATAAAGGATACCATTATAAGTTGAAACTTTAATCTTTAGAAACAACTTTATTTCTTAGGAAAATCTCCTGTTTTATGTATATATTAGCTTAATCTGTCTTAGAAAGTGTCATGTTTGGAATCTTTCGGTACTTGAACTAAAAATTAGTAAAGTGTACAATTTTTCAAAGTACGTAGTTGAATGTTACACATGCTTGATATGTTTCTCAGAAATATTTGAAGTTTCCTTTTTCTACTTAACATTTTCCAACTTTTTTTAATTGTGATAGTCCATCATTTTGATAAGTCTTTTTCTACAACAACCTCCTCTCTTCCATTTTATTTCATAATTCATTTTTTTAATTAAACTAAATAACCTTTATACGCTTTTAAAAAAGTGGATCCTCTCTCAAAATGTAAGTGTTGTACAAATTTTCTTTCTCTCTTTTTATATATATATATATATATATATATATATATATATATATATATATATATATATATATATTGGAAAAGATAATTTCATTAAATCGGTGTTTAGGCCGAAAAAGCCATCACACCATATATTTTACATCGGACTCAATGCTATACAAAATTCCATCCGGAAAGGAGGTCTGATTCTCAATTACACGATTATTTCGTTCTCTCCAAATATGTGAAATGCTAGCAGCTAACCGGATACTGGCTGTTCTGACCCAAAGTCCGCCCCTACTACCATTCTCCCCTATCCGGTCCATCTCCTCTTTAAGCGTCTTCCTTCTAAATAATTCTGTTGTAGAGCTAGGCATTGTCTACTCCAGATATAACCAGATAAAGTGCACTGAAATAGCAGATGGTTGAGCATTTTCGGAGCATTTTGACATAACACACACTGATACCCGTGGACGTGAATGCCCGATTTCTCTAGTCTCTCTAAGGTGAGTAGCCGATCCTTTACTGCTTTGTACATGTTGAGTTTTATTTTATTCGCCAGGCCCTTTACCCAGATAAAGTCAACATACAGTTCCGTCGGTGGAGGAGATCTTATCTGATCATAAGCTATGAAACATTAAAATTTCCATTTGGGGATTTGTCCCAAGTCCATTTGTCACCTTCATTAAGTGGGTGGATATCAACTCTCTGATCTCCTCTATAAATTGACCCCCTACGAAATGCCCCGTCCAAGTGCCACTCTGTCCCCCTGATGCTGTTGCTCACCATCTCCTCCCTCCCCTCTAATTCGAACGGATGCCAACCTATCTACAATGCTCCGGAAGTTAAGCCATGGGTCGAACCATAAATGTGTATCACTACCATTTCTAATCTCCCCAGTGAGGAATGGCTAGACCTTGTGCCTACAACGCATGATAGCTTTTAAACGTCATTGAATGATTGTTGTCAGCTCTCACCGTCCAAAAATTAGCATTCTTCAAATATCTGTTAGACATCCATGTTGCCCATAGAGATCGCCCCTGAATAAAATTCCAGGTCATCTTCATGGCCGCCAGGTCTTTGAGGGAAAATAATGAACGAAGCCCTACTCCTCCTTCACCTTTGGGATGACACAAATTCCTCCAAGCTATGGCATGGATGCCCCCACGCCATATAAAGTCAACACACATCTTTTTTACCTTTTTTATCGTAGCTACCGAAAGTAGTATGGTCTGAAGCCAGAATAAGAATATAACAACAACCACTGATCTGACCAGCTCGATACGGCCACCAAAAGATAAGCACTGTGCCAGCCAGCCTTCGATACGACGTTGTACGTACTCCACTAGGCTCTGGCACTCCTGATCCCGAGCATAATTGACATAAAGTGGTAAACCCAAGTATTTTGTCGGGAGATTGCCTTTCTCTATCTGTAAAATGTTCTTCAGCTCTTCCCGATTTTGACAATGAGCATTAAAATTAATTTTTCTCTTATCTTTATTTAACTATAATCCAGTCAGATGAATGAACTCCTGCAACAGTCGCCCCATTGCATTCATACCCCTATGGGAGGGTACTAAGAATACTAATAAGTCGTCTGTGTATATCAGGTGAGAAACAGTAGGAATGACATTTTTGTATAACAGAATGATCTGCTTGTCATGAATCGCCATGTCCATCAAACAGTTGAAGTATTCCATCACCATCGTAAACAAATATTGGGGACAATAGATCTCCCTACCTCAAACCTCAGTTACTGTTAAAGTACCCATAAGGTTGCCCCTTTATCAGTACTGAGAAGGATGGCGACTAGATGCATTCCCGAACCAGTTTAACCCATTTTGCCTCAAATCCTATAGCCAACATCACCTTTTAAACAAACTCCCTGTTGACCGAGTCATACGCCTTTCTCAGATCCAGCTTCATGCATGCCTTGCTACCTCCTACCTTGTTGAAGTTTCTGACCATCTTGTGTGCCAACAAACTATTCTCCGCAATTGATTTACCTCTGATGAACGCAGTCTGATTTGCAGATATTAGCCCTTGTAGGATCACCTCCATACGACGACACATGATAGATATAATAATCTTATACAAATAGTTACAGCAAGCTATGGGGCAAAAATCTGATAATAAGGTTGCACCCTCCTTCTTTGGTATGAGCGTCAGGAAAGTGTGATTTAGTTCCTTCAGGAGTCTTCCAGTGGTGAAGAAGTCGTGCAAAACAAATAATAGCATATATTTAGATCCTCCCAATGAACTTTGAAGAACTTATTGTTGAATCCATCTGGACCTGGAGCTTTATCTGGATCAGGCTCCTTAATAATAGCTTCCACCTCCTCCAATGAGACCCGGGCAAGTAGATGTTGGTTACCATACTCAATAACCAGTCTCTTGTGCGTAAGCTCCAGGAAATTGCCACATTAGTCATCCTGGTTGTAGAACTTCTTCTAAAACTCTACCGCAGCCTCCTAAACGTCCTTTGGCGTATCTACCCCCTTTCCCTCCTCATTGATAAGCTTGGAGAATGAGTTCTGATGCTGTCTAGTCTTGATGATGTCGTAGAAGAACTTGGAGCAGTGGTCGTCGTCCTTAAGCCAGGCGCATTTTGCGCGTTGGGCAAGTTGGACTTTCTCCACCTGTAGTGCCACTCGGACCCGACCTTGCATATGTTGTTCTCGTTCATCTAGTTCCATATCCTGAGGAGTTGTCCAAAGTTGCTCCTGGACCCCTGCGAGCTCTACTCTGATGTTGTCCAGATCCCCATGAGGTTGAGATGTCTGCCATTACTTCAATGCCCGTTTAATAGCCTTCAGTGTGTGTACCAATCTGAACTGCACGTTGCCTCTCAAGTGAGTCTGCATGGTCGTCGCGATCGCTTCTTTGTATCCTAGTTTTAAAGGACGAGTTATTATATCTGAATGGCCTACCCCGACTAGTCGTCGGCGAGACCAATTGCACCAAAATTGGGAAATGATCGCTCGTGGCTGGGCTAATCCATCTGCAACCATCGTTAGAAATATTTTGAACCACCTTCTATTCCCGAGGGCTCTATCTAACTGACAAGGAATGCAGTTGCTAGTCGTCCGGTTAGACCATGTCTACACATGTCCAGACCTCTCCAGAGCCTTCAGACTAGCTTGCAGAAGACATTGTTGAAATTCAACCAATATATAATCAGGGACGCGATGACTACCCACTTTCTCATGATTAAACAGCAGGGCATTGAAGTCTCCTACTATAAATAGAGGGAGTCACATCTGGGACTCTACCATGACGCTCAGCTGGATGATGCTCAACCAGAGATCCGTCCTCCTCACCCATTCATTGTGTCCATACACCGCACCAAATATGAAGGAGATACTGCCCGCGTTGGCGAACTGAATGGCAATGATTTGCTCATTGCTAATAATGCTCCTCTCCGTCCAAACCTTCGTATCCCATATCACCCATATTCTCGCTACTCCGTATACATCCAGATTGCTAGTTTATTTCCATCCGGATGGGGTTCAGCATGCTAACATTTTCCCCTCTTTAATCTTTGTCTCCAGGAGAGCTGTGATGGAACTCTGACTCTTTCTGGAAACTTCTCTAATCTCCCTCCACCTCCCCAGCGAGCATTCACCCCGTGTATTCCACGTAAGGATTGACATTAATTTGATATGTTTGCTTGACCTATATCCTCCTCCAAACTCACTGCAAAGTCCTCAGCGAGTTTTGTCCGTATACCAGGCCCTTCACCATTAACTTCGATATCCCTCATCTCATTTATACTTAGAAGTAGGCTCCACCTCGTGTTGTCAACACACATAATGTATACCTCTTTCTCTTTGTTGACCACCGTCCCATTGATGGCTTCACCCACTCTTGGACCCATCTGATGCCTCTTCCTCGCGTGCGACTAAGGGTACTGTTGTTGTTGTTGTGATCCCCTCCTGATTTGTTAGATTTTGAGGTATGTCTTTTAGTTACCATGGGATAAGCTCCCACAAATGGAACCATCTGGCCATTTCCCTGCTGTACTGGCTCTGTCTCGTCATCTGGTTGCATATCCCCTGTCAGTCTTTTGCCTAGTGTACTAGCACTACTTGTCTCCATTGGCCGACTTGGACTTGCCTATACTATTGGATTGGACCCCCCCCCCCCCCCCCCCCCCCCCCCCCCCTCTTATCCCCTTCTTCATTGTTTCTTACTGATGCTACTACGACCATTGCCTGGCCATTGTTGTGGTCACTTGGTTCCAAGCTATTTACCCCCATCTCCATGTGAGCATCCACCGACACTCCAGATTCCTGTGAATTCTCTTGTTCATGAATTCCCCCCGCTTTATCTCCTTCCCTGTCAATAGTTTTGTCCACCAGACATTCTTGACTCACATGCCCAAAGCAAGAGCATTGATTACAAAATGGGGAAACCCATTCATATTCTATTCCCTGTGTATATATTTTACCCGAGGGTGGTGCAAATTCCACTTCTCTCGGCAACTCTTTCGACGCTTTTATCTCCACGAATGCCTGCGCATATGTGATCCTCGCCGTCTTCACCGTAGCCTTATCCAGTTTGTTTGGTGTCCTACTAGGCTCTCCAGTTTCATAATCATTGTCTCTGTCCAGTAAGGAGTGGGGAGGTTAGGGAACCTGATCCACATCGGAACTGTATGCAATAAATCTTGCTCGCATTGGGCACTGCTTTGCCATTCATTAATAATAACCAACCTCCCATCAAAAGTCCATGGGCCTCCATTCAGTATTCGATCTGCATCCTCCTTCTATCCAAAACGGATAAAAAAGAAGTCATTCTCCCGGGATAGAATCTCCATAGTTCCTCCGGGTTGCCATACTCGACTAACATAAGCTCAGAATTGACTGTAGAATAGTCTATCCCCCAGAACATATTTAACCACGGTGTTACTCCAATAAGAAGCTGCCTCCGCTAGGTCCTCTTCGGTGAACATCGTGACCCTCTTTTGCCTTCCAGTATGCTCGCCTTTACGTATCGCCATTTGATGTCTCTAGCCACAGTTGAAGACCTACATATGTCAGCCCAGGATCGACTAACCCCCTATACTATCGCTCTATACCCCCTTTGAGGAGAAGGCCTAGAGCCTGTTTGTTGACCATTGTGCAAACTTCCCAGTTCCTCACTTTTTTTCGTTTGAGTAGTACTATCCTGTCGATCGGATCCGATCCCGTCCCCCACACCCCCTTGTGAATTTCCGATATCCTCTCTACGCACCCTATAAGTGGTAGTATCCTGTCGAACATGATCCCTCCCTACTCCGCAACCCCTTGAGTCGTTGATGGGTAGTTTCCTGCGTCGTCGCCCCTGTGTGTCTCCCTCTCGCCTCTTCTACTCTGATCATACGCCCTCAATTTTGGCAATCCACATCCTTGTGTCCTTCTCCCCTCCCCCTTTTTCCTTGCGTCAGTAATATTATACATCCGCCCCGCACTCTCCGTTCGCCTGCCCAGGGCACCTCCTCTCCGTCGCCTTGCTATTGTGGACCACCCGCTAGCCTCCTATATCACCCCCTGTGTGTCCTCGTATACTATGTTTGGATCCTTCTCACGCCCATCGTAAAGTTTCCATGAAATCGCCCGAAATCCTAGATCTAGAGGAACCCTAGCCGCCATTATATATATATATATATATATATATATATATATATATATATATATATATATATATATAATGTCCAACAATGGATTTAAAAGGTGAAAGAATCTCATTACAACTGTAATAGTCTAAACTTATTTATAACTATCTTAATAGTAATAAGAGTTATTTGTATTTACCCACTCCCACCCCCCAATTGCTAATCATATTTTTACTACCCTCATTTTTATTTTTATTTGTACTACCTTCCAATTCTAAAAAAATTAGGCATTTTTTTGGGTAACTACAATTACAATTAACAGATTATGAAGGAATAAGGGGAGTACTACAAAAACACACTATTTTAGCGACAAAATTATCCGTCGCTAAATTGTATATTTTCGTCGCTATTTGCATTTAGCGACTGATTAATGACAAAAATGTTTTAAGAGACGAAAGGAGCAGCCGGAAATGGCTGTCCCTATTGTTTGATTTTCTATGGAGTAATACAGAATCTTACCATAGTCAGTGGTACCCACGTTCTTCCGTGTTCGTCGATTTAGCAAACCAATGCCTTAAGCCACTAAACCATACCTCCAAGTTGTTGATCAAAATTGGATGTGTCAGGAAATAATCGTGGTAACAAAGTGACAGGGGATTCCCCCGGATTACTTCGATCTCGCTTCGGGTTCATCACTATAAGGGCTAGTCTCTTTCCTTTTCTTACTTAAACCGCATACTTAAAGTATAGATTGAAGCCCCTTGACTAGTAAGGGACTATCTTTTTGCCACTTCTGTTCCAAGACCAATAGCAGTTGAGGTAGCATCTGGGCAAGCAAATGTTGGTGCTACATCTTTACTTTACCAATTCTCTGTAAATAAAGAAAAAAAGGGCGAGCGGAGTGAACTGAATAATCGAAGTGAGGCGACCGAAGGCGCCGTTAATGACGCTGGAACCTAGCACTTCTTTTGACTTTTGCCGCTCCCCTTTTGAGGAATACAAAACACTGATCGAATAAGGTTTCACTGCTGAAAGATCAAAAGCATTCCAATAATTCCCTGACTCCAAAAAAATATGTTTTTTTATCGACGCACAAAGAAAATATTTTGTTAGAGATGAATTGGAAGAACAGAACTAGACAGAAGACAGAACTCACCGATCGATAAAGGAAGTCACTAAAGGAAATAAAATGACAGGAGATCGAACCCGAACTCACTCAGTTTATTCTTTACACAATGACCCTTCCTTGATGAGGATGAATTAATCCACTAGACAGGATGAGCAACCTTTCTCTGGAAAGGAATAGTTCAAAGCCATGTCACTTGGAACAACGTACCTTTCGCATAATGGGTCAGCGAGGAAATGGGAACATCGGCTTAAACTATTAGGTGTAGGCTCTTTCCAGAGGTGGAATAGCAAATCCGCAAGGAAAGGACAGGAAAGATAAGTTCTTTTTGGAGGAAAAACTATTTTCAACCCTTGTTGATTATGAACTTCGTTCGTGAAGGAACTGGACTTTTGACAGGCTAGCCCCTTTTGATTCGCCGCTTTATCTCATCCTATTATCCCGAGCCAAATCAAGTCAAAGACACCAAAAAAGGAATGTCCTACGTGTAGTAGACCAGCCTCTAATTCAATATCACTCGAAAACCTCTGAACTTATGTACGATAGGGAGGAAACAACAGGACTAGACGAACAATGGATGTCGCTTTGGGAAACATGGGTATTAAAAATCTTTAAAACACGTAGGTTCCCAATTTTGAAGGAATTCCTGCCAAGATGACGGATACAGCCGTAGGTGCCTCTACATGGGCTTCGGGTAACCAAATATGTCAGAAAAATTAAAGTCGCTACGAAAATTTTATCGCTAATCCATCGATAAAGCAACGGATTGAGCAACATAAATACAGCGACAGATCAGTGACGTATAATTTTTGTCGCTGAACTTTATGATTACTTACCGATAAAATAGCGAAGTATTATTTTAGTCCAAAATTTGCCAAATTTTTTAGAAGGTTTTTCACATTCAGGGCTCACAGAGTTCGTCGCTAATCCGTCGTTAAGTCGTTACTCTTAGTGACGGATTAGCGACGGATATTAGCGACGGACTCTGATACATATTTGGTACATTTGTGTGTATCAGACGTTTTAGCGATGGATAGTCCGTCGCTAGGTAGTCGCTGGCGTGAGATTTTTCGTCGACAATCCGTCGCTGACATTAGATTTTCCAGATTTTCTATCGCTATTACGTCGCCAGTCTCTCGCTAAAGGTAATATTTTTCCAGAAATCAATTTCTGCTGAGCATATACCTGTTATACATTCACCAATTTTCACACAAATGAATTTCACACAAGTAAATTTTACACAAACTAATAAAACCCACACAAACATGTACAAATGTTATATATACAATGAAATAATAAAGTAAAGTAATTCAAACATGTAGAAATAACTATTATATAATTTCACAAAGTCAAATAAAGACAATCAAGTCAAAAAAAATACAACAAACTCAAAAAAATCCATCAAGTCGACGGTGGAGGCAGAATCGGCGGCAACTGTCGGCTAGCCATGTACTGCGCCACAACCATAGTGGTGATATCCTGTAGATCATCAGAAGCAATGACAGACGGAGTTGTGGCAGGAGCCGTCGAAGGAGCTGGATGACCCATCGATGCCGTCGGAGGAGCTGGAGCCGTCGGAGTAGCTGGAGGACCCAACGTAATAGCCGTCGGAGGAGAAGGTGTTGCAGCATCACGAGTGGCTATCAACTGTCGGACAAGCTCATGTAGCTCATGTACATTCATCGTGAGCTGCTCCAGAGACATCGCACCAGAAGGAACGCCGGAGCCGGACACTGATCGAGCTGAAGTAGCCGTCGGATGAGCTCTGGAAAGAACTGACGGCTGGGATGCCAACCATACTGTACCGTATACGCTGTCGTCTTTTCCTCTCCTGACAGCTTGTACCCACCGATAGTTTCTCTCAGTCGACCTACTGCTTTCAGTGCCCTCCTCTAACGTCTCATATATTTATTTATATAAATAGGTTTAGAGTTAAGGATTTTAGAGTTATATGTGTTATATTTTATTTTGGTTAGATTATCATATTAGATACTAAATATCATAGTATATGTATATAATTTGAGTTATATTTGCTATATTTTATTTTTATGATATCTTAAAATAAGATATTAACCAAGGTTCAAAGTATCAAAATTGGAATCGGTATCGGACCATACATATGAGGTTTAAAGTAAATTGAATAAAATTGTAATTTTAAGTATTTATAGTGTTGTTTCTTAAAATAGGATATTAACCAAGGTGCATAATTTTAAGTATTTACAGTATTGTTTGTTAGTATTTTTGAAATTAAATAAATTAGTAATCACCCTTGTCGATTAATTTACATGCGATAGATAAATATTCCTCTTTATATGCTTTTACAATCTTAATATAACCTAATATAACTTTATAAACCATCAGAATGGATAAAAAATCAACCTAGAAACTAGAAAATGTCATAGTTTGACTGCTTGACCTAGAGTTTACCTAGTTTGACTGTTTTCACCTAGAAACCTAGAATTTAATTAAATTATAAAAATAATCTAATTAAATTAACAAAATTTTATAAAGACAACTTACATATGCTTTTGCGGCCCGCTCATCTATGAGCTTTCCATCATTCTTTCTTTTTTGGGTTTGCTAGAAGATTGCTGGGAAGTCGATAGTCTTAGGGTCTTCTCTGGCTTTGGCGGCCTCGTCGCACTATAAAAATTAAACAATTAATAAAAAATAAAAAAATTAGAATTACAAAAAAACTGATCTAGCGAAAATTTTTAATACTAACCATCCGTCGAAAATGCTCGATGGTCAAAATGGATCCACCAGTATGGAGACTACCCTTAGCACGGGTAGCGTTCGCCTTCTCGCACTTGGCCTTATAGGTTGGGGTGTCCATCTTCTTCTTCTTCATCTCCTCCTAGTACTCCTCCTTCAGCCACTCCTTGCGGTGATCTGGTCCAAGTAACGCCAGCGCCTTCTAGTCATTAATCATATCTCTCAACCTCTTGCTGGCGACGGTCTTGTAGTACTTTCGGATATCACTATCTCTACCATCCGGCCCCCAGTACAACCTCTGTAAATTAAAAAAATATTGTTTATCATCGTAATAAAAAAAAAATATTATTATAAATAAAATTTATATACATACCCCGAGCTTCTCCAGCCAAGCAAATCGTCAATCGAGATAGATGTCACTGAAGTTGATATAAGGGCCATCAAAGTAGCCCCGGATGATCTTCTCTAGATCATTCCCAGCCTTGATCGGGAAGAATATAAAATAAGTAAAAAATATACAATTAGAATACAAAATACAAAAAAATATGTGAATTAACAAATAAATGCTTACGTCGCTCCATCGGCCCATAGATCAGGACAACAGATTTTGGCTTGCCGTTCTGGTAGAGTAGGGGAGTCTGCAAATCCTGGACGGCGGACATATACTCCGTTGTCCAGAAAAAGGCCTGGAAATGGATTTGCCCCTGTAGGAGAAACTGGTGGAGTAGTCGGTGTAGTAGTACCGGTAGTGGCTGGAGTAGAAGAAGGGGTAGCAGCTGATGGCAATCCAGGAGATGGAGTAGCTTCTCCTACTGAAGAATGAGTATATGGCGGGGATAAACCATCCGTCGCATCTTCGAACTCGTCCTCAGGTCGTGTGCGAGAATATGGGGTATCAGGCGTAATGGAGGGAGGATGCTAAGAAGATGATGCTCTCTTAACTTGTCACCATCCTCGTCTCGCCATACTATTGGTAAATCTGCGGCAAATAAAAAAATGGTGTCATCAAACATATAATCATAAAGTAATGGTGTGGTAAAATAAGTAAATACTAGTGTGATGATAAAATAAATAATAATCCTGTCATGAAATAATTAAATAAATATCTAAGCTAATGCATATGTATGTACATACTAATCTTTTTTATCTTTCGAATCATCATCGTCTTCTGAATTGTTTTCATCTTCTACTTCTTCATTTTTATTTTTACTTTCACTATTACTATCACCTTCATCTTCCAATTCTTATTCCTCGCTCGATACCTCCATATCAGAGTTCTCCTCTATACGAGGTAAATATTCTATCTCAATCTCTTTGTCAACTCTATCATCCTCTACGGTAATA
This sequence comes from Iris macrosiphon, assembly GCA_036927795.1. NCBI lineage: Eukaryota > Viridiplantae > Streptophyta > Magnoliopsida > Asparagales > Iridaceae > Iris > Iris macrosiphon. The sequence goes on from JAYESA010000016.1 coordinate 85,047,949, forward strand.
TCAACCTCCATACCATCAACACCGACCAAACTTATATATGCAAGTTGAGGCATGACCACCTCATCCTCCTGATATGCTAGATTCCCAATATTATATGTATTCATAGCTTTAGTTTTGCATACAGCCCACAAATCTTTATTATTGCATCGTCGACTAGGATAGCTCGTATAAAACACTTGAACCGTTTGACTAGCCAACACAAATGGTTCAAAACCTATATATCTCTTTCCATATTTTTATATCAATAAACCCAAACTGTTTGTCAATTTTTCAACCTTACTTGGGTGTTGTGTCGAACTATTCACGTTTAAACAGCACAATTTTGTCTCATAAGAGTAATCCAGCTCCACGATATCTCTTAGTACACTGTAATAGTCAAATTCTGGATCGACATCGTAGACTGAACCCCTCACACATACTCTAAAATTCTTTGTATAATTAGCCTCCTCATCGACAAATGATTGATTAATAGACTTATCAGTGGTTCTAAATTTGAAGCCATTGATGGTGTATCCACCCCAACACTTTGCCCTCTTGCTTGGTCCGATAGCTAATGCTCAAAGTCGTTCATTCCGTAAGTCTGTACGAGGACGATAAATCTGAAATATCACGTATCATATATATATATATATATATATATATATATATATATATATATTAGACAAAGATTTGTCTGAATGCTAAATTTAGAATTCTTAATATTTAGGATCCGTATATAATTATGGAACCACGATGAAAATTTCTATCAACCTCTCTAGCAAGATCATCTTCAATAATATTAGGTCTCTCCATTTTCACCTCAGCTCTAAAAGTACTGTGATAATAGGGAGAACAATTTGAGCAATTTTTTTCCAAGTATATACAAAATTGAAATATCTAGGAAAGATATGTCGCTTACTTCTCAATATCTTGCATCTCTTTTATACCACTATTTAACAATATATACCAATGAGCGACTTCATACTCATCATCTTCCAACCAACATACTTTAGTAGCACTTGTAGGCTTCCCTCCTATATTGAAGATAGTGTGGATTATAGTATTCGAGGCATCAACCCTACCGCCATCATTCCTTGGGGCTCTATTGTGATTTATTCTGACATGAGTATCAAAGTAGATGGAGCAGAAGTTTAAAACCTCCTCAATGATATATGCTTCGCATATTGAAGCTTCTACATAAGCCTTATTGCCAGCCTTCTTCTTCAGGTGATGTAGATACTTCTAGATAATATATTGAATCTTAGAATTATTTGAATAAAGAAACTATTAGTATAAAGAATTCATACCTCTCAAATGGATACATCCATCGATAATGGACGGGAGCTCCGACACGTTCTTTGTATGCAAGATGAATTGGAAAATGCTCCATACTATCAAAAAACCCTGGGGGAAGCACCCTTTCTAACTTACACAATGTCAATACAATCTTCTCCTCAAGTTCTATTATATGTTGCACCGTCAACTTGCTTGAACACAAATATCTAAAGAATATAGATAATTCGGCCAACGGAGTCCATACTTGATGAAACAACATCTCTCTCAAAGCAATATGTAGTAAACTCTCTATAAATACATGGCAATCATGACTCTTTATCCCTATTAGCTTGTGTTCATTGAGATCAACACATCTTGCCAGATTTGACACGTAGCCGTCAGAAAATCTCAACTTTAAAATTCAGTTGCATATTATCAATTTATCCTCCCTACTCAATGTAAATGGTGCTGTAGGCTTGACCCAATTATTGTTGTCACTTCGTTTTAGGTACAAATCTGAATACCTGCAAATAATTTTTAAGTTATTTTTTGCTTTGACATTGTCTTTCGTTTTTTCCTTGACAGCCATCATCGTATTGAAGATGTTGTTGAATACATTCTTTTTGATATGCATGACATCAAGATTGTGCCTTATGAGATTTTTCTTTCAATAAGGTAAGTCCCAAAAGATACTCTGCTTCGTCCAATTATGTCTACGTCTGAACCCTTCAAAGTGATCGGCCAATATCAGATCTTCCATTACAGTTGGCAATCCATCTACCTCTTTCCAAATTTTGTATCATGTCAGTCTCAATGGGGGAGGAGATAGTTCTTGTTTACCAGCTCTAAAGGCATCTCTGTTCCTTCTCCACGGATGCGACGCAGGAAGGAATTGACAATTTCTTTCATTCTGAGACGGAATGCCTTATTCTTTTTCATATATATCGGACAAGACAAAGTACCATGAGTACTCCACCCCGATAATATCCCATATGTTAGAAAATCGTTGATGGTCCACATGAGAGATGCTCTCCTCTGAAAGTTCTGCTCCTTCGATATTTCATATGTTCGAATGCCGAATTGCCATAATTGTTTTAACTCATCCACCAACGGCTTCAAGTAGATATCGATGTTCTTCTTTAGATATTTTGGACTGGGTATGATAAGTGTCAAGAGCATGTAAGGAGTATTCATGCACATTCATGGTGGTATATTATAAGGAGTCAAAATTACCAGCCAACAAGAGTAATAAGATTCCGACTGTCCGAAAGAGTGAATCCATCAGAACATAAACCCAACCGAATATTCCTAGGCTCCGTAGTAAATTCATGATGACACAGATCAAAATATTTTTATGCCTCTCCATCGGAAGGATGAGATAATTCTTCTTCATCCATCTTTCGTTCCTTTCTATGCCATGTCATGTGTTGTGTCATATTTGTTGACATATACATCCTATGCAACCTTTTTGTGATCGAGAAAAACTGTATGTACTTCTAGGGTCACAACCTTGCTCGGGCAGTTGACTTTTCTTTGCCCCGAATTGGCTTGTACCGGTCCGCATGACAGAAAATATATTTATCTTTATCATTGTTTTCCTTGTAGTACAACATAGAACCGTTTTGATAATAATATATCATTTTGTAGCCTAATTTGAGTTTCCATATCATCATCTTCGACTTGTAGAAGTTTTCAGGCAACTCCTTCGATCATTTTGGCAACAACTCTCTAACAAATTGAACTATCCAGTCATAGCATTCCTGTGGCAAGTTAAAATCAGACTTTAGGTTCAACATCCGTATCACCCCCGAAAGGACAGAATGAGAATCACAACTCGGGTATAACAGAGCATCGACATTCTTGAACATTTTATAGAATTCTATCGCATCAGGATTATGATCCTCCGGATCAAAACTTGGATCGACCGCATCAAATACCAACTCATGCACCAGGTTTCGCAATCGATATTCAAAGTTATCTCCGAGAGTGGACTCTTCTACCTCCGTATTGAAGGAGGAATAATGATATTGTGAAAACAAAGATTCTCCTTGAGCCATCCACTCCTTTTAGTTCGGTTCGAAACCCTTCTTGTAGAGATGCTCCCTCACGAGATCCAGCTCTTTGAATGGTATACTATGACATTTGACACAAGGACACTTTATGAGCCTCTCATGCATAAAATAAGGTTGACTACTGGCATATTTGAGAAATTCCTCAACGCCTGCCATAAAATCATCTGTCAAACCAATCCTACTCTCATGTCACCGATCGTACATCCACGATCGGTCAACTAAGTATCGACTTATTGCTTTCTTATAGACGTGAATGATTATACTTGTACCATATCAAAAAAATAAATAAATAAAGAACTATGAGTACCTTGTTAGGATACTTGCTAAAAGCAAATGCAGAGAAAAACTTATCCATCACATATAAAACAATATTAGAAATAATTAAAATTATGCATAAAGTATAATATATATATATATATATATATATATATATATATATATATATATATATATATATATATATATATTCTAAAATATTACCAAGTATTGCATATAAATTAATCGACAAGGGTGACTCATTAATGCCCCGATACCTATTTCGATACCGATATTTTGAACCTTGGACTAGTGTATACTATGAGTACCTATGTAACATAACACTATAGAAGAAATTTATCTATAGTAAGTTTGTAAAAGCATAGTATTCGTCATTAAAATTGATTGCTTTAATAAAAAATAGAAGAAAGTACAAAGAGGTCCTAGACAGACAATCTAAGTATAAATTTTTGATTCTGGGGCGTGACGATGGACAAAGAGCGCTATGGCGGCTCCTTTACTCCGTTGACGATCCGACGCGTGAGTGAGGGGTCCTATCTTCTTTTCTCTCTCTCTTGATCTTGGGTGAAGGTACGTAGCTCTCTGGGAGGGTATGATCTCTCTGTGAAGAAGAAAAAGTTGACCTTTGGGACGTCTATGTTGCTCCTATTTATAGCTATCATATTGATGGGTTATAGGTGCCACATATTCCTCTTATTGGTGGCCGCAGGGGGATCCTTCAACAAAATATGATTGCAACTGTAGCCCCATAATATGGGTTGAGTCCAGGGTATTCTTCCATGTAGATGTTCTGTTGGGATTTACTGTTGCTGAAGATCTAGGCGATTCTCGTCCTTTATGTGCGTGACTTGGTAATTGTGACACATGGCCCGCACTTGGTTGGAGAGGGCTACTTCAGTTGTATCGGCTGGACTTGGTCTTCATGGAGTATAAAACACATGTGGCCAGAACCACATGGGATGCATGGAGTCTGGGACGCATGGGGCCAGAGACGCATGGAACACATAGAATCCGGGATGCATGGGCCAGAGACGCATGGAGCCTGGGACGCATGGGCGAGTGCTGCCTGGTCTGCATGGAATCTGGGGCACACGGAGTATGGAACGCATGGGGCAAGACACGCATGGAGTTATTGTTTGTGATGCACTCGTGGTGCTGCACACCCGACGAAAAGATAAAAATGCACTTCTGATGTGAGACTTCTGTCGTTTAGTAGGTTCACATCTTTTGAGGCAATCCTTTTTGTTAGGATTCTGTGTCAGAGATGCCATGTCAGGTCTATTTGTTGCCAAAGCTGTTTCGGCTGATTGGAACGCATGGACGTAGCCTTATTGGACCGCAAGGTGACTTTGTGGCCTAATTTGAGACTTCTTTTTGGGGACGCACGACTGTTGAATGCATGGACCTATATTTTTTATGCTTCTACAAGAGTCCCTTCAAAATTTTCAAATTGATAAGTTTGGAATACTTTGAATAAGAAGCATGGAGGAGATATCTTCGGTTGCATGAATATTATGTCACATTGCCATTGGGACCGCATAGTCATGGGCCGCTTGATCGCTGGACGCAGGGATAAGCGATTCCAGGCTGTCACATCTTCTTTAATGCAAGATTCTATTCGATCATTGAGAAGATTTATTGGAATTCTGAGCCATCTGACGATGCGGAGCCCGAGGTGATGGTTCACTCTTGGGTGACGGAGGATCGAGAATTTAAACGCCATTCTTATCTTAGGTTTTTACGTTGATCGAGGTAGTTTGGGCTATAAAAGAGGGGAAGTTGAAAAACTATACGCTAATTGTCTTCCTTCCTTGTTGCGATTTTCTTATGTTCTTCGTCGACGACTGTCATGGCTTCTCGAGCTCCTTCTTCTTCCATGACTACCAAGGGCAAGGGCCTAGCTACCGAGGCTTCGGTCCCAAAGAATAAGGGCACTGAAAGAGGGAAGATTTCGGCCGCCGAGGGCAGCTCCCTGAATATTCCTTCTGACTTGCAAAAGCCCGTCAGAGGTAGTATGGACGTGGCAGTTTGCATCCATTGAGGAAATCCCCCTGGAGGGTCTTTGGTGGACTTATTACTTTTTGTGCACTAGGGTGCAAGTAATAAGTTCGACAATAATCCCTGTCAGAGGTAATGTGGACGTGATAGATTTTGTGGACCCATTACTTTTTGCATATTTTTGTGCACGTAATAGGTTTGAGATAAGTCCTGCCAGAGGTGATATGGACGTGGCCGTTTTTGTGGACCCATTACTTTTTGCGCATGTTAGTACAAGTAATATGTTTGAGACAGGCCCTGCCAGAGGTGATATCGACGTGGCAAGTTTGGTGGACTTGACACCGTTGGTGCACTTAAATTTAAGAGCAGGTGATAAGTTGAGGTGACGACTGGGGATAGTCGTAGGGAGAGGTTTTATCAGAGGTCACCTGGACATAGAAAACTCTAGGGTGAGGGTGCGAGGATGATAGCTCAGAGGTAACGTAGAAGTGAGATGATCAAAAGCCATACCGAGAGGTTAAGTACGATCCTGGTATTTTTTTGGAAGGAGAAGGAGCGCGCCAGAGGTAGTATTGACGTGACTGTTTGCTTCCATTGAGGAAATCCCACTTGGGGATCTTTGGTAGACTTAATAATTTTTGCTCACTAGGGTGCAAGAAATAAGTTCTAAAATAATCCCTATCAGAGGTAATATGGACATGATAGGTTTTGTAGACCCATTACTTTTTGTATATTTTATTGCACGTAATAGATTTGAGACAAGCCCTGCCAAAGGTAATATGGACGTGATAGTTTTTGTGGACCCATTAATTTTTGCACATATTAGTGAAGGTAATATATTTGAGACAAGCTCTGCCAGAGGTGATATGGACGTGGCCATTTTTGTGAACTTAACACCACCGGTATACCTTGGTGAGAAAGGGTGATAAGTGGGAATGACAACCGGTATCAGAGGTAATATGGACGTGATGATCGATAGCCAAGACCCGAAAGATTTTCTCAGAGGTAATATGGATGTGACAAACTCAGTCAGGAAGAAATATTATGACAGTGGTTCAGAGGTAATATGTACGTTATGATCGATAGCCAAGACCCGGGAGGTTTTCTTAAAGGTAATATGGATGTGACAAACTCAGTCGGGGAGAAATATTAGGATAGTGGTTCAGAGGTAATATTGATGTGCACCAATATCCGAGAAACTCACTAAGGAGTAATTTGCTGGGTGTGGTCTATCCGAAAATGAAGATAGACCCGAGGATTGCTCCGTTGGAAAGATTGCTAGGATAATAGCTCAGAGGTAAATGTGAACATGGCTAGCATCTAATAGGATTGGTTTGAGTGGTCCCTGCGGGAGTGCGTAAGTGGACCTAAGGACTGCTCCGCTGGGGAGACTTTGAGGATCCATTATCTGTTGAGTATCCAGGACTCTTGAATACATATAATGGCTTAATAAAGAAGAAAAAATAGTGTACATAGACAATCGCAAGGGATGAAGAACCAAGAGTGTAGAGATGTACATCTTAATTGCCAGGCTGGTGGTGAGGGGAGTACAAGTCAAGTTTAGACATAGTACTTTTTTAGGAACTTGTTGTTGATAGGAATCATGAGCAAGTCATCGTTGGCTTTCGCGAGTCGGTAGGTACCGTTGGAGAATACCGATTCTACGACGAACGGGCCATCCCATTTGGGTTAAAAATTGTCGGCCATCTTGTGGGTCATAACCATCGGCCTCCTTACGGTCAGGAAGAGATCACCCACTTGGTAGGGTCCTCTTCTTCACCCGTTTGTTGAAGGCTCTAGAGAAACGTGCTTGGTATAACTCAATTCGCTGTTGAGCTAAGAGGCATTTCTCGTCGAGTGCTTCTAACTCTTGTAGCCGTCGACGGTGGTTGTCGTTGACGATTAATTGGTTGGAGGGAGCCACTCAGAGTAAAGGGATTTGGATTTTGAGCGGGAGGACCGCTTCGCTTCCGTATACCAGAGAGAAAGGCGTATTGCCAGTAGCTGTCCGGACCGTTGTATGGTAGGTCCAGAGATATTCACCCAGCTTCTTGTTCCAGTCGCGTTTATTGGAGGACACAAACTTTTTAAAGAAATTTTATGATGGTTTTGTTGAAGGCTTCTGCCAGACCATTCGCTGCTGGGTTATAGGCAGTCAACGCTACATTCTGGATCTGATTTTTATCACAGAACCGGTAGAACGCATGGCTTAAAAATTGTGGACCATTGTCATGGATGATCTTTCGTAGCAAGCCGAAGTGGTATATGACGTAATGCTTGACAAAGCTGATCATGTTGGATGTCTTAACTTTTGTGAGTGGTACGACTTCTGCCCACTTAGAGAAGTAGTCAGTGATGGCGAGGATGAACCAATGTGCCTTGGATGAAAGTGGACTAATCGGCCTAATGATATCCATACCCCAGGCTTCGAAAGGCCAGGACGCAACAGTCGGGTGTAGGAACTCCGAGGATTGGTGGATGAAGTTTGCATGGATTTGGCACGCTTGCCACTTCCTTGCATAGTCGATGGCATCAACTACCATTGTGGGCCAATAGTAGCCCAAACGCCGGAGATGGTCCTGTAGCTTTGGACCGGGTTGGTAGGCACCACAAATACCGTCATGGGCTTCCCGAAGTACCTGTTTGGCTTCTGTATTCGATAGACATCATAGCAGAAGATCGTCGTATGAACAGGGATACTGCATCTTAGTAGTCGTATCGTAGTAGAACCGTAGGGAACATCTTTTGATGGAAGTGGCTTCCTTTGGGTTCTCGGGGAGAATTTTATAGGCTGCGTAGTCGATGAATGGAAGTCTCCAATCTAAAAAGTCAGTGCTCGTCTCTACTGAATAGCTCCGACACATAAATAGATTATTCTTTGGGCAGACCAGCTCCTGACCTACCACAGTGATCAGTTCATGGATATTGGCTGGAACATCTAGAGATGTTGCGAGTCCGGCTGGGATGTCTGTCTCGATGTTTTGCAGCCGAGGAACGTGCTCAATGAAGAATCCCTCGATGGTCGAGATGATGCCAAGTGTAGCTTGGTGGTAAGGAATCAGGTCTTTATGCCGGACTTCGTACTCACCCCGGACTTGGTTGATTATTAATTTGGAACCGCCATATGCTTCCAGGTGGTCGACTCCTACTTGTTTGGCGAGTTAAAGTCCAATGATAAGAGAGTTGTACTCTGCCATATTATTGGAGCATAGCTCAGTGAGGGAGTAAGCGCAGTTGATAACCAGATCATATGGAGAGATCAACACTATCCCGACTCCCATGACGATATTGCCTTTGGGCCCTTTTCTCGAAGCTCCATCTAAGAACATTCGCCAAACGACTTCTGCGTTTGTCATAATGTTGGAGTCTGCCACTTCGTCGTAGAATTTTGAGGTTTCTGGCACCGAATGGGCCACAAGGAAGTCGGCCAGTGCTTGACCCTTGATGGCTTTCTGTAGAATAAATACCAAGTCGTATGGGGATAGTAGTATTGCCCAGGTAGCCAAACGGGAACTGAATACCCCTGGTTTGGTCATGAGGACTCTCAGAGGATTGACTCACGACATAACGTGAATGGTTTGTCCAGCCATATAGTGCAAAGTCTTATTGATAGCAAATAAAAGAGCAAGGCATTCCTTCTCAATGAGGGTGTACATGTGCTCCGTACCAACCATCATCCGGCTAAGATAATAGATGACCTGCCCGTGGCCTGCATCGCTATTTTGGGCTAATAGAGAACCGATGGAGTAGTCCCTTACACGTACATAGAATATGAAAGGCTTTCCTACGACTGGGACGACAAGCAATGGAGGGTTTGATAGGTATTCTTTGATATCGTCGAAGGTGCGTTGGCATTCTTTATTCCAGACAAAGGAGACACCTTTCTTCATGAGATGGGTGAATGATCGATAACGTCCAGAGATATTTGATATAAACCTCCTGATGTATACAAGTCTTCCTTGAAGGCCGCAGAGTTTTCAGAGGTTCTTTGGCGGGTTCATCTCAAGGATTGCTTTAGTTTTGTCAGGGTCTATGTGAATACCCTGAGAAGTGATGATAAAGACTAGGAATTTATCGCTAGAGACTCCCATAAAGGATTCGGTAGGATTTATCTTGAGTTGGTGTGTACGCATGAGGTCGAATGTCACGTCCCAATCTCCCGCAAGCCCGATAGTCCCTGCTGAACGTGAATCACCATATTTCAGCTCTCCCGCAGGACTATCGTTCTCATCGGAACGTGATGCCGTGCAAGCCTAAGATGCGCTTGCACAAGGCCAAAGCTTTGATACAAGGGCAAGTAAGCTATTCAATACTGAAGCAGCGGCACACATATTGCAGAAAAGTGAAGATCACAATGGCATATGAAAATAAGCTCTTTTATTGATATCGAAATTATTACAAGCGGCGCAGGGCCGAGGTTACAGATCACTCAAGTACTTTTCTCTCGATTACAATAACACCGTTCCATACATTATGTCCCTCTATACAAAAGCAGCACAGCTCGATGCGGCTCAAGGCATCGTCTTCAGATTTTTGGTTCCTTGGGATGAGGCACGGCTATCGCTTCCTCGGACGAACGATCACCTGAGAACAAGCAAACTGTTAGTGGGTCAGCACTTTATGCAAGTACTGGTGAGATAAAACAACTGAACAGAAGCTACACCCCCTGAGACCCACACTAAGTAATCATGTGGCAAAACATTGCATTACTAGTGATCATGCTACTTTTACCTAAGTTCATTTCATGCAGTTTAGAACTATTAGTCAGATTACATCTTTTGAAAACATAACTTTGAAACAGTTTTGCACATTCAAACTATAAGCATACGAATTGGGACAGTGCGGTATCGTGTAGTGTGCAGCATATATTGTGCAACACAAAACTAACTCTTGGGGCAAAGCTTATCTAGCAGACTGAACATATCAAATCGAGGCAAACATATCAAGTATTTATTAGCAGATAAGCAGACACATCTATATGATTTCGGTCTCCGAGAAACTCAGGATTGGCAGCGGTAATCCAGCTATCCAATGACTCACATTCTGATTCTATTAGCAGCTGTGACCGAGGTTCAGCTCTGCACTAATAGTCATTGTCTGATCGATGCAATGCATGAAGCTCTATTATATACTCTCTACAATGCAGACAAAATGAACGAGCAGACTTAAGCATAATCTTATATTTCTTACCCCATAGCCGAACGGTTATCCCTGCAGCAGACACACAAGTTAGCCACATTTGCATAATCATAACTTATGTATAAAAACACTTGGTGTCACAAATGATAGGTATGCAAGAAGGTAAACCTAGCATGCGCCCTATCTATATGACGGTCCATGGGTCACCCCATGATTAGCAGCAGTTGCCTAAGGTTCAGCTCTTCACTAGCACGCGCGGGTGTCGGCAGTTGTGACTCAAGGTTCAGCTCTTCACCAACACACCCGAGTGCAAGCAGCTGTGACATCATGGGTTCTGCACAACACTAATAGACATATCGCCCCACTAGACCCCCTTACGGGCCGTATACCTCAGGGCGATCCAAAAATCTCTTCCGGACCGAGCGGTTCCCAGTGCCCCAGGAACCGTTCGAGAGACAAGACCTTGTGCACAAGTTGTCCGAGACCAATGTAATGACATAAACACATAGTTCAAGCAAAACAATGATCAAGCTAAACATATGCGGTCTTAGCGAAACACATCTTATCGAAACGAAGCACATCTTATCACATTACTAATAGCACACCCCACTAGACCCTTGCGAGCCGTATCCTCAGGGCGTACTATTAGTCACAGCATTCACACATTCACTTAGCAGATCGATATAGCAGACAGACAAACGAAACATATAAAGGCAAGCACGATTGATTCATATCTTAGCATGCAAAACTATCTCTTTCTTAGCATATTCAAAGGGGCATATTCGAATTATTCATTTACTTAACTTTCTTAGCATAGCAAAGGTTCGTTCAATAGCTGTGTCGGTGTTTCTAAGCATGCAACATTTCTTATTCTCTTTAGCATAGCAATGGTTCTATCTTATTCTGACAAGTATTCATATTCTCTTAGTTAGGCAGCAGATTCGTTTCGATGACAAGCTATGTGAGTTCTCTTATTAGCATACTGAGTCGGTTCTATCATTCTTTTTTTTTATGAAAACATTCTTCTTAAGCAAACAAGCATTCAAAAACTCAGATTCATTATTAAGTCGTGCAAGAATCAGAGAATGCAGTTCTGCCCACTCACTTTGATTAATCGGTCGGGAACTCTCCGAGAAGACTTCCGTTCGAGCAAGCAAGGCGATATCACTTGTACATAGTGCCAACGCGGAGCAGGGCACTACATACTTACCCACCAACAAAGAGTTTCGTCCTCGAAACTCAAGGAGAAACTCATACGAAAACATAGAGCAGCGATAGTCCTCATCCCTCACCTTCCTTAATCAAAACTCAGCAAATCCAGAAATCACATATCACATCTCAAGCAATGAAAACAAATCCAAAATTTTTTTTGTGCGTATCTTTGAGAATATCTATGGACTTATTGTATGGAACGTTCATTGCAGCACAACATAACTCAGAGTCGGAGGCAACGGAATAGGCAAAGAATCGAGTCGCTCTGATACCATTATATCACGCCCCAATCTCCCGCAAGCCCGATAGTCCCTGTTGAACGTGAATCACCATATTTCAGCTCTCCCGCAGGACTATCGTTCTCATCGGAACATGATGCCGTGCAAGCCTAAGATGCGCTTGCACAAGGCCAAAGCTTTGATACAAGGGCAAGTAAGCTATTCAATACTGAAGCAGCGGCACACATATTGCAGAAAAGTAAAGATCACAATGGCATATGAAAATAAGTTCTTTTATTGATATCGAAATTGTTACAAGCGGCGTAGGGCTGAGGTTACAGATCGCTCAAGCACTCTTCTCTCGATTACAATAACACCGTTCCATACATTATGTCCCTCTATACAAAAGCAGCACAGCTCGATGCGGCTCAAGGTATCGTCTTCAGATTTCTGGTTCCTTGGGATGAGGCACGGCTATCGCTTTCTCGGACGAACGATCACCTGAGAACAAGCAAACTGTTGGTGGGTCAGCACTTTATGCAAGTACTGGTGAGATAAAATAACTGAACAGAAGCTACACCCCCTGAGACCCACACTAAGTAATCATGTGGCAAAACATTGCATTACTAGTGATCATGCTACTTTTACCTAAGTTCATTTCATGCAGTTTAGAACTATTAGTCAGATTATATCTTTTGAAAACATAACTTTGAAACAGTTTTGCACATTCAAACTATAAGCATACGAATTGGGACAGTGCGGTATCGTGTAGTGCGCAGCATATATTGTGCAACACAAAACTAACTCTTGGGGCAAAGCTTATCTAGCAGACTGAACATATCGAATCGAGGCAAACATATCATGTATTTATTAGCAGATAAGCAAACACATCTATATAATTTCGGTCCCCGAGAAACTCAGGATTGGCAGCGGTAATCCAGCTATCCAATGACTCACATTCTGATTCTATTAGCAGCTGTGACCGAGGTTCAGCTCTGCACTAATAGTCATTGTCTGACCGATGCAATGCATGAAGCCCTATTATATACTCTCTACGATGCAGACAAAATGAACGAGCAGACTTAAGCATAATCTTATATTTCTTACCCCATAGCCGAACGGTTATCCCTGCAACAGACACACAAGTTAGCCACATTTGCATAATCATAACTTATGTATCAAAACACTTGGTGTCACAAATGATAGGTATGCAAGAAGGTAAACCTAGCATGCGCCCTATCTATATGACGGTCCATGGGTCGCCCCATGATTAGCAGCAGTTGCCCAAGGTTCAGCTCTTCACTAGCACGCGCGGGTGTCGGCAGCTGTGACTCAAGGTTCAGCTCTTCACCAACACACCCGAGTGCAAGCAGCTGTGACATCATGGGTTCTGCACAACACTAATAGACATATCGCCCCACTAGACCCCCTTACGGGCCGTATACCTCAGGGCGATCCAAAAATCTCTTCCGGACCGAGCGGTTCGCAGTGCCCCAGAAACCGTTCGAGAGACAAGACCTTGTGCACAAGTTGTTCGAGACCAATGCAATGACATAAACACATAGTTCAAGCAAAACAATGATCAAGCTAAACATATGCGGTCTTAGCGAAACACATCTTATCGAAACGAAGCACATCTTATCACATTACTAATAGCACACCCCACTAGACCCTTGCGAGCCGTATCCTCAGGGCGTACTATTAGTCACAGCACTCACACATTCACTTAGCAGATCGATATAGCAGACAGACAAACGAAACATATAAAGGCAAGCACGATTGATTCATATCTTAGCATGCAAAACTATCTCTTTCTTAGCATATTCAAAGGGGCATATTCGAATTATTCATTTACTTAACTTTCTTAGCATAGCAAAGGTTCGTTCAATAGCTGTGTTGGTGTTTCTAAGCATGCAATATTTCTTATTCTCTTTAGCATAGCAATGGTTCTATCTTATTCTGACAAGTATTCATATTCTCTTAGTTAGGCAGCAGATTCGTTTCGATGACAAGCTATGTGAGTTCTCTTATTAGCATACTGAGTCGGTTCTATCATTCTTTTTTTTTTATGAAAACATTCTTCTTAAGCAAACAAGCATTCAAAAACTCAGATTCATTATTAAGTCGTGCAAGAATCAGAGAATGCAGTTCTGTCCACTCACTTTGATTAATCGGTCGGGAACTTTCCGAGAAGACTTCCGTTCGAGCAAGCAAGGCGATATCACTTGTACATAGTGCCAACGCGGAGCAGGGCACTACATACTTACCCACCAACAAAGAGTTTCGTCCTCGAAACTCAAGGAGAAACTCATACGAAAACATAGAGCAGCGATAGTCCTCATCCCTCACCTTCCTTAATCAAAACTCAGCAAATCCAGAAATCACATATCACATCTCAAGCAATGAAAACAAATCCAAAAATTTTTTTGTGCGCATCTTTGAGAATATCTATAGACTTATTGTATGGAACGTTCATTGCAGCACAACATAACTCAGATTCGGAGGCAACGGAATAGGCAAAGAATCGAGTCGCTCTGATACCATTATGTCATGCCCCAATCTCCCGCAAGCCCGATAGTCCCTGTTGAACGTGAATCACCATATTTCAGCTCTCCCGCAGGACTATCGTTCTCATCGGAACATGATGCCGTGCAAGCCTAAGATGCGCTTGCACAAGGCCAAAGCTTTGATACAAGGGCAAGTAAGCTATTCAATACTGAAGCAGCGGCACACATATTGCAGAAAAGTGAAGATCACAATGGCATATGAAAATAAGCTCTTTTATTGATATCGAAATTGTTACAAGCGGCGCAGGGCTGAGGTTACAGATCGCTCAAGCACTCTTCTCTCGATTACAATAACACCGTTCCATACATTATGTCCCTCTATACAAAAGCAGCACAGCTCGATGCGGCTCAAGGCATCGTCTTCAGATTTCTGGTTCCTTGGGATGAGGCACGGCTATCGCTTCCTCGGACGAACGATCATCTGAGAACAAGCAAACTGTTGGTGGGTCAGCACTTTATGCAAGTACTGGTGAGATAAAACAACTGAACAGAAGCTACACCCCCTGAGACCCACACTAAGTAATCATGTGGCAAAACATTGCATTACTAGTGATCATGCTACTTTTACCTAAGTTTATTTCACGCAGTTTAGAACTATTAGTCAGATTACATCTTTTGAAAACATAACTTTGAAACAGTTTTGCACATTCAAACTATAAGCATACGAATTGGGACAGTGCGGTATCGTGTAGTGCGCAGCATATATTGTGCAACACAAAACTAACTCTTGGGGCAAAGCTTATCTAGCAGACTGAACATATCGAATCGAGGCAAACATATCATGTATTTATTAGCATATAAGCAGACACATCTATATAATTTTTGTCTCCGAGAAACTCAGGATTGGCAGCGGTAATCCAGCTATCCAATGACTCACATTCTGATTCTATTAGCAGCTGTGACCGAGGTTCAGCTCTGCACTAATAGTCATTGTCTGACCGATGCAATGCATGAAGCTCTATTATATACTCTCTACGATGCAGACAAAATGAATGAGCAGACTTAAGCATAATCTTATATTTCTTACCCCATAGCCGAACGGTTATCCCTGCAGCAGACACACAAGTTAGCCACATTTGCATAATCTTAACTTATGTATCAAAACAATTGGTGTCACAAATGATAGGTATGCAAGAAGGTAAACCTAGCATGCGCCCTATCTATATGACGGTCCATGGGTCGCCCCATGATTAGCAGCAGTTGCCCAAGGTTTAGCTCTTCACTAGCACGCGCGGGTGTCGGCAGCTGTGACTCAAGGTTCAGCTCTTCACCAACACACCCGAGTGCAAGCAGCTGTGACATCATGGGTTCTGCACAACACTAATAGACATATCGCCCCACTAGACCCCCTTACAGGCCGTATACCTCAGGGCGATCCAAAAATCTCTTCCGGACCGAGCGGTTCCCAGTGCCCCAGGAACCGTTCGAGAGACAAGACCTTGTGCACAAGTTGTTCGAGACCAATGCAATGACATAAACACATAGTTCAAGCAAAACAATGATCAAGCTAAACATATGCGGTCTTAGCGAAACACATCTTATCGAAATGAAGCACATCTTATCACATTACTAATAGCACACCCCACTAGACCCTTGCGAGCCGTATCCTCAGGGCGTACTATTAGTCACAGCACTCACACATTCACTTAGCAGATCGATATAGCAAACAGACAAACGAAACATATAAAGGCAAGCACGATTGATTCATATCTTAGCATGCAAAACTATCTCTTTCTTAGCATATTCAAAGGGGCATATTCGAATTATTCATTTACTTAACTTTCTTAGCATAGCAAAAGTTCGTTCAATAGCTGTGTCGGTGTTTCTAAGCATGCAACATTTCTTATTCTCTTTAGCATAGCAATGGTTCTATCTTATTCTGACAAGTATTCATATTCTCTTAGTTAGGCAGCAGATTTGTTTCGATGACAAGCTATGTGAGTTCTCTTATTAGCATACTGAGTCGGTTCTATTATTCTTTTTTTTTATGAAAACATTCTTCTTAAGCAAACAAGCATTCAAAAACTCAGATTCATTATTAAGTCGTGCAAGAATCAGAGAATGCAGTTCTGCCCACTCACTTTGATTAACCGGTCGGGAACTCTCCGAGAAGACTTCCGTTCGAGCAAGCAAGGCGATATCACTTGTACATAGTGCCAACGCGGAGCGGGGCACTACATCGAACACAGTCTTTAAGTCCCTGAAGTGATCACCTTTGGAGCAACTTTTGACGGTGATGTCATTGACGTAACACTCGATAATCTTGCGTAGATGCTCATGAATGATGGTGTTCATAGCTCACTGGTATGTAGCACCTGTGTTTTTCAGACCGAAGGACATGACTGTGTAGCAGTACACTCCTATCTGAGTTCGGAATGATGTATGCTTCTGATCGTCAGGGGATATCTTGATCAGATTATAGTCAGAGAATCCTTCCATGAATGACATGCGCTCGAAGCCGCAAGTGTTGTTGATCATTATGTCTATGATAGGAAGAGAGAAATCGTCTTTAGGGCAGGCCGTGCTTAGATCACGAAAGTCAATGCAGATCCGGATCTTCCCGTTCTTTTTGAAGACGGACACGATGTTGGCTACTCAATCTGGATGTTGTTCTTTACGGATGAAGCCACTAGCTATCAGTTTGTTAGCTTCGGCTTCAATGGCATTCATTATGTCTATCCGGAATTATCGTTGCTGCTGCTTGACAGGCTTAGCATTCGGCAAGATTTTGAGCTTATGGACCACGATTTGGGGGTCTAGTCCTGGCATGTCTTCGTAGCTCCAGGTAAAGATATCAATGTATTCCCTGATGAGCTGTAGTAGGGATCCTTGTTCATCACCAGTCAGACTCTTGCTGAGGAAGATAGGTTTGGGGGAGGATTCGTCGCCCAGATTGACTTGTATGACTTTGTCCTCGGTAGGAGGTTCTCTTTGTTCGAATCACATCTTCTATTGTACGTATAGGCGTTGGGACCACGGTTCTACTTCATAGAGTTTCGGTGGATCTTCGTCGTCTTTTTCAGGGTCAGCTGACCCCATGTTGGCAGGCAATATTTGCTTGAGTATCTCTCCGATACTAACGTCAAAGTCCCAAGAGAAAGACTCTGAAGAGTGAGAGTGTAACTCATCTTCTTGATCCGAGCCTTCAGGGGTTGTGGAAGGTGTAACATACCCTAATCCATGCTTGGTCTTATGGTAGTAGTCCTCAGACTTGCCTGACGGAGCAGCAAGGCGTACGGGTAGTGGTCGACCTTTGCCATAATTTAGACCTTATTTTTTTAAATATCATAGCCCATCTTTTGGATGAGGTATTTGGCTTGACCAATGAATCGATAGAGTTGTATTTTGCCGGTATCGGGTTCTGGCTCTTATTTCTTTGGGATGAAGGACCAGGGGTTTTCAACCCTGCCGAAGATGATGGATTTGTCTCCCCTTCTCCTTGTTGGAACCATGATGCGGGAACCTTGGTTAAGGGATTCTATTTACAACATAGGTGGTAGGCATATGTGTCTGCAGGCACAGGCCTAGACCGTTCTCCGTGGAATATAACGTCCTTATGTGTGCAACTTCGGAATAGTTCAAAGATATCACTTTATTAATGAAATGGGGAATCTCGTCTTCCGGAATTACAACATCGAGAGAAGGGACACTAGCATGAGCAGCTACGTACTCCTCCAGCTAGTCTTTTCCGAGATCTGTCCCTAGTGCGAGTGATGACTTTGTAGGTTTCCTGTGCAGCTTTTCTATTAGAGGTTCGAATATGGCGGATGGTGCTGGATCTCCCTTCGGTGGTTGATCCATCCTACGAAGGTGGACGACCAGCGGTTCGGGTACTTTCTTGCATAGTTTTACGACGATATGAGAGGTTGCGTTAGGAGTGTGTGCCTTTAGACGGACCCTTAAGGGCTCTTCTGGTGTTGCCCCCTTCTCTGCCTCATCATCGGCATCATTGCTACCTTCATGGCACCAATGTAACCTTTGTAATACAGACTCCGCGTGATAATGCTGATTGATGAACCGGGGATGATGTGCATCTGGTCCACCTCAATGTCACCAATGTACCCTGTGTAATACAGGGGATGATCATGTCGGTTGTTCTTTAGCAACATATCCTGTGGGGAGAATATGATATTGGGCATTGCCTCCATGATATTATTGCAGTGGGGATAAGCAGCTGGATCCTCAACTGGCATCTTAACCTGCGCCAGGTAGGTGTCAGCATTTTGTAATATCTCGCTAAGAGCAATCCGAGTATCTTTAGAGAGTCGAAGAAGCTCGAATAGAGACAACTTCGGTGGAGTGTTTGCGAGATGTCAAAGTTGTTGGGCTTTTGCAGTCCCTGAGATGAATCTTTGCGTAGTGGCTTGTCGAAATGAGTGTCTTTCCGCTTAGACTTGTCCGCTGTTGGAGGCTGGGATGGACCTGGATCTGATATTGTAGGTGCAACTGTTGGAAGTGCACCATCATCAAGGATGTCGTACTCTCGTTGGTATGCTAGGCCTGAGCTTGTTGTTCCTGCTATAGCTTCCTCCGATGGGAGAGAAATCGTTTAGCAGGGTTTAGATTTCTTGCCCTTCGTCTTGGTGGCAGACAATATTGTCTGTTGCATCAATTCTGGAGCAAGATCGGGGTGAACCAACATGACCTCCCCATGCGACGTGGTAAGAGGTATCAGCCCGGTCGTTTGGTTATGAGCCGGCGAAAGGTTGACGACCTCCATCGTTGCTCGGGGGATCGGGATTACTCCGTCTTGGGCCTCTATCACTGGGAAGTCGCCAAACTGGAGGGACACCATGTTTGCGACAATTGTATTATCATCGATATCCAAGGTGAGGGCTTTGGTGTCGAGAAGACGTTCAATATCCGCTTGAGGGTGTAGCAGTCTTTCGTCGCATGGTGGACGTAGCGATGTTAGTGGCAACATTTTAGATTATTTATCTCGGCTGCATCTACAAGGCGTTTGACTTTAGGGAGCCGAAGCTTACCACCCTTCATCAATATGTCGAAGATGGGCATGACATCGTCATCTTCGAAGGAGTAAGTCTCCTCAGGCTTTGGAACCTCAGTCTGCTTTTGTTCAGGCTTCTTGGTTAAGTTGGCCACCAGGGCTTGCTTCCCTTTTTCATCGTGGCTGCTGTTGCCGCTATTGTTATTGTTGCGAAGTTTTCCCTTTCATCAACGACAGTAATCTGTATTCCCAGGAGCCTGGCGTACTTGACCTTCTTTTCAGCGCTAACAACGTTGATGATGAATGATATCCATTCTTTGAATTGATTGCCGTCCATCCAGAGGCTGACTGCCGAAAGTAGGTTCCTGTGACACATGTCCATGAGTGTGGACTCGGGATTGCCTGGAGGAAACCTCAGTGCTGCTTAGCAGAAATGCTCGATATAATTTCGGGCGAGTTTCCTTTCCCCTTGGGTGACATCCATCAGGGAAGACATCGTCATATCGCTTCCTCTGTCATAGAATCTTTTGAGAAAAAGACTCTTGAAGTCGTCAAACGATAAGATGCAATTGTCTTATAGGCTGCAAAACCAGTCGAATATGACCCCGGACAATGTCCCCACAAAGATATTGGTGATGAGTGCATCACTACAAGGTTGGTGCCCCATTGTAGTCTCGAAATAGCTCATGTATTGACGGAGAGAAGTCTTTCCTTCGAATGGATTTAGGTTGAAGGGCTTGTACTTTGGCGGGTATGGAATATCCCTCCACTCGCGGGGGTGCGGTTGTCGTATCCCAAGCTCGCGCAGTGAATCCCATATGCTTAAAGAATCTAGGCGAGCCCAGGGTTCTCGAATTTCCCTCATTGCTTCTTTGGCTTCGTCTCCCGCGGAAGGGGCAGATGAACCAGGCATAGGGTAATTTTCGACTATGGGCGGAGCGGTTGCGTCGGAGTCCGCGTTGGTCCCAGGGTCCAAGTTTGCTTGTCCAGAAGCCCTTGCTGGTTGGAAAGCCATGTTCGCTTTAATCTCCAATATTGCCTGGGTCAGGGCTTGCATCGATGAGCTCACCATCTGTATCATGGCCTGTAAAATCTTGAGGCATTATCGGTCTCTGGGCCTTCTTGATCGTCCCCTGCCATATATGCAATCCTCTTATAGGGAGAGATGGACGGGGCAGTGGATACCGTAATTTTTGTCTTCGATTCTTGTTGGAAGAGGTCCTCTAGTAGTGTCGCCTCTTCATCGGATTCAGAGGGAATACTACCCCCAGTTTAGGAGGCTACGTCATCTGGATGAGGGTGGCCATCCCAGGGACATCAGAGTCTATTTCCTGGGCATCACCACCTTCTCGGAATGCCGAGTTGTTGTATAGGTCTGAGGAACTACTACCCCCAGCTCGTGTAACCCTCAGGGGTCCTAAGAAAGAACTACCCCCAGTGACTGATAGTTTTTCTTTAAGCTGGTACCTTGGAAAATACCTTATGTAGGTCTCGTGCGGGTCCTCTTGGTAGTTGCCTTCTCAATGCCCTATTGAGATTGATGGACTGGAGGTGTTGGACTCCTTCCCTCCTAAGGTGGAATGGTCTTTCTGAGCAGAATAACATGAGGAGAATGGTATCTCATCCTTCTCGGTTGTTTGCACTTGATCTCCGGGTTATTGCCGGAGAGGTGCCTTCGGATGCAGTTGTTGGAATGCTGACTGCCTACTTGTGGATACTGCCACTTTGTTACAGCAGCAGTTGATGATAATTTTGGCATAGTGGTGTCTTGGGGAAGATACTTCATGTGTCGTGGTTGTCTCCCTCGTCTTCTTCTTGTGATTAATCATATTGCACAAGTCAAACGAGGGTTGATCCATCTTTACACCTTTTTCGTGAGCACGGGTAGACCGAGCGCATGGGTGTTGTCTTTGCTCCCTGACCCGGGGTTCGTACAAGAACTTTCTCCAGATCGTCAGCAGAAGACTTTTAAGACGGCCCATATCCATTTACCGTTGCGGGCTAGACGCACGGGCCGATTATCTATAGATTTCCTCCAGGGGACCGCATAAAGGTTAGTGATGCCCGCTTACGGTTAGCTGAGTGGACAGTTGCTTGAGCCTGATGAGCTCGTACTTCCCAAACTTTTTTGACTTCATACTCATAGGTTCATAGTATGAAGATTCCAAGCTCTGGTTTTCCTCAACGCGGTGCATGAGAGCACGACCGGATCAGATTCTGTCGATGACGGAGCTTCTGGGAGTGTCAGAGATGTATGCGGCTGCGTTGGAAGCCGCAAACTACTTTCTTCTTCGCATCCTTTGTTATTTTCGTATGGGCTGCGCATTAACCCCCAAACTCTTGGCATCGTATTATTTTTCTCTGCCAGAGTTCGGGTGCTAAGCATTCTCCTTTTTAGGCAAGGAGGCCACATGAGTAGGGACAGCCTGAGCGGAAGCATGATGTGCATCTTAATTATCAAAGAGAGAGCCAAGGAGCGCATGCTCTGCATTTGGGTGAGGCACAGCGGCCATTGCTACCACGTCCTACGGACATTCAGGCGTTGAGCACCCTTTTGGTTGGATGGAGTTGCCGCATGAGCAGTGGATGTCATATGCGTGGTCCCTGTGGCAGAGAGAGAGACGGGGACCGCACGCTTCGCAGTTGGGAGAGGCACAGCGGCCTTCTTTCCCCATGTCCTGTGGGTCTTCTTGGGCTTTGCATGCCTCGAAGAAGGACACACGCTGTCTCCGGAGAGCATATCCTCGAAAGCCTGCTAGTCGAAGTGGACCACCTACATTCTTTGAGTTGACCCAAACTTGGCTGCGTCGAATTACGTCACGACCTTCTCATCAGAGGAGAAGTTGGTCCCTAGCAGAGTCGCCACCTTGTTCGTCCATAAAATTGATTACTTTAATAACAAACAGAAGAAAGTACAGAGAGGCCCTAGACAGACAATCTAAGTAGAAATTTTTTATTCTGGGACGTGATGATGGACAAAGAGCGCTAAGGCGGATCCTTTACTCCGTTTACGATCCAACGCGTGAGTGAGAGGTGCTCTCTTCTCTTCTCTCTCTCTTAAGCTTGGGTGCAGGTACGAAGCTCTCTGGGAGGGTATGGTCTCTCTCTGAAGCAGAAAAAGTTAACCTTTGGGACGTCCAAGTTACTCCTACTTATAGCTATCATGTTGATGGGTGATAGGTGCCGCATATGCCTTTGTTTAGTGGCCACAGGGGGCTCATTCAACAGAATACGGTTTCTACTTTAGCCGCATAATATGGGTTGAGTCCAGGATGAGCTGCCATGTGGATATTCTGTTAGGATTTGTTGTTACTGAATATCTAGAAAATTCTCGTCCTTTGTGTGCGTGACTTGGTCAATTATGACACGTGGCCCACACTTGGTTGGAGAGGGATACTTCAGTTTTATCGATTGGACTTGGTCTTTATGGAGTCTGAAACACATGTGGCCATAACCGCATGTGATGCACGGAGTCTGGGACGCATGGGGCCAAAAATGCATGGAACACAGGGAATCTGGGACCCGTGGGCCAAAGACGCATAGAGCTTGGGATGCATGAGCTAGTGCTGCCTGGTCCACGTGGAATCTGGGACGTATGGAGTCTTGAATGCATGGGGCCAGAGACGCATGGAGTCCTTGTTTGTGCTATACATGTGGCACTGCACACCCTACGAAAAGACAAAAAGTACAGTTCTGACGTGAGACTTCTGTCGTTTAGTAGGTTTACGTCTTTTGAGGCAATCTTTTTTGTCAAAATTTTGTATCAGAGACGCCATGTCAGGCCCATCTGTGGCCAAAGCTGTTTCGGCTGATTGGGACGCATGGACGTAGCCTTATTGAGCCGTAGAGTGACTCTACAGCCTGATTTGAGCTTTCTTTTTGGGGACGCACGGTTGTTGAATGCATGGATGCCTATTTTTCATGCTTTTACACATAGTAAGATTATATATATATGTACCTATGTTTAATCTACTATATAAGAAAACTTACCTATGTAAAATACAAAATTGGTCGCTAATTTGAATAAAAAATACCAAATAATACTTCGGTTCAGTTTTTGTTCCAAATTAAACCGAATAATACTCACCCCTAACTGTGACTGCGTCCGTGTCAAAACTATGTTTGTGTCATGTGTCCGTGTTTGTGTCGCATGTTGGTAATCCTAAATCAATTTTAAAACTACTAAGAAGTTTAACCTAAATCAATACTAACCAATGTGTCGTGTGTCGTTGTCTGTGTTTGTGTCATATGTCCGTGTCCAAATCATAAGTCAAAATAACCTAGTTAGGGTAATTACCTGTTGTCTGACCGGAGAGGGGTGTTGAGGATGTCGCCGGAGAGGGGGGTTGAGGAGGGGGCCGGAGAGGGGGGTTGACGAGGAAGGGGCCGCCAGAGAGGGGGTCAAGGAGGAGGGGGCAGAGAAGGGGGGCGGAGAGGGGGGTCGAGGAGGGGGCCGGAGAAGGGGGGCGACGGGGTTAAGGAGGGGGCCGCCGGAGATTGCGCTGGAGGATGGGACCGGGGAGAGGGGGGGTCGGGTGTATAGGGGGTCAGAGAGAGAGAGAGAGAGAGAGAGAGAGAGAGAGAGAGAGAGAGAGATGAAGTTTGGGAGGAAGAAAAAGTTGTCGCTGGAATTAAAACGTTTCGTAGCGACTGAAGTAGTCCATCGCTAAGACGTCGCTACAATATTAGCGATTGATCATTGACGAAAATAGTAACAGAAAATAGATATAATTTTTTGTCAAACTTTTCGTCACATATTCGTTGCTACTCAACGACGAAAATAGTTCCGTCGCTATATTTCGTCGCTATTTCACTGTATTTTTGTAGTGGAGGGGGTGTGAGGGAGTAGCACTAATTAAAATAAAAATGGAAGAAGGGAGAGGAGGATAGTGGAGATATGATTAGCAATCCGGATGGTAAGTACGAATAACTAAAATAATAACTATAGTGTTAAAGTAGAAGAAGTTTTAGAATTACATAGTATGAAATTTTTTCCCCAATTATCAAAGCGAAGTGTTCGAATTCATCGAGGACATATCATCAAATTATTTATTGTTTTTCACTTTATATTTACATGTGTTTTAATGTAATGTGAATCATCTAACTTAACTATACTTATATGATTCAGACAATTGAATTATTATATACTTTGTCTTGTAGTGACAAACATTATCTCTCTTAAGCATATTCGAATATTTTCAAAATAATAATAATTAAAAAAAAATTTTGACGGTACATATTAGATTTTAAATTATTTAATTTTTTACGAAATTTTGAACTAGTTTGTATTTAAAAAAAACAATAAAATGACTATTATTGACGTAACAATAACCAATTATAGTTAGTAAATTTAGCTAAAAAATTATCAAGTATAATCATCTATGGTAAATATAGCCAAATTAAATCAACTATAATGATTTGTAGTACTTATAATTAATTAAAATAAACTCTAACCATGTGAAAAATCCATTAATGTGAATTTTTGGATGTGAAAAATCCACTAATGTGAAGATCACTCCCTTGCTTTTTTAAGGGTTTTTTTTTTTTTTTTGCATATGGTTACAAATACATCTATATGCTTATTTAAAATTTGCACAGTTTGGTTATTGTGGGTTATAACTGCCATAGTGGGTTATAAATAGTTCTAAAGGATCACAAACACGACTACGTGGTGATAAAAAATTCTAAATATTCACAGTCATTTTAGTTTAGTTGAAAAAATATAAAATAAACATATAATCTCATAAATCTATGGTACTATCTAATGAGAAAAGTTCAGTTTTGCCGTTAAATATTTCTTTGCAAATATACTCTGGCATATGTTTACTAGTTAAATTATTTATTAAAGTTAATAGCGACAAATAGACGTAGTTATGGGAGCTATTTTTTGGTCTTCCTAAATAGTTTTTTGTACAATATAAAATAATATTTTAATACTAACATAATAACGTATTTAGAATAAGTAAGGCATCAATTTTTTAGTCTTTTTAAGTAGTCTTAATAAAAATCATAATAATAATAACAACTATCTTTTAGTCTTCCTAATAATAATTTATGAAACACATGCAACACATGGGCATATATACTAGTATATTTAATTTAAAAGGTGCAAGTGACTTAGGGAATGAGCAGTGTCAGAATTTAGATTTTGAGACATGAGACTAACTCTACAAGTGGTGTCCTCAAAGCTTAATTTTCCTTTAAAAAAAATTCATTGACAATGATACAATAGTATTATCAACATAAAATTCAATAAAAAAATAATAGACAAATGATAACATCCAAAATAATACTATGTCCTGATAAAATACTAGTAAAATTGAAGATGTTTCAAAGTAAAAAATAAAGTTGATGTTCCAGATAGATAAATAAAAAGAAAGCTAACAATTTGGGGGTTAGTTCATAATGATAATAATAATAAAATTTCTTTATCCTGACGAATTTACTTATTTTTTGGTATTCTAAGTATATAATGTTTAGATATTCTATAACCAGTTTGTTTTATGCAGACTAAAAGGGCTAGAATAAGTATGCTAGACTTTTGTTCAGAATTGGACTTATATACATTAAATAATAAAAAAAAAATTGGTGTCGTCCAAAATTTTGGATATGAGACAACTGCCTCATGGGCCTCATATAAGTCCGGGCCTGGGAATGATAAGGTCACAACTTAAATTTTACATAAAATTTAATATTAGGGGGGGGGGGGGGGGGGGGATTAACCCAATTTGCATGAAACAGAAAGAATTTGGAGAATTTTCATATAGAGGGATCATGTGCTATTAGAGATGGCCTTTCCTAGGAGGGTGGGTGGGGCTCCAACTCCACTGGTGCCCTCATATTAGGATAGGAAGCAGGACACCATTATAGTTGGTGCACCCTAGAAGAGAGGGGGTGGGGAACAAACTCTACTGAAGCCCTCCATGTTTTTTTAATAAATGGTATTTTATTTTGTTATTGTTATTGATATGTTGTTATCCAAAATCTTTCATATGTAAGAAAGCAACTAAAAATCCAAGATAACACAATATCGTTCAAATGTAAGAAGGCTACTAAAAATCCAAGATAACAATGACTTTCAATTTTATAAAGCAACAAAAATTTAAATAGGTTTAATTTTTAAAGATACAAAACAAGTCTCAGTTGCGACCACGCCTAAACCATCGCAAATATTCCTTACATACAATACGCTTGAGACCTAGTCGCTGTCTCCGGTCCTCTGTATTCTCTATAGGAGGATCTGAATCTGAACTATCATTCTTTTGAGTGTCCGTCTCCCACGTCTCTTGCATAGATACTAGAGATGATGGAGTCGGCATCCACTCTGTATAGTATGCCAAATCATCCATATCTCCGAAGCAATATGTCGCACCAACCTCAAAATTGCTCTTGCCAACACAATAAGAAGTGCCCTCGCCAGTTTGATGAGAAGTGCGAGGGCCTGATAAGAAGTGCCCTCGTCATTCTGATAAGAAGTATTCTTGCCAGCCTGATAAGAAGTGCGAGGGCCCTGATGAGAAGTGTCTTCGCCAGCCTGATGAGAAGTGAACCTACGACTCCATCTCTGGCTAATGCTACATGTTGGATAATCCGATGGGATATATATTGGAGGCATATATACGGGGCGCTAGGCCCTACATAGTATATCGATCCACAATAGTCGTAAGTCGTTGCAAAAGATTTTGACCCTGCGGCCACGTTACTCTCCCAACTTTCAATTGCTTGTATTTCTGGATGCTAAAATTTAAATTTTTTTCCAATAAATTTACTGAAATAAAACTTACTGAAATAATAAATAAATACGTACGAGACTGTCTTAAAATTCACGCATGCTACAGCCTACAATCATCTATAGTTCTATTCACAAACCAAAACTCCTCAAATCTAAGGCTCTGTTGCTTACACGCGTCAGTCCCCACCAACGTTTGTAAGCAATGCCACCTAATACTGCGTCATTTAAACTAAATATTAGTAAAATGCAACAACAAACTTAATAAAATTTAAACTTACAATCATTCGTATATTCCACTTGGCGAGACATATTTGCCATACTATATGTCTCGTATATCTTGAATCCCAACTAGAAACCAAACCACTGGACCACACCTACATTTCTAAGCGGCTGCCAACTACAATGACGTTCCAAATAATGAGCCAAAAGTAAAGGTGTTCCAAAGAATAATGTGTTGCATTTCTCGGTTAGGGGGCGGCATTGGAGATGGTGTTTTCTGGAATGTGCCATTTCCAGTAGCACCTCATCCCTTTATATGAATTTTTTTTTTTAATTCTCACCCGTGAAAATTGGGTTACTTTTTTTTTCCCTACATGATTTTTTTTGTAAATTTTAAACACAAAGATATAATAGTCCTTTCAGTTTATTAAAAAATATCTCTACGATTATAATGCGGCTTGGAAGCTGCTAAAAAAATGAGTCGTCCAAACCGCGTGTTTTTTCTCAACGTAATTATTTAAAAAAAAAAAAAATCTAATTACCACTACCGTGTGTATATCCCTCACCCTTACATAAACATCCTAAAATGCTTTCTAATTGATATTTTCTAAATATATATCCAAAATTCTAAAAACATATTATAACATCTTTTAATTGAAATTAATTATATTTAAACAATTTTAATATAATTTAAATTTTTTATCTACTTTTTCAATAATATCAGGAAAAATAATTATTTTTTGCATGCATCAACATCACTAGTAAAGAATAAAGTAGGTGGATGGAGGAATTTAAACATCAAAATTTGTCAATATGGTGCTCAACTAGGATTGGAAAAGTTAGGGTGCATACAAAATTTGCTATGTTAATTTTGGTATTGTCCTATAGTATTTTGGACTATAATGTTTCGAATCATATCCCCGCCCGATCGATTGTGAATTATAAAAGCAGTTTCATTCATTTCGGATCCTTCACTATGTACAGTATTATTCAGAAATTTATTCAAAAGCGTACGTTTGGAAAACACAGTAGCCTAGCCAGTAAATGTTGCAGAAATACTTCAATAGACCGATTGCATGTGTTGCAGTCTTTACTGATAAAAATCGTTGTTCTCTATGCAGATGGCTCGATGAAGCACAGTAGCGCATCGATCGGAGTCATCGCTGGTGAGAGAAGAGTTACAATTAAACCATTTTCCTTCCGCATGTGTATATACGTATATACGTACGTGCTTATATAGTGGATGTCTAAATATCACATACATCATTGTTCATGCGCAGGGACGACGACGGTGGTTTCTGCTGCAGGACTGGCCGGTGCAGGAGCTCTCCTTTGGTTCCTTAGGAAGATGAGAGCAAACAAAGTTTCCTGCGGAGTTCAAACCAATGAGAATAGACTATTTTGAGTGGTGATTCATTGCGCTGTCATGCCCTTTTTGTTGTTGTTGTTGCTGCTGCTGCTATATATAGAGCACGTTGCCTTCTTAAATTGCGGTTGTGTTGATTTATACAGTGATGGAGTGGAAAAGAACAAGCACAGTTTGCTGGAGTTGATATTTTCTAGGTTTTGGTTCTTACATGTTGGTCTTATTCAGCAGCTGCTAGCTCCATGCGGTTAATGTTGGGATAATCTTGTTAGTTTGTTTAGATTGTTTAGTTAGTTTAGATTATTAGTTAGTTTAGATTGATAAGTTGTTTGTTGAAACAACTTTGATATATTTATTATTTAGTCTATCTCTTTACATCAAATGTTCAACTATATATAGCTACCATTTCATTCAATAAAAATCACCAAGTTTATTCATCCTCCACAAAACTTGTGTCCTGTTTCCTCTATACTGGGCTATTTTTCAACATTTGGTATCAGAGCTATGGCAGCCAACGACGACCAAAGCCCCACGACGTCGACATCTATGAAGGAGACGTCATTCACCTTCAAGTACCCCATGCTGACACGGACCAACTACGCGGATTGGGCTCTCTTAATGAGAGTCAACATGCAGGCGCAAGGCCTGTGGGAGGCGATCGAACCCGGAAAAGCCGACTACCGCGACGACAGGATGGCCCTGTCCGTCATACTCCGTGCCGTGCCGCCAGAGATGCTGCGGACACTGGCAGTAAAAGACACTGCCAAGGAAGCATGGGACGCTGTGAAGATGATGCGGATGGGGGTCGAGCGCGTGCGCGAGGCCAAGGCGCAGAAATTGCGCGCTGACTTCGAATCAATGAAGTTCAAGGACGGCGAGTCCGTCGAGGACTTCGCGATGCGGCTCACGGGACTCGTCAGCGACCTGCAACTACTCGGCGACGAAATGGACGACGAGAAGGTAGTTAAAAAATTCCTTCGAGTCGTTCCATCCAGGTACATGCAAGTCGCCATCGCCATTGAGACTTTAGTGGATCTCAAGACGTTGTCAATTGAAGAGCTTACCGGTCGTCTTTTAGCCGTCGAGGAGCGGTACGATCTTGGCAGCAACTCCGGCGACACAAGTAGCCGCCTTCTCCTCTCCGAAGAGGAGTGGCTCGCTCGTACGAAGCAAAGGAAGGAAGGCGACGCCTACTCTGACGGTGGCGAAAGTTATGGTCGTGGGCGCGGCAAGCCAAGAGGTCGTGGCCGCGGCAACACGAACTACGGCAACAACAACGCATCCGGTGGCACGCGCGACAAGAAGGGTAAGTGCTACAATTGTGGCATCTACGGCCACTGGGCGAAGGACTGCCGCAAGCCGAAGCGCGATGAGCGTGCCAATCTGACGCAAGTCGACGACGATGAACCAACACTGCTCATGGCCATGCTTCATGAGGAAAAAGTGCAGTTCCCAGAAGAGATTTCTCCAGATTCCAAACCCACCGAGAAGCACGAGAGGGAGTGGGAGACCGAGCGGTCGGACCTGGTCGACGAAATGTGCTCGCTGCAGGCGAGGCTGGACTCGGAAACCAGGGTTGCGGAGGATCTCCGCGCGCGGCTGGGGATGTACAGCCAGGCCCTGGCCCATGAGGAGGGACGGAGGAAGGCGCTCGAGGCCCAGGTCTCCGAGTTGAAGGCGTTGTACGAGAAAGTCGTACCGGAGTTCGAGTGAGGCCAGGTCGAGCATCACCGCAGCAGGGGAGCAGGAGTGCTTCTACACGCCGGCGTACCGACACCGGGCTCCGGATCTGGATACGGCGGAGCAGGAGAGCTTTTACTCGCCGGCGTACCTGCACGGGGGATCGATGCTGATGGAGGAGGGTTTTCCACGCCGAAGGCTAATGCGGGTGGCCATGGGGGAGAAAATGGGGAAACTGTTGAAGCTGTTTCCGAAGTCACAGAACATGAACAAGAAGTTAAAGTGATCAATGAGGTAAAAAGAAGGCACATGCGCTAAAAGATATGCGGGATTATTCATTCCTGCTCTCGGATGATGCAGATTTTCCTGTTTTGGATAAGGGGCAGCAGCAGCAGCCTGTAGTCCGAATGCGAGCTCCAAATTCTGATGATTGTCCAGCTCAAGATTCATTGAAGCTCAAACCACCCATGGGCAAGCATATGCCTGCGAGGCCCGTGCCCAATGGCGACCAGTTGAAGAAGAAGAAGCCGTTGAAAAGGAGAACTGATGAGGATGACGAAGAGAATCCTTTCCTAATGATCAGAAGAAAGTGAAGCATTGATACAACAAGATTAAGGGAGTGATTGTTGGGATAATCTTGTTAGTTTGTTTAGATTGTTTAGTTAGTTTAGATTATTAGTTAGTTTAGATTGATAAGTTGTTTGTTGAAACAACTTTGATATATTTATTATTTAGTCTATCTCTTTACATCAAATGTTCAACTATATATAGCTACCATTTCATTCAATAAAAAATCACCAAGTTTATTCATCCTCCACAAAACTTGTGTCCTGTTTCCTCTATACTGGGCTATTTTTCAACAGTTAATTCCTTCTTCGGAAAAAAGAGAGTACTTTATATGAACCAAAACTTAGATTTCTGTAGAAATTTTAGATTTCTAGTGAACAAATATTATTTTATTTTGTACAACTAATTATAATGTTCACAAAATCTAACGATTAAAAAAAGAATGGTGAGCTCACTACTCCAATCCTACAAAGAATATGTTTCCTTTTTCTTAAGTCTAAATCTAATAATAAATCACTAGCTAAATAGTTTCGAAAATAAAAATAAAAATAAAAATCACTAGTTAAATAATTTCTAAATCATAATCTATATTATACACGGTTCGGGTTCATGGATGGTTCAACATCAACTACTTAGGGCAACTCTAGAGTAGTAGATTCTTCGTTAGAGGAGCTTTTGATTATTGAAATTTCTTCAGTCGTACGCAAAGGTCGCATGTGCCTATGTAATTTCTTGTTTTCTGTGCCTACGCATAAATGAACGTTGTCGTCAGTATGAGGGTGCTGGATTTGAGTTGCTAAAGCAGATGCTCGCTTTTTCGTGCAGAATTTTTGTTGTTGTCCAGTGTGTGAAGTAGCTTGCATTTTTGCGCAAAAAATGGTTGTTAGAGCCAAAAGCTTCCTTGGCTTTAGACTGGAGAGTTTGTTTTGGATAACTCCTTGGTCGAAGTTGCTGTCAAGCTCAAAACTTTTGTACGATTGAGTTTGTGCGCGAAAATACTGCAAAGCAGTGTTGCTCAATTCTTCGAATTATCTTGAACAAGACTTCGATTTAGGGGTGAGCATTATTCGGTTTTTAACCGAAAAATGAACCGAACCGAACCAAATAAACTATTCGGTTCGGTTCAAAAAGATTTCGGGTCGAATTCGGATCTTAAAATCCTGTTATTCGGTTTAGGTTATTGGGTTCGGTTTCGATTTAAAACCGAAACCGAATTAGTATATAGAATTACTAGAATACCCTCAACCCTAAGCCTAACTATATAACCTATTTTCCACACTCTCTCTCCTCTCATCTAATTTTCTCTTCTGCCGCTCCGCTCCTTCCTCACTTCTCACCGGAAGACGAAAACCCTAATACCTATCCCTACCTAACTCCGCCTCTCACCGCCAGTCAACACCGGTCACCACCTCCCTTCTTGCTTCTCAGACTCTCTTCTCCTTCTCTCACGGTCACCTCCTCTCTTCTCCCTCTCTCACACATCTCCAGCCTCCAGTTCTCTGACTCTCCTCCACCTCACTGCCGGCCAACGCCTATTTTCTTACTTCTCAGCCTCTCTTGAGTCTCTTCTCCACCTTATAAGTATTTTTTTTATTTCTGTTATATTTTTTATAATTAGACACGAAACTCATATCTCCTTTTTATTTCTGTTATATCTTTAAATCTCAGATCTCCTAGATCTACATCTCGATCTCTGTTCAGATCTCCAAGTCCACTTTGTAAGTATTTTTAATTTATTTTATTTTAATTTCTGTTATATTTTTTTTCAAATCTCTGTCTCTTACAGTTGGTACTTAGTTCTAGCTTCCTTCTGTATAAGACCTAGTAGCTTTTTTTTTGTAGATCTACACTTTTAATTCATGTTTTTTTTTAGATCTACAATAAAATATTTTCAGTTTTTAATTCATGAGCTTGTATGCAAAATAAAGATAGAGGTTACTTTATATTTGTAGATCTATACTTTAATTCATATTTTTTTAGATCTAGAAGAAAATATATAGTCTATAATTTAAAATTAGTACATGTCTTTGTAGATCTAAAATTGGAGTGTTATATGATTACTTGTGTATATTTTTACTTTTTATAAATGCATCAAGCACTAGCACTCAACGTATTTAGCTTGTTGTTGTGTTGTTTAATATATGTTCTTGTTGTGGTTTAATCTACTTTCTGCAGTGGTTTAATACTTTAATATATGTTCATGTAACTCTTTTGTACTCTCTTTGACTCTATAGATGTAAGTGTTAACCAATCTGCACAGATATATGTATGCAAGTTGGATAGAGCTTGGTTTAATAGTTCTATTGTTCTTTGATCAACTGTGTCAAATTAGTATACTATATAATTAGTTCTCACAGATCTTTTTTATTTATTTTCTTACACTTGTCTGTCATTTAAAATCACTTGTTTGTCATTTATTTTCTTACACTGTGTCAAATTAGTATACTATATAACTTTTCTTTTTTCTTACACTTGTCTGTCATTTAAAATCAGTGAACATGTATACTTGTTTCAATTTTTCACTGTCATTTAGTCATTTCAGGAATATATATACTTGTTTCAACATGTATACTTATTTTCAGGTCTTGATAAGTTTTTCACTCTCTTCTCCACCTTGTTAGTAATTTTTAGAACTTGATAAGTTTTCTCACAGATTTTTTAAAACTTTTTTGTTAGTCATTTTTAGATCTTGATATATTTTTAGATCTCATTTTGTAAATAATATTGGATGGCATGAATTACTAGATCTAAATTTTGTAAAACTTAATTGTTAATTGTGTACTATTTTTTTTAACATGATCTGAATTTTTTAACATGATCTGAATTATGTACTGAAATCTGAATTACTATATCTGAAATTTTTAACATGTTAATAATGTACCGAATTGCAATATACTTGGATCCTTGGCTTAGGTTTTACTTGAATCGCTGTAAAAATCTCTCTCTCTCTCTCTCTCTCTCTCTCTCTCTCTCTCTCTCGTGTCTGTCTGGGAATTAAAATATACTTGTGGCTGGAAATAAAATTTGTTTGCAGGGCTAGTCAACCATGCTTATAGTGCCAGTTTGCACAAATGTCGCATTACGCAATGGCCAGTTTGCCAAAATGCTTATAATCTGAGTTTTTTGATTGTTTGAATTTTTGTGAATTGATTGATTTTTTGTTTACTACAATGCATCATTTTTGATGCACAATTGCCTATATAAGCTTCAAAGACTTGCAATGATGATATGGCATTAGTAAGTGGACAGATACTACAATGCATCATTTTTTGATGCACAATTGCCTATCTGAGCTTCAAAGACTTCAAACCATACTTTCTCTTGCTCCATCATGCAGATTTTGGATTTGACTATCTGGGTTCTGTTTAGGCTTGAAAAAAATTGAGTGTTTCGATTCTTAATAATCCACTATTCGGTTGTCGGTTTCGGGTTCGGTTATGGGTTGCAACTTATAACTTGAATTCATGTATCTTTCTTTTGCTTTATAGCAATATAGTTTACTTGTTTTATTTAATTAGAACTTGCTAACAAATATAAAAAAAAGTGGGCAATGATAAGATGGCATAAAAAATTGGGTAGATACTACACTGCATCTAATGATGCAGAAAATATTATCTGAGCCTTCAAATACTTCAAACCATACTTTTTTTGTTGCTCCATCATGCAGATGAAACAAAGTGGACATCTTCTAGCGACATCTTCTAGCTAGCAATGAAAACAGTTGTTCCCTATGTGAATTAAGTTGGTCCCTGACAGTTGTTCCCAGTGTGAATTAAATTGGGCAGGGACTCCCTGTGTGTTCTACATACACTTGTTGTAGCTGCTATTCAGGTAATTTCTGTATTAGTATATTTTTTGTTTTACAAAATAAATTACTAACAAATCTAAAGAGAAGGGCAATGATGAGATGTCATTATTGAGTAGTGGACACATACTACAATGCATCCATTGATGCAAAAATTGTCAATCTGAGCCTTCAAAGATTCTATGCAGATTCTATACTTCAAAAGCAGACAACAGTTTTTGCATATTCTGAATTAGTATATCATGCAAGCTATATCAGTACTTGCTTCCCTTCTTTTTAATTGTTGCACATTTTTCTTGATTGTTGGAAAGGCCTTATCATGGTATCATCTCTTCTTTCTTACTAGCAACTATTAATTCATTGACTCACACACCACATAGAAGCTATCTGATGGAGGCAATTGGACCAACGACAAGCTCCAAATATGATATCTATCTTGCCAATGGAACTCCTTCAGAAAGTGCATTTATATACTATGGTTCTTTTCAAATTTTGTATGTACATTTTACTGTCTACTATGGTGGTGTACACATGGAAGAAATATGATATCTATCTTGCCAGTTGACAGTGGAGCTCCTTTAGAAAGTGCATTTATATGCTATGGTTCTTTTCAAATTTTGTATGTACATTTTACTGTCTACTATGGTGGTGTACACATGGAAGAAATATGATATCTATCTTGCCAGTGGAGCTCCTTCCGAAAGTGCATTTATATGTTATGGTTCTTTTCAAATTTTGTATGTTCATTTTACTGTCTACTATGGTGGTGTACACATGGAAGAAATATGATATCTATCTTGCTAATGGAGCTCCTTCAGAAAGTGCATTTATATGCTAAAATATGATATCTATCTTGCTAGTGGAGCTCCTTCAGAAAGTGCATTTATATGCTATGGTTCTTTTCAAATTTTGTATGTACATTTTACTGTCTACTATACTATGGTGGTGTACACATGGAAGTTTTTGTATATGCATTTTACTGTCTACTATGGTTCTTTTCAAATTTTGTATTTTTGTAATTCCACTAGTTTAGTTATCATTGAAATATTTGTTACTTTTTTGGTTATTCTACTGCTGTATTTTTATAAGTAATCCAACCAGCAGACAACAATAGTTTTTGTATACGGTCTACTAACTAAAAATGTTCATTAAAAAAATCGGTCCTCTAGATAACTAACACATTAAAAAATTGGTCCAGTAAAAAAATGGGCCCATTAAGAAATAACCGGCCCAACCGATATAAACCGAATAAACCGAAAAACCGAGAAAGGTAATTCGGTTCAATTTATTTCGGTTATGTGTATTTTCGATTCAGTTTCGGTGAGACTAAAACTTTATTCGGTTTTCTCGATTTTATTAAATTTGGTTCGGTTATAACTGAAATAACCGAATATTCAGGCCTACTTGGATTGAATGAAGTCCTTATTGAGCATTCTTTAGCCAACCCATCAAAATCATAGTGCTTTCTTTTGCTGCGGTAAGGATGACTTTTGTTCTAAGTTGTTTTTGTGAATATACTTCAAACTTCTTAGCTTCAACGAGGATGCTTGCGTTGCTAAGAATCATCTCTACCGACTGATGGAATTGAAGCCTTTGAGCAGTGCCACGTGGCTTCGGTTATGATTACGGCAGCATAATCAATAATGTTTTCTCAATTTTTATAACAAATTCGTACATTTTGGAATTCGAAGCATCAATTAGAGCACCTTAATCAATGCACACATGTCATCATTAATGAAGAATATGAAATGGCGCCTCAGTGTGAAGTTTTTAAGTTTTAAGCGCATGACACTACTTACACTTAAATGCAACATTCTCGAGCATTTATATGTTTCAATGCATAACTTATACGTGGAAGATCTTTGTGAAGAAAGTAGCATGAATGAACCTTCATCTTAAGCGTCGTAGTGCGGAATATAGCGGTGCTTAAATGAAGATATTGGCATGCAACTATTTAACTTTCTACGTGGAAAATCCTCTCGGTTTTTAAGCTTGATAGCTAGCACTCTTGCGGGAGTAGCTATTCAGTTTTACGCACATAGGCACGCTGCACGTAAATGAGTTAGGGGGTCAAATTGCACTCTTTTGACATTGGCACTCTTTTGAGGTTAAGAGTGGCTTTAACTTTAACTTAGGATTTTTATATTCTTCTACAGGAAGCATATCGACGGAAAGGGTGATTTCATGCTTTGAGCAACGATATCTTTATTCTCCCAGCGAGTTGTTTCTTCTCAAGTGCTCTTTCTTTGAATTATTATTCTTGTTGTCGCAACTGCATTGTAAATTACAAAGGCTTACATTTTTTTGAAGCTTGTAATCTCGATATCTTTTTAATCTATGTAATCCTCGTTTTAATTGTTGTATGTTCAGTTTTTGACGTACTCTTGTACAATCTTTGTTACCCGGATACAACAAAAACTTTTTAGTACTTACTTTTAGAAGTTTTATGGATGGATTTTGGGTCATCGTGGTCAGTTTTCAAAACACACCAAAAACATTAGTAAGAGAGTTATGTCACACACACACACACACACACACACATATATATATAATATATATATATATATATATATATATATATATATACCACCCCTAATTTTTTAATTACCTACCATCACTATCATATTTCTAGATAAGGATATTTTAGTCATTTTATATATTTTATTTTTGGTGAATTAATATTTAATTATAGTGTGCTATTAATTTAAATTGTGCTTGTATGATTTATTTATAGTTAATGGGCTAGTCTATTATTTAGACTTGACACTAGTGAACCTAATTAGACTTGTCATGACAACAATTGATTCCAACATGGATTAGACCCAATAGATCAATTCTCTCTAGTTAATTAGGAGGATTAGCTTAATTGACGTTAGTTTAGAGACTTTCCAAAATAGTCCTTCTTAATTATTCTTCATAATTTAGCATGTAGGGGCTTGATGGACATTTGCTGTGACTTGGAGAGGGGAAAAGGGGGGCCCGCCACTTAAGGGTCTTTCTCTCTTCTCTTCTTATTCTCTCCATTTATTTTAAATCCCCAAATTTCTAGATCCCTAATTCACTTTAACCCTCCACCGAATTCACCCTAATTTTCCTCATTCTCTCTCAATTTCATCAAGCAAGAAGCATTGGAGCTTGGATTTGCAAGAAGGAATTGACGAAGGAACATTTGACAAGGAGCTTATGTCCGGATCGTGTCCATTTGAGCAATTCAATGGGAATCCATCTTCCAATAGGTATAGATCTAAATTTTTCTTTATTTTAGGTTCTTAATCATATATTTGACCATTAGGAACCCTTCTATGGTATAGGACTACATATAGGAAGAAGTTCTAGGCTCTATTGATGTATATTGACACTTCTACATAGGTTTTTGTACAAAATTTGGGAGAATTACGAGATTGACACATCAAGAGGGTGTTATGATACCAATTTAGTCTAATTAGACTTAGATCAGGGTTATGGGACTAAATACGTGTCCACAAATAGATACGAGTAGATCGTATCATGGTTTTTTGGGATACGCTATGATACGGGGTTCATTTGGGATAATTTGTACCAATTCTCTTCAATTCTTAGTATAGCAAGTTATATTAGTTATTATTTTTAATATTGATACGTAGGAATGGTTATTGTGGAAAAATTAGGATTTTGGCTTCTCAATGGGATCAGTATCATGAATATTCTAGTTATACACTTAATGTGTTTGTTTAAATGCTAGTGTGTGTGTTATTGTATTATATATATATATATATATATATATATATATATATATATATATATATATATATATATATATATATATATTGGTATGTGTGTTGTGAGCCATGTGTATGACTGTGAAGGGGTTCGGGTTAAATACACAGCAGAGGGGGAGTGGTATCAGTTGATACCACTCGAGTCAACTTCAACAGTTGCTCAACAACGAGACTAAGGTGATGCATCAACTACAATTGGCAGCAGTGACAACAAGTGTTAGCTACTATATCAGTGTGGTAGAGGAAACATTGATGCAAATTGTGTTTTAAACTGATATGAGATGTGATTCCAAGAGTGAACTGATCCTTGGCAATGTGAGACAACTAATATCCAGTATCAGTGTGGTCAGGTAGCTGAAAGAGGTATGTGCAAGCATGCATATCTAGTAGGTGTTCAAGGGTTGGGGTTTAACTGTGACTGTTGTATCAAATTAG
Source organism: Iris macrosiphon (assembly GCA_036927795.1). Taxonomy (NCBI): domain Eukaryota; kingdom Viridiplantae; phylum Streptophyta; class Magnoliopsida; order Asparagales; family Iridaceae; genus Iris; species Iris macrosiphon. Next base: position 85,087,195 of record JAYESA010000016.1, read on the forward strand.
ATATTGTGTTAAGTATCAGATGTTGCCTATAGTGTATTCTATATGATAGATCAGCAGTAGCTGTTATCAGTTAGTTATTAAGGAATGATTAGTTATCTTGGTGCTACTTTACAGCAAGGTCTAGAGGGGGTTGAGCTACCAGTGAATGCAATGGGGTTCATGTATCATTTTTAGTATCATTGGAGTGTCAAGTTCAACATCAATATCAGATACTTTTGTGTGCATCCGAGAAACTGGGTAAGGGTACCTGGAGATTGCGTGTGAAGTTAAGAGAGGTCTAGGTAGAAGTGACTACCTAGAAGTGGGGAAAAATCGGGTTAGGATGGTTATTGTGGTAACTTCAAGTTACCAGCCACCAATCCTAGTAGTAGCAAGTTGATTGCTGTAGGAGAAGAGGGGGGGGGGGGGGTATCCTGAGTTGTTATAAGGAAGGTTAGTTTGTTAGATGATTAAGTATAGATGTTAACATGTTGATATCAATAGTTGAGAGTTACTAAGTTGTCAGTTACTAATTAATGTAACAGTTAGCTAATTACTAATTAGTAGTAGTAGTATAGTAGTAGTAGTAGTAGTAGTAGTAGTAGTAGTAGTAGTATATATATATATATATATATATATATATATATATAGTAAGTCAACGATAAATTATAACTAAGTATGTCTTGTACACTAAGGTAATGACCTAGTATAGCTAGTATTAGCTAGATAGTGACCAATATAGACTAATAATCTTAGCTTGGACCTAGAAATTAGTGTATGACTTAGTATGGATCTAGAACATCATGTTTTAGCTTATTTTAGCATTTGTACTTATTACACCATTTGACATGATTTTTCTAAATAGGATTTTGTATGATAACAGCTTAGGCATCGAGATACCCCTTTACTCAGGACCAGAGGCAAGTACATCTCTCTGTTAGTTTTTATGTCATGATAGTGTATATATCGTATGTTCTAGAAATGTATACTTGATTCTGACATAGTGGTTACACGGACCGGTACTATATGGATCATGTCAGGAGATGTTATCCCCTTACCGCGTTCAACGGGTACTCCTCCACATATATTTTATTGTGTACATAGGGTATTGATTATCATGTACTTCGTGTTCATATACTGTCTCATGTACAGTGTTCCCATATTACCTGTGTTCATAATGTGTCATGATCGGATCCACGAGTATTGGTTGAGGACAGGGGAGAAAAAGTTGGTTATGTGATCAAACCCTATTTACCTTATGTATATGTTGATTATATACCCCACGTATAATCGAGTTACCTTATTTACCTCATGTTCAATCTAAATCGATCACATAATTCTCTAAGGCACATAGCTAGTATTATCTATTTCCATTACTTGCAGTTATTTTATATTGCCTATTCTTTTCTTTCCAGTACTTTACATGCTTATTCTAGTTTATTTTCATTTCCAAGTTACTTGTACATCTTGTATTCTTTTCTATTACCTGTCATATATGTTCTACCATGTATTTAGAATTGTTTTCAGAGTTTTGTACTTCGCTCCAATCCTGATTGGATATATTTTTTAGATGACTGGTTAGTGGAGATGTCTCCCACATATTATGGGGCACAAGATGGTGAGCCAGCAGGAGAGATAGCACCTCTAGTACATGAGGACGTAGTACTAGCCATATAGGAGATTTAGCTTTTATTATTGCTTTGTATTTGACTCTTTAGAGCCTTGGCATGTATTATTATTTTGAAGACTATTGTGTTGTGACTAGATGTTAGACTTGGACTTGTATTTGTGATTCTTGTACTTCTTTTCTTTATTCCATATTGTGCTATTTCTTTCTCTAGTTTGATATAGTGATTGAGTATTGGTTTCATTATCATATATCATATTGTTCCTCCATTTGGAGTTGAGATAGCATGACAGGTACCTTATATATATTGTATGAGATGCTTAGATAATATTGTGGACCTGGACAGCGTTCTACGTCGTTACTACGATGTAGGCTGGGCATTGTTCACGTACTAGTGCCCTTACACTACCAGAAAAAGTTAAATTAGCGACGTCTAAAAACGTTACTAAATAACCAAAAATCATCGCTAATTTGGTTTAGCGACGTAATTAGCGACGTTTAAAAGTAGTTGGAAAAAACCAAGTCGCTAAAACAAAAAACATCGCTAAACGTCGCTATGCCGACGTTTTTTAGCGACTTTAATGTGTCGCTAAATTTAGCGACGTTTTGCGACGCCAAGTCACTAAAAAGCGACGTTTAGTAAAGTCGCTAAACGTCGCTGATTAGCGACGTCTATCGCGACGTTACACCGACGTCTTTAATGACCTGGCTATACTGCCATGTCAGCAATTGGCGACGTATAGCGACGTCATTAGCGACGTCATTAGCGACTTTTAACAGCATCGTTAAATAGCGATGTATTTAGCGACGTAACTTAACGTCGCTAAACATCGCTAAACGTCGCTAATAACGTCGCTAATTTTAAAAAAAAATAAAAAAAAAGTGTCCAGAAGCAAACATTGGTGATTCCCTGCAGTTTTACATCATCTTCATCATACACACCAACATGATTCAATCTAGTTAACTATATAATCCAATTAAATTAAAGACCACAAGAAGTATCAATCCAATTAAATGTGGATAAGTATATAATCCAATTAAATTAACTAAAAAATTAAAGACCACAAGAAGCATCATACATCATGTCTATTGTTGAAGTATCAATAATTCATAATATACAATCGCATCCTAAATAATAATAAAAATAACTATACTACTACGGATCTGCAGGAGGCTGACCACCGGCGCGCTTGAAGGATAAGAACTCCTCATACTCGTCCCGGGGAATCGACACCGATGTCGATGGAGAAGGCAGTGACGTCGGTGGAGGCCGTGCCCGCTCCAAGTCTGCGAGTCGCTGGTTGTAAGAATCCAGGGTAGATAACAGCCTCGTACTGCTATCACCCATTGAATCCTGCATCCTCGTCAGCTTCTCGCCCATCGATAGCTGTGACGCCTGCAGCTCCATGATATTGCGATCATTGGAGGCTCTAATATCATTTGTCAATTCCCGTAGCTCCGTCATGCTGCGGTCGAGCATATCCAATCGTGCAATGAGCATCGGATCGTCCGTCTGCGGCTGGGACCGGGACTGGTCCTCCATACTTTACAGCAAGTCGTCACGGAGAGACGCAATCTGACGGTCAACGACCTCCTGGACGGCCTCCTGGTCTCTGGCTGACGACTGCGAGGGCTGCGACTGCGAGGGGTATGTGGAATGCGCAGCTGTCGGGGAGGCCCTAGATGACTGCGTCGCAACCAGGGCGCCATAGGAGCCCGTACCGTAGTACGTACCCCTCTGGAGACCACCAGCTGCGGTCACCCACAGGTCGTCCGCCGACGGAGATGGACCGGGCTGCGACGAAGCACCAGCCTCTTCAGGTGTAGGTGCACTAGCAGTCGTCCACTCACGAAGCCTAAGATACTCGGCCTAAAAAAGGTTTGGAAACTCAATAATTGCCTAAGTTATATTAAAATAAACACAAAGTAAAGTAATACTTACATAGGTCTGTGAGGCCCTCTCATCAATGAGATTTCCGTCCTTGCGATGGGTGGCCAAGAAGACGGTCACCATGTTTGCATCCTCACCCCTCTGTACCTGTTAAAAATATATTATTTATTACTAAACTTAAATATTTTTTCCAAGTACCATTTTATGGTACTTATATTAAAATAATATATTTTAAAAGAAAAAATATACCAAATGACAGAAATGTTCCGTCATCGGAATCGAGCCACCACACCACTTGGCAGCATTCTGCCTAGCCGCCTTGGCCTTCTTAGACCTTTCCTTGTAGCTCGGATCGTCGAATCTAGCCCTCATCGCAGTCCACTGCTCAGGCGTGATCCAACCTTGGATCGGTTTTCCAGCACGATCACGAGCCTTCTGGTCATCCAGAGCATCTCGGATAAGCTTGGCGGCAACGGTAGGAAAGAGCCGCTCGATCAACTCGGCCCGGTACGGAGGATAAAAATACGTTTGCTACAATAAATAATTCTTTAAGTTAGCATCACGAATATGCATAAATTAGAGGATTTATTTAATATATTTTTACCTGGAAGTGCGCAAACCAGAACGCCTTCCTCTCCTCCGGAGCCTCAGAGTAGTTGATCCAAGGGCCACCATAGTTGTTCCTCAGAAATTGGCCCAGGCGTCTCTGAACCGACGATGGACGATATCTATACAGAGATAATAATTTAGATTATTGAAAAAGTTAATATACGATGAATAAAGAGAAACACAAATATATACTAAACCATCTAATTGACTTACTTTGTACCGTCGGCCCAAATCTCTGTCCTCGTCTCCTCCGGTGGTGCGCATGGAGGATCTTGCTGATGCTGGGACAACGTCGGCACGACCTTCTCTACATGCTCATCTGTCTCCATGGTTCCGTCAGCAGGAGGAACGCTGGACGAGGGAGTACTATCACGCCTGGAACTACTCGTCCCAGGAGTGATGCCACGCAACGTCGTCGCAGTCGGAGATGTGGCTGATCGATATACTTGAGTACTGGGCGACGATGATCCGGAACCAACAGTAGGCAGTACCGGAGTGGCACTCTGTCTACCTCGGGACCTGCCGAATCCTCCGCGTCGTCCTGTCATATCTGATAACAACATATGATGAATATAGAGAAACACAAATATATACTACATTCTACAGTCAAAATATGATACATATCTCAAAGTATTATACAGTCAAAATATAATACATATATTCGTTAATGTCAACATCTACTTCTACATGCAATATTTACAGTCCAAATATAGTTACATTCTACATGCAATATTTTTTATTTTCAATCATCTTCAAAAAATTTATCTTGTTCGCCTTCGTCGTCCTGCTCTTCCTCTTCCTCGTCTTCACTTTCATCTACTTCGTCGTCCTCTTCGGATAATTCTACATCTTCTACATTATTACTCGTGTAATGAGTAACTTCCGTTGAGTCCACATCTACAATATTTGTTACAAGAGGTAGATCGTCCTCCTGATAAGCTATTTTGTCAATGTCAAAGGTATTTCTAGCTTTAGTCTTGCATACTGCCCACCAATCCGACCTCGCTGTCCCCCGTTTAGGATAAGTTGTGAAGTACACGAGCTGAGCCTGACTTGATAGGACAAATAGTTCGTAGCCTTGATATCTACGCTTGTAGTTTATATCCACAAGGCCATACTTGTCAATTTTCCAACCTTGATCTTGATTCGGATCGAACCATTCACACCTGAATAGCATGATATTAGCAGGTTCTGTGCCATAATTACATGTCAACTCCACAATCTCTCGTAAGATGCCAAAAAAATCATTGCCCGGATTGACGTCTTTGTAGTTTGAAGATTTGATACACAAACCACTGTTTTTCGTGGAATCAAGATCCAGAAAGCTGTCTCTGATAGGAGCATTTGTTGACTTGAACCTGAACCCATTCACACAGAAACTTGGCCATATTTTTACGACAGTAATTGGGCCATTGGCTAGAGTCCTAATAGATTCAGTCTCGGGTGATATTAGACGATCGACCTAAATACCAAAGTAGCGATAGTAAGTTATTTGTTTTGCAAGTGCAGAAATAAAAAGTAATTACCAAGCATCTTACATATGCGCTTAACCAAGAAGAAAAATAGCATCTCATATCTTGTTCTACTTCTTCGTCTGTTATGTAGGGTCTAACCGACCTCAACTCATCATTATATGTGCTGAAAAACAATGAAGCAACTGCTGATTAGTAGCATAATAGTATCTTATACTATTACATTGAGATGATGTAAACGTGGACGTATTAATTACTTACCCCTCTAGTTTCTCCACTTCATCCTCGTCGCAATTGAGTAATATATACAATTGAGCAGCCCTTAGCTCATCGTCATTCAAATATCTCTTCTTCATTTTTTTCGAAGGCTTTCCGGATGCATTGAATACTTTGAGTATTGCATCATTAGATTCCTGATATGCGTCGTCGTTTCTAGGAGCTTTCGTCCTATTAGTAGCAACATGCGGTTTGAAATACGTCGAGCAAAAGTTTGTAATCTCCTCGAGAACATAAGCTTCACAAATAGAGCCTTCAACCCGTGCCTTATTTTTTACCTTTCTCTTTAGGTGATTCAGATGGCGCTCGAAGGGGTACATCCACCGATAACCGATAGGACCACCAACACGTGCCTCATAGGAAAGATGAATTGGCAAATGCTCCATAGAGTCGAAGAATCCAGGAGGAAACACCTTCTCGAGCTTACATAGTGTTACCGCAATGTCCCTCTCTTGCTTTTCTAGACGATCGACGAGCAACTTAGTACAACAAATATCTCTGAAGAATATGCTCAGCTCTGTCAATGGGTCCCAAACGACCTGCGGTAAGAATTCTCGAAATGCAATCAGAATTAACCTCTCCATGAATACGTGATAATCGTGGCTCTTCATACCTACTAGTTTGTTCTCCTTGAGGTCGACGCATCTTTTCAAGTTCGACACGTACCCGTCTGGAAACTTTAGACCCTGAATCCACCTACAAAGTCTACCTTTATCCTCTTTATCCAGTGAAAAAACTGACTTAGGTTGCTTTAACTTTCCATTCCCCTCCTATATCAAATGCAATACAGGACGTCTACATTTGTCTTCTAAGTCCAACCTGGCCTTCGGATTATCTTTCGTCTTCCCCTTTACATCTATTACAGTATTAATTATGTTATCAAACACATTCTTCTCGATATGCATGACATCAAGGTTATGTTTGATTAGATTGGTGCTCCAATATGGCAGATCCCAGAATATACTCCTCTTCGTCCAGTTATGGGTGGGACCAAATCCGTCACACTTGTACCCCTTAGCAGGCTCTTCGATAGCACTTGGTAAATCTTTTACCTCTTCCCATATCGTGCATCCGGGCCACCTTGGCGGTGGATTGGCCTTCTCCACAACTCCCGCACGAAAAGCATTTCGATTCCTCCAGTACGGATGATCCTTCGGTAAAAATTATCGATGACAATCGAAGAAGCACGGTTTGCCTCCGTGTTTCAAACGGAAAGCCTGAGAATGGTCCATGCAATACGGACATGAGAGACGACCATGGGTGCTCCATCCCGATAATATTTCATAGGCCGAAAAGTCGTTGATGGTCCACATAAGTGCTGCCCTCATCTGAAAATTCTGCTTTCTAGAAACATCGTACGTGTTGGCACCGACTTCCCACAGCTGATTCAACTCATCTATCAAAGGCTGTAAATACACATCGATGTTCCTCTTCGGATTGTTCGGACCCGGGATAATAACGGTTAGGAACATATACGGAGTCTTCATGCACATCCAAGGCGGTAGATTGTACGGAGTGACGATCACAGGCCAACACGAATACTGGGAGCCCGAAAGTCCGAATGGGGTAAAACCGTCAGAGCAGAGCCCCAATCTGACATTACGCGCTTCCTCGGCAAAATATGGATACTCTCGATCAAAGTGCTTCCATGCTTCTCCATCGGATGGATGATCCAATACTCCTTCGATCTGTTTTCGCCTGTGCCAACTCATATTTTCTGCAGTCTCCTTAACCATAAACAACCACTACAACCGCGGCGTCAAAGGCAAGTAGTGCATCGAATCGGTAGGCTTCCTTGCACCGACAGACTTTCCTCTAACAGTGGCCTTGTAGCGATCAGCACCACAGAATCTGCACGCATCTTCATCCTTGTCGTCTTTGTAGTACAACATGCACCCGTTGCGACATGCATCGATTTTCTCGTATCCCATCCAAAGCGATCTCACCATCCTCTTAGATCGATAGAAGTCTTTAGGCAACTTTGCACCCTTGGGCAAGATCTCTATAATCAAATCGAGCAGTCGATTATAACATTCTTGCGACATGTTAAAATCGGACTTGATGCTCAATAATCTTGTAACCACCTCCAACGGTGAATGATCCTCACAACCAGGATATAGTGGAGTCCTTGCATTCTCAAGCAACTCCATAAACTTTGCAGCATCGGCATTCGGTGCCTCCTCAGCTGCATCATAATTGTCCGGATTGAAACTAGGTCCTGCCGCATCATAATTGTCAGGATTGAAACTAGGCCCCGCCGTATCATAAACCATGTTCACCAACCCATCGTCGTAAGCATCGTGGTCTTGGACATCCATATACGGCTCCACATAGGGCTCCGACTCCGATGCTAGAGATACAAGTTCTCCGTGCGCGGTCCACTGATAGTAATTCGGCGTATAGCCCTTCGAGTATAAATGATATGTAACTTCCACTTCTGGATGATATTTCCTGTTGCGATATCTCACACACGGACACTTAATTTTGGTACCGTCCAAGTACTGAAGGAACGCCTTGGCGAACTGTAGGAACTGCTGTACACCCTCAATGAATTCATCCCGCACACCGCACATGTCATCAGGATGACGGTTGTACATCCACGAACGATGACGCAAATAGTAATTCATATCCATTTCTAGAAACTTCTGCAAAATTGACAGTATGTATCATATAAATCATTACATGCAAAATTAACCGTACTATAAAAATCATAACTGATATAATACATATTTTTATTTATCAAAACTGCAGCTGCCCCCAACCCCATAGTACTATGAACTGCACTATAAGTGTGCAGTCAACACACTACAAATAGTGTGTCATACTATATGACTGCAGCTGCCCCCAACCACACTCCTAGGTCAGTGTCCGTTATGGGAAAAGCAGTTATGGCATTGCACTAAGGCACCTGGTGCTTGAACAATTTTTGCATCAAAAGTTTCCCAAGTACACGGGCTATTGCTCTATGAAATGGATAACCCCATGTATTGTGGCTGTACTCACTCACAATTACCGGCAGATTACTGCACTCCCTTTAGTAAAAAAACCTAACCCCCCAAACTGGCACACTGATACACACATACACTCTTAAGAATTCTGTAATCAAAACGAACCTGGTACCAACAACACCTATTAAGTACTATAAATTCTATACTTCATTTAAACACTCCATCTATACTCATATAAACACTCCATCTATACTCCCAGATCTGGGATACACCTATATGAATGCTCAACCTTCACACCTATTACTTATTCTCTTCAACACATATATTCACTCAAATACCTGACTAATACACCTCTTTAAATCAGTCACCCACTGCTACTGCTTACCTTCTTCCTCAATATTTGATTACCCCTTATCCCGAGCCACACACTCATGTGTGCACTATAGTATCACTATGAATACCCAATCTTCTCTCAGATGTTGGTGTTATATCTGACACTTGCCCTCATGTCCTTTAAATCATACGAGTTCAAACCCTATCTCAAACACATCCACATCCTGCCTTGCACTAGTTGCTGACTGGCTCAGTAAGTTGCTGCATAAGGATACAGTATTTACACTGTATTAGGACTCCCTCACACCTGCCTGCAGAAACTAACAACCAACTACAATGCACCTAAACCTTAATGCACACTATGTTCAGCTGTGCAGTACCTCCCCAAGTTGCCTGTTGCACATTGGGCTGATGTGCCTCAAGTCTCCCCCTGCTCACTGCTAGTAAGCAGTGCTCACTGCTGCTGTTACCTCTCTCGTCGACTTGGGCCAGTCGGCCCTAACCCTAACCCTAACCCTAACCCCATGTCAAAAAACCTAACCCTAACCCTAACCCTAGGTCCTGATCAGTGTCTGTGTCAGTATGTGTGTGTGCCGTGTCAGTGTCTGTGTCAGTGTCTGTGTGTGTGTCGTGTTTGTGTCAATGTCACATGTGTCCTGTGAGAGAGAGAGAGAGAGAGAGAGAGAGAGAGAGAGTAGGGTTTACCGGAGTAGTCGCGGTGGAGAGCCGGTCGACGGAGCGGGGGGGGGGAGAATTTTTTTTCTTTTCGAAATTTCAACAGATGGGAAAAAATAAAATCGAGCCCTAATTAACCATATTTTAGCGACGTTTAGCGATGTCCAATAAAAACGTCGTTAAATTAAATTTTAGCGACGTCAATGACGTCGCTAAACAAGTTGCTAAATATTTTTAATATAAAGGTCGCTATATACGTCGCTAAATTAGACATGTTAGCGACGTTTAGCGACCTTAATTGAACTTATAGCGACTTATCTTTTAAAATCTTAATAAAAGTCGCTAAACGTCGCTAAATGTCGCCATTTAGCGACATCTAGCGACATTTTTATAAGGAGTCGCTAATTTATATATTATTAGCGACGTTTCTTTTGACGTCGCTAAAATACATCGCTAATATCGCTTTTTCTAGTAGTGTTACACCGGGTGCGGATCGTGAGACATTTTTAGTGGTGGTCCATGCAGGTCAAGAGGTCATAATTAGTACGATATCATAGTAGTGGTCAGACTTAGAGTACTACTACGAGCATGCTTTAGGATATATGATATAGGCTAAGAGTATACTCCATCACAGCTAGGAACACTTTCAATTTATTGCTTTACTATCCTTACTAATCTGAATAATTGCTTTCTTTAAAATATTATTGTCGTTCTTTGATGATATCGTATCTTGTTCCATATTGATTCCTTTGTTTTGAATTTGTCTTCAGGATGCAGTCAAAGACTCCATCCCAGTGCTCTAGCACAGTTTTCTCGAGGTCGGTCACTTTACCACCTCGGTGGCGAGCAACAGCAGCCAATGTTCCACTATTTTCAGCTGAGAGGGTAGCCTCACCGGTTCAGGTGGCGGCTTCCACAACAGCTTTTGAGGGTGCTTCGCCTCTAGTTCTGAGGACAGTGCCTACAGTACAAGAGGAGCTTCCACCACCACCACCACCACCACCAGTAGTTGATTTGACACATATATTTGTGTTATTCCAATCAGATAATGGAGGTCCAGATGGCCCAGGTGGAGGCCCAAAAGTGCAAGTATGAGGTGATTCAACACTACCAGAATAAGTCAAATTAGCGACGTCTAAAAACGTCGCTAAATAACCAAAAAACGTTGCTAAATTGGTTTAGCGACGTAATTAGCGACGTTTTAAAGCAGTCAGAAAAAACCAAGTCGCTAAAACAAAAAAATCGCTAAACGTCGCTATGCCGACGTTTTTTAGCGACTTTAACGTGTCGCTACATTTAGCGACGTTTAGCGACGCGGCATCACTAAATAGCGACGTTTACTAAAGTCGCTAAACGTCGCTAATTAGCGACTTATATAGCGACGTTACACCGACGTCTTAAATGACCTGACAGTACTGCCATGTCAGCAATTTGCGACGTACAACGACGATTTTAGCGACGTATTTAGCGACTTATAACAGCATCGCTAATTAGCGACATACATAGCGACGTAAATGAACGTCGCTAAACGTCGCTAATTTAAAAAAAATAAAAATATATATTTTTGAAATGCATTTCTGGGTTTACCAACCCCCTTGGGTTCATTATCAGGTATATGATGGTAGTAGAAATAATTGAATAAAGAACATAGTAGCAGCACCAATGTAGCACCCCGCTCCGCGTCGGCGCTATGTACAAGTGATATCGCCTTGCTTGCTCGAACGAAAGTCTTCTCGGAGAGTTTTCGACCGATTGATCAAGGTGAGTGGGCAGAACTGCATTATCTGATTCTTGCACGACTTAATAATGAATCTGAGTTTTTGAATGCTTGTTTGTTTAAGAAGAATGTTTTCATAAGAAGAATGATACAACCGACTCAACATGCTAATAAGAGAACTCACATAGCTTGTCATTGAAACGAATATGTTGTCTAACTAAGAGAATATGAATGCTTGTCAGAAAGGAAATATGACCATTGCTATGCTAAGAGAAAGATAGAAATGTTGCATGCTCAGAAACACCAACACAACTCAAACGAACCCTTGCCATGCTAAGAAGATCAGTAAATGAATCGTTTGAGTATGCCCCTGTAAATATGCTAAGAAGAGATAGTTATTGCATGCTAAATATGAAACCAAAATCGTGCTTGTCATTATATGTTTCGCTTGCCTATTGTGCTATTGTTCTGCTATAAGTTAAAAGTGTGAAAGATAGTCTAATAGTCCGCCCTAACGTCCGGTCCTTCGGGATCTTGGGGGGGTGTGCTATTAGATTATTAAAAAGATGTGTTTGCTTGAATAAGAGAAGAGAAGAGTCTAATAGTCCGTCCTGACGTCCGGTCCTTCGGGATCTTGGGGGGGTGTGCTATTAGATTGTTATATGCTTGTGCTTGTGAATGCGAATGTGAATGTTGCCTGTCTTGCATTGGTCTCGGACAACTTATGCACAAGGTGATAGTCTCTCGATCGGTTTCTGGGGCACTAGGATTAGGTCAGTCCGGAAGGGATTATGAGAGCACCCTGACGTCCGGTCCTACGGGATCTTGGGGGGTGTTGTTGTCCATTAATGGGGAAACCCATGGATCATTATATAGATAGGGCGCATGCTAGGTTTACCTTCTTGCATACCTATCATTGTTGACACCAGAAGATTGATTCATAAATTTGTTCATAATGTGCATATTGTAGCTAACTTGTGTGTCTGCTGCAGGGATAACCGTTCGGCTATGGGGTAAGAAATATGAGTTTATGCATAAGCATGCATGTTCATTTTGTCTGCATCGTAGAGATACCTATTAGTGCTTCATGCATTTGCATCGGTCGGACAATGGCTATTGGTGAAGAGCTGAACCTTGGTTACGGCTGCTATAATGGTAGTGATGTGCAACCCTGGTCACAGATGCTAATAGCATCAGATAAAGGAGTCATTGGTTAGCTGGATTACCGCTACCAATCCTGAGTTTCTTGGGGACCGACCTCTGATTGATAGTTCAACTTGTGTGCTTGATTGAATGATAGCTCCTATATGCTAATTTGCCCCAAAGAGATAGATTTGATGCACAATATATGCTGCGCACTACACGATAGAGCACTGCCCCGATCGTATGCTTATAAGTTTGAATACGCAAACTGTTTCAAAGTTATGTTTTCAAAAGATGTAATCTGACTAGTTCTGAACTGCATGAAATGAACCTAAGTAAAACTAGCAAGATCACTAGTAATGCAATGTTTTGCCACATAATTTCTTAGTGTGGGTTTCAGGGGATGTAGCTTCTGTTCAGTTGTTTTATGTCACGCCCCAGTCCCAAAATACCGAGGGACTGGACGCGTGTCAACGGCCAGCAGTACGCACCGATGGACCAACTCACTATAAAGGATCCATCAGGGCATACTTAAGCTGTAAAACAAGTCTACGACAATCATGGTACAACTAATCTCATCCACACAAGACATAAACATGATCCACAGAATAAATAAGGAATGTAAATCATCATCCAGTCTCACATAGTACTTCGGGGAACAACCCGATAAATATCTAGTACAATGGTTCATCTGACCAGAATATAAAAGACTGAAATAAATAATAAAAGCTGAGCATAAATAAGGATGCTCAAGAGAAGTCTTCAGCTAAGACCTCATCCTCGGATGGTGGTACAACTCCTGGATCAGCTCCTGCTCCGGTCCCGTAAACCTCGGGATAAACCTCGCCTGCAAAATCTGGGGACAAAATCCGGATCCAGGTCCTCAGGGGACATAGCAAGGTACAAGAAAGCTCATGCCAATAAATACAGATAAGCAGTGCAGCAATTAAATAACCAAATGAACAATGGGTAAATATGTAACCATCTAAGTGTAAATGCAAGTGAGAGCAGCACTAGTCTCAGGCTGAGCCACTACAAGCTCTGTGTCGGGGAGCCGGTAGCGGTAATAACCGGTAGTGGGTCTAGCTCTGCTACGAGAGTCTACGACCTCTCAATAATAGAAGATATATATATGTAAACAGCCTGTAGCCTGTGTGTCTCTCCCCACCCAATGTAACCATGCATATCATGACCATAACGTCTCATGCCCATGTCAAGCGTGATCATAGCTAAATGCAACCAGTCATACAGTATCTAAGAATATAATGTCCATGTCCTATATCCTATACAGAATCACCACGAATATCTCGGGAAAATCCTGTCTCATGAATAGTGTCCAGTGTCCTGGGTCATAGAGTACTTGATAAGACAAGTACGAGAATAAAGTGTCACGGATGTCCATCTCTAGATGACCGTACCCAACACTGCGTACAGTGTCGGCACCCGACTGATAATCGGATACTAAGTACGTCACACGGTCCTAGGTTGAGCATGCACAGCAATATATATATAATAAGCAAGGAAAATAGATAACTAAGCTGCATAGAGTGGCAAGGTACACTTGCCTGATGTTCGGATATCAACAACTATCCCTGTATCAGTGGATCCGGTAGGTACTACTCCGAAAGCTGTAATAAATACCACCAACAGTCTCAGAAGATGTCAAATAGCTGAAAATGCCTGTCCTTACGTCCAATTTGGACACAGGGGCAAAAAGGTCATTTTCGGGCCAAAGTGGGTTCCACCTGTGGGCCACTTTGCACCGAAAAGCGTGTCAGGGTCAAAGGTCTCCAAATTCCGCAAACTCAGTGTCTACAAGTCAGGAACGACGATACGAACCCAACGGAACTTCCAGAATCGGATTCCGATGAGCCGATCTCAAAATCACCCGTCAAGTGGAGCCTGTGGGGCCCACGATACGTGATTTTGTCATCGTCCTCAGAATCGAACCAAACTTGGCTCACAGGACCAGCGTATTGCTACGGATCCGATGGCGCAAGTTTCGTCTCGATCCGACGTGTGTACACGAAGTTACAGCGTGTTTCAGAATCGACGGATACGGGATGTCGTCGGCGGATACGCGTTGATTCCGGGGTGCACGCACCTCCGAATCGACTTCTACGAAATCCTACACGACCGTATCAACGTCGCGCACAGTTTGGTAAAGATCACGTGCGACCAAGTCGTCCCGATTGGCGGGGCATACTCAGTTCCGGGGTGAAACAGGGCGTTATTTTTTCCTGTTTTGGATCGCGGTGTACGATCACTACAGGACGCGATGCACCGAGCGAGTTGCACGGGCACCGAGGGGGTTATACAGTCTACGCATAGCAACTGACGAAATCGAAATCGGAGTTGCGATGAGGAAGAAATTGGTACCTGAACGGGGCTCCGTGGATTCTGTTTTCCAAGTGTCCGAGAGTCCAAATCTGTGTCCTGGTCATGTCCTCGCGCGCTGCTGCTCGCGTCTCGTGTCTGCGAAGACGCTGTGAGGCGGAGGAGTCGCACTCGGGGTCGCTGTGCTCGCTGCGGAGGGGTGAGGCCGCGCTCGGGGTTGCTGTGCGACTCGGCCGCGGGGTGAAGCCGCGCTCGGGTCGCTGTGCGACTCGGCGGCGGGGTGAAGCCGCGCTCGGGTCGCTGTGCTCGCGGCGGAGGTCGACGAGCGGTGGGGGTCTGCGGTGGTCGACGAGCGGGTAGGGGTCTGCGGTGGTTGACGAGCGGGTGGGGGTCTGAGGTTCAGCGGCGGATCGAAGAGTCGGGGCTTGCTGTGAAGCGGCGGCGGGGTGGTCGGTACAGCGGCGGTTCGAAGAGGACACGCGGCGCTGGAGGGATGGACACGGGTGCTGGGGTGAAACTAGGGTTTCGGTGGCGGCTGGGTAGTTGGAGAAGAGGGCAGCACGGATGTTGAGGCAGCCTCTTTATAGCTGCTACAGGAACTCCGGCAGCTAGGGTTTTCCCCCTGTGGGTCGGGTTGGTTTTGTTCGGGCTCCGTTTGGTTCACAATCCAAATAGCTTTTGGTCCTCGATACGTTGCTCCGGTGTCCAATAAATTCACCGAAAAATGCCATGCGTCCGGTTCTCCATTATACACAATAAATTTTTACTTCCAGAATATTTTAACCCCATTAATCCATACTTAAAATTATTTAACCCCCAAAACCTTAGTGACAGACATCCAGAAAAATACCTAAAATATACGGAAAATTATATTAATTTCACTTCAGAAATTTAGGGTGTTTACAATCTTCCCTCCTTAAAAGGATTGCGTCCTCGCAATCAAAGAATAAGCTACTAAAGAAAGAGTTATGGAAATACAAGGTGGCCTAGTTTACAACTGCCTCCTCGAACAAATGGGGGTATCGCTGGCGCATACTATCTTCTCGTTCCCAAGTCGATTCGCCTGGTGAATGATACTTCCAAGCTACTCGAACCAGTCTGATCGTTTGTCCCCGCAATGTCTTCTCACTGACGTCGAGGATGCCAACTGGTTGTTCCTCATATCTCAAACTTGGCCCTACTACGATCTCTGAATGATCGACTACGTGACTTAGGTCGGTCACGTACCTTCGTAGCTGCGAGACGTGGAATACGTCATGCACTCCCTCTAAGGATGGAGGTAATGCAAGCCGATAAGCCACCCCACCAACGCGCTCGAGGATGTCAAATGGCCCAATATACCTTGGGCTCAGCTTGCCTCTGCTCCCGAATCTGATAGTACCCCGAGTGGGCGAAATCCTCAAGAACACGTGATCTCCTTCCTTGAACTCTAGGGGACGCCGGTGTGTATCAGCCCAATGCTTCTGTCTGTCCTGAGCTGCTCTTAGATGATTCTGTATCTACTTTACCTTCTCCACTGTCTGCGTTACCAATTCTGGACCCAGTATTTGACGTTCACCAACGTCACTCCAACACACAGGTGATCTGCACTTCCGTCCGTATAAAGCTTCAAATGGCGCCATCTGAATGCTGGCCTGATAACTGTTATTGTAGAAGAACTCTACTAAGTGCAAATGATCTTCCCAAGATCCTCCGAAATCTAGCATATATGATCGCAACATGTCCTCCAAGATCTGAATGGTGCGCTCCGATTGTCCATCTGTCTGCGGGTGGTATGCCGTGCTGAATTTGAGTCTGGTGCCTAGACTCTCTTGCATGCTTCTCCAGAAATGAGATATAAATCTCGAATCTCGATCCGATACAATACTAACAGGTACTCCATGTAATTTGACGATTTGTCGCATATACATGTCAGCTAGTACCTCTGTGGACTGTCTAACTCTAAATGGCAAGAAGTGTGCCGATTTAGTGAGTCGATCCACTATCACCCATACTGCGTCTCTTCCGCTGGGGCTTCTCGGAAATCCTGTGACAAAATCCATCGTGATGTGCTCCCACTTCCATTCCGGTATCGGAAGCGGCTGTAACATACCTGCAGTTCTCTGATGTTCGGCCTTCACTTGCTGACATACTAAGCATTTGGCCACAAATCTTGCGATCTCTCTCTTCATTCCATGCCACCAGTAATACTGTCTCAAGTCCCGATACATCTTGGTTCCTCCTGGGTGAACAGAGTACATAGAGCTATGCGCTTCAATCATTAACTCCTGTCTCAATTCTCCATTTGGGACATACAGGCGATTTCCAAACCTCAATGTCCCGTCTTCGTGGATGCGTAGTCCTGTCTGCATACCTGCTTCTGTCCTTTCTTTGAGTCTTCGGAATCTAGCATCGGTGGGCAATGCTTCTTTAATCTTCTCCACGAGTGATGACTGAATCTCAAGGTTAGCCATCAATCCATTCTGTCCCGGTACGATAACCTCTATCTGTAGCTCCTGTAAATCTCTCAATAACTCGGGCTGCATCGTCAAGAAATACGCCGTAGGCTTCCTGCTGAGTGCATCTGCAACCACATTCGCCTTTCCCGGGTGATACTGCAGATCTATGTCAAAATCTACCATCAGTTCCAGCCAGCGTCTCTGTCTCATGTTAAGCTCCTTCTGAGTATACACATACTTTAGACTCTTGTGATCAGTAAAAATTTCTACCCTCTCTCCATAAAGATAGTGTCTCCATATCTTCAATGCAAATATCACTGCTGCTAGCTCCAGATCATGTGTCGGGTAGTTCTTCTCGTGGTCCTTCAACTGTCTTGACGCATAAGCAATAACTTTCCCATGTTGCATCAAAACACATCCTAATCCGCTGCCTGATGCATCACTGTAAACAACAAAACCTCCTGACCCTGAAGGAAGAGTCAAGACAGGTGCTGTTGTTAATCTTCTCTTCAGTTCTTCAAAAGCCTTCTGGCAGTCTTCTGTCCATACAAACTCCTGATCCTTTCGTGTCAGCTTCGTCATTGGTTCTGCAATCCTCGAGAAATTCTCTACAAACCTTCGGTAATATCCCGCAAGTCCGAGAAAACTTCTCACCTCTGCGACTGATGTGGGTGTAGGCCATGTCTCAATTGCTGCAACCTTCTCTGGATCCACTGAAAGTCCTTCTCCTGATATGATGTGTCCCAAGAAAGGCACTTTGTTCATACAGAACTCATACTTACTGATTTGGCATATAACTTCTCCTGCCTCAAGGTCTCTAACACGATTCTAAGATGCTCCTCGTGCTCTTCAGGGCTCTTGGAATATATGAGAATGTCATCAATGAACACCACTACGAATTTATCCAAGAACTGATGAAAGACCCTGTTCATTAAGCTCATAAACACTGCTGGCGCGTTGGTTAAACCAAACGGCATCACCAAGAACTCGTAATGCCCATACTTCGTCCTGAAAGCTGTCTTCGGGATGTCTTCCTTCCTCACCTTGATCTGATGATAGCCGGATCTAAGGTCAATCTTCGAGAATACCCTTGCACCACTCAATTGATCGAATAGATCATCAATGCGTGGTAAGGGATACCTGTTCTTGATGGTGACAGCATTTAGTGCCCGGTAATCAATACACAACCGTACTGTTCCATCCTTCTTCGGCACAAATAAGATGGGTGCTCCCCAAGGTGAAACACTGGGCCGAATGAAACCCTTCTCCAAAAGATCATTAACCTGTTCCTTCAACTCCACTAACTCCTTAGGTGCTAGCCGATAAACCGATGAAGTGATTGGCTCTGCTCCTGGAGTTAAGTCTATTGTGAATTCTATTTCCCGATCAGGCGGTAAACCTGGAAGGTCATCAGGAAATACATCCACAAAACCTGATATGACTCTTGGGTAACCTGTCTCCTCTTCTACAGATAATACCCTAAGAGTAAGCTGAACTCCTTGCTCTACTGCTCCTCGGAGAAACTCAAATTCTGGATGGCCAGGCGGTCTAAATATAACCATCCCAAGCCGACAATCAAGAGTCGCATGGTACTGACTCAACCAGTCCATACCAAGTACAACGTCATAGTCAGGTATAGAAAAGATCAAAAATTGAGCTCGCATCTCTCGGCCACAAACTACTACAGAACATGATCTACAGACGTCACTAACCGGAATAATACCGCCTCCCGTAAGAATTCTCTTCATCTTCGGAAGGGGTGCGGTAGCTACTCTATGGGTGGCTACAAAGCTAGCTGCTATAAATGAATGCGATGCTCCAGAATCAAATAAAACTACAGCTGGTAATGAAGCTACTAAAATAGTACCTGCGATGACCTCGCCTGCTGTAGCCTCCTCCTCAACAGCTAATGGGAATGCCTGTCCCCGTCCCTGAGCTGGACCTCTCTGCTGCTACTGCTGCTGATGAAATAGGGCTGCCTGTGGTGCCAGGGGTGGTCTCTGCTGGTTCCCTCCGGGGGCTGGTGGTCTGACCCCACCAACTCCTGTCTGTTGGGCTCCTGCTGCTGGATAAGCTGGTCGTGGTGCAGGCAATGCTAGTCTTGGTGCTCCGTCTCGGCGTTCGAAACAGTCCCTGGAAAAGTGCTGGCTGGATCCGCAGCTCAAACATAGTCCCAACTTACGCCTGCATTCCTTCTCAATGTGTCCTACCTTGCCGCAGTGGTGACAAGTAGGAAGAGGTCTGTCTCTCTGTGCTGCTCTATCTGGCATACCCCTTTGGGCTCGCTTTGCGGAATCCCCATGTGCTGGCCTGGATGGTGCTGATGTGATAGGCCTCTTCAGATTAGATTCCCTCCTGGTGACGCGCTCCAAGCGTCGGGCTGCTGCAAGGACATCGGTATAAGAGGTAGGTGCTACCGTTCCAATCACTCTCTGAAGCTCGAACTTCAAGCCGTCAAAAAACTTCTCTGCTTTTTCTTCCTCCGTTGAAATCAGTGTTGGGGCAAAGCGGCTCAGGCGAATAAATTCCGCATTGTATTCCTCCACTGACATGCTGCCTTGGATAAGGCGGTTGAACCTGTCTCTGAGCTCTGACCGTGCGACTGCCGGAATGTACATCTCTTGGAAGAGTCTAGAGAACTCTTCCCATGTGACTCTGTCCTGTCCAAGTCTCCTCTCTTCTGCTAGCCACCAGTGATGCGCATTATCAGTTAACTGCATTCTAACTGCAGTCATCCACTTCTCTCTTGGAAGTTCAGCGGCTTCCAACTGATGCTGAATGTTTGTGAGCCACTCATGAACTTCCGTTGGCCCTTCTTTACCAGAAAAGGTGCGAGACTTGAGATGACGGAAATCAGTGATAGATCCCGTCGCTGTTCTCCTTGTTGGGGGATTTGCCTGCTCCAATGCGGATACCAGGCTGGTCCTCAGATACTCGGCCTCCTGTCGATGGGCCTCTTGCTGAATCTGTTGCTGTGCTTGCATCATGGCATACATCATCTGGAACATCTGTTGCCCGTCCATGGCTTGTCCTGGCGGGAATACTGGCATCTGGGGAATGAACTGTGGTGGAGGTGGGATGTCATCTCTCCGGAACCTTGGATTAGGCTGACCGGTTTGATCACTCTGCAATGCTTGTCCTCCATCCCCTGGTGTCACTCCGTCTCCATAAGTAACCACAGCGTCGTGTGGCGTATCCAAAGGAATATCCTCTCTGTTCCCGGAATCCATTGCTCTGCAATCAAAATATAAACTGTAAGAACACTCAGAGGAATCAATACAGGATGCAGTTCAAGTAACAAATTTCGAGTTCGATATAGAGTTCAACAATGGTTAAATAATGGATGAGAACCTAGAACTTATCCTATCCTTAGGGCAGGCTGGTTCGGTCCCTAAGTTGAAACCGAACAATTTAGTCGTAGACCTGCATGGGCCACCACAAAAACCATGTCACGCCCCAGTCCCAAAATACCGAGGGACTGGACGCGTGTCAACGGCCAGCAGTACGCACCGATGGACCAACTCACTATAAAGGATCCATCAGGGCATACTTAAGCTGTAAAACAAGTCTACGACAATCATGGTACAACTAATCTCATCCACACAAGACATAAACATGATCCACAGAATAAATAAAGAATGTAAATCATCATCCAGTCTCACATAGTACTTCGGGGAACAACCCGATAAATATCTAGTACAATGGTTCATCTGACCAGAATATAAAAGACTGAAATAAATAATAAAAGCTGAGCATAAATAAGGATGCTCAAGAGAAGTCTTCAGCTAAGACCTCGTCCTCGGATGGTGGTACAACTCCTGGATCAGCTCCTGCTCCGGTCCCGTAAACCTCGGGATAAATCTCGCCTGCAAAATCTGGGGACAAAATCCGGATCCAGGTCCTCAGGGGACATAGCAAGGTACAAGAAAGCTCATGCCAATAAATACAGATAAGCAGTGCAGCAATTAAATAACCAAATGAACAATGGGTAAATATGTAACCATCTAAGTGTAAATGCAAGTGAGAGCAGCACTAGTCTCAGGCTGAGCCACTACAAGCTCTGTGTCGGGGAGCCGGTAGCGGTAATAACCGGTAGTGGGTCTAGCTCTGCTACGAGAGTCTACGACCTCTCAATAATAGAAGATATATATATGTAAACAGCCTGTAGCCTGTGTGTCTCTCCCCACCCAATGTAACCACGCATATCATGACCATAACGTCTCATGCCCATGTCAAGCGTGATCATAGCTAAATGCAACCAGTCATACAGTATCTAAGAATATAATGTCCATGTCCTATATCCTATACAGAATCACCACGAATATCTCGGAAAAATCCTGTCTCATGAATAGTGTCCAGTGTCTTGGGTCATAGAGTACTTGATAAGACAAGTACGAGAATAAAGTGTCACGGATGTCCATCTCTAGATGACCGTACCCAACACTGCGTACAGTGTCGGCACCCGACTGATAATCGGACACTAAGTACGTCACACGGTCCTAGGTTGAGCATGCACAGCAATATATATATAATAAGCAAGGAAAATAGATAACTAAGCTGCATAGAGTGGCAAGGTACACTTGCCTGATGTTCGGATATCAACAACTATCCCTGTATCAGTGGATCCGGTAGGTACTACTCCGAAAGCTGTAATAAATACCACCAACAGTCTCAGAAGATGTCAAATAGCTGGAAATGCCTGTCCTTACGTCCAATTTGGACACAGGGACAAAAAGGTCATTTTCGGGCCAAAGCGGGTTCCACCTGTGGGCCACTTTGCACCGAAAAGCGTGTCAGGGTCAAAGGTCTCCAAATTCTGCAAACTCAGTGTCTACAAGTCAGGAACGACGATACGAACCCAACGAAACTTCCAGAATCGGATTCCGATGAGCCGATCTCAAAATCACCCGTCAAGTGGAGCCTGTGGGGCCCACGATACGTGATTTTGTCATCGTCCTCAGAATCGAACCAAACTTGGCTCACAGGACCAGCGTATTGCTACGGATCCGATGGCACAAGTTTCGTCTCGATCCGACGTGTGTACACGAAGTTACAGCATGTTTCAGAATCGACGGATACGGGGTGTCGTCGGCGGATACGCGTTGATTCCGGGGTGCACGCACCTCCGAATCGACTTCTGCGAAATCCTACACGACCGTATCAACGTCGCGCACAGTTTGGTAAAGACCACGTGCGACCAAGTCGTCCCGATTGGCGGGGCGTACTCAGTTCCGGGGTGAAACATGGCGTTGTTTTTTCCTGTTTTGGATCGCGGTGTACGATCACTACAGGACGCGATGCACCGAGCGAGTTGTACGGGCACCGAGGGGGTTATACAGTCTACGCATAGCAACTGACGAAATCGAAATCGGAGTTGCGATGAGGAAGAAATTGGTACCTGAACGGGGCTCCGTGGATTCTGTTTTCCAAGTGTCCGAGAGTCCAAATCTGTGTCCTGGTCGTGTCCTCGCGCGCTGCTGCTCGCGTCTCGTGTCTGTGGAGACGCTGTGAGGCGGAGGAGTGGCACTCGGGGTCGCTGTGCTCGCGGCGGAGGGGTGAGGCCGCGCTCGGGGTTGCTGTGCGACTCGGCGGCGGGGTGAAGCCGCGCTCGGGTCGCTGTGCGACTCGACGGCGGGGTGAAGCCGCGCTCGGGTCGTTGTGCTCGCGGCGGAGGTCGACGAGCGGTGGGGGTCTGCGGTGGTCGACGAGCGGGTGGGGGTCTGCGGTGGTTGACGAGCGGGTGGGGGTCTGAGGTTCAGCGGCGGATCGAAGAGTCGGGGCTTGCTGTGAAGCGGCGGCGGGGTGGTTGGTACAGCGGCGGTTCGAAGAGGACACGCGGCGCTGGAGGGATGGACACGGGTGCTGGGGTGAAACTAGGGTTTCGGTGGCGGCTGGGTAGTTGGAGAAGAGGGCAGCACGGATGTCGAGGCAGCCTCTTTATAGCTGCTACAGGAACTCCGGCAGCTAGGGTTTTCCCCCTGCGGGTCGGGTTGGTTTGGTTCGGGCTCCGTTTGGTTCACAATCCAAATAGCTTTTGGTCCTCGATACGTTGCTCCGGTGTCCAATAAATTCACCGAAAAATGCCATGCGTCCGGTTCTCCATTATACACAATAAATTTTTACTTCCAGAATATTTTAACCCCATTAAGCCACACTTAAAATTATTTAACCCCCAAAACCTTAGTGACTGACATCCAGAAAAATACCTAAAATATACGGAAAATTATATTAATTTCACTTCGGAAATTTAGGGTGTTTACATTTTATCTCACCAGTACTTGTATAAAGTGCTGACCCACCAACAGTCTGCTTGTTCTCAGGTGCCTGATCGTCCGAGGAAGCGATAGCCTTGCCTCATCCCAAAGAACCAAAAATCTGGAGTCGATGTCTGGAGCCGCATCGAGTTGTGCCTGCTTTGAGTTGCTTTTGTATAGAGGGACATAATATATGGAACGGTGTTATTGAAATCGAGATAAGAGTGCTTGAGCGATCTGTAACCTCGGCCTTGAGCCGTTTGTAACACTTGTGAATATCAATAAAAGATCCTGTTTTCATATGCCATTGTGTTCTTCACTTTTCTGTAATATGTGTGCTGCTGCTTCAGTATTGAATAGCTTACTTGCCCTTGTTCAAAGCTTTGGCCTTGTGCAAGCGCACTTTAGGCTTGCACGACATCACGTCCGTGCGAGGATGATCGGTTCCATAGGGACCAAAGCGAGGACGAACGGCCCTACGGGACCGGGGCGTGACATAATGGTATCAGAGCGACTCGACTCTTTGCCTATTCCGTTGCCTCCAACTCTGAGATGTGCCTGATGTGAGATGCAATGAACATTCCATACAATAACTCCATAAATATTCTCAAAGTTGCCGGCAAAAGTTTTCTGGATTTGGTTTTCATTGCTTGAGATGTGATTTATGATTTTGTTGGCTAGAGTTTTATTGAGAAGATTGCTAGAGTTTTAATTTGGGATGGTGAGGGATGAGGACTATCGCTGCTCTGTGTTTTCGTGAGTTTCTCCTTGAGTTTCGAGGACGAAACTCTTTGTTGGTGGGTAAGTATGTAGCACCCCGCTCTGCGTCGGCGCTATGTACAAGTGATATCGCCTTGCTTGCTCGAACGAAAGTCTTCTCGGAGAGTTCCCGACCGATTGATCAAGGTGAGTGGGCAGAACTGCATTCTCTGATTCTTGCACGACTTAATAATGAATCTGAGTTTTTGAATGTTTGTTTGCTTAAGAAGAATGTTTTCATAAGAAGAATGATACAACCGACTCAGCATGCTAATAAGAGAACTCACATAGCTTGTCATTGAAATGAATATACTGTCTACCTAAGAGAATATGAATGCTTGTTAGAAAGAAAATATGACCATTGCTATGCTAAGAGAAAGATAGAAATATTGCATGCTCAGAAACACCGACACAGCTCAAACGAACCCTTGTCATGCTAAGAAGATCAGTAAATGAATCGTTTGAGTATGCCCCTGTAAATATGCTAAGAAGAGATAGTTATTGCATGCTAAATATGAAACCGAAATCGTGCTTGTCATTATATGTTTCGCTTGCCTATTGTGCTATTGTTCTGCTATAAGTTAAAAGTGTGAAAGATAGTCTAATAGTCCGCCCTAACGTCCGGTCCTTCGGGATCTTGGGGGGGTGTGCTATTAGATTGTTGAAAAGATGTGTTTGCTTGAATAAGAGAAGAGAAGAGTCTAATAGTCCGTCCTGACGTCCGGTCCTTCGGGATCTTGGGGGGTGTGCTATTAGATTGTTATATGCTTGTGCTTGTGAATGCGAATGTGAATATTGCCTGTCTTGCATTGGTCTCGGAGAACTTGTGCACAAGGTGATAGTCTCTCGATCAGTTTCTGGGGTACTAGAATTCGGTCGGTCCGGAAGGGATTGTGAGAGCACCCTGACGTCCGGTCCTACGGGATCTTGGGGGGTGTTGTTGTCCATTAATGGGGAAATCCATGGATCATCATATAGATAGGGCGCATGCTAGATTTACCTTTTTGCATACCAATCATTGTTGACACCAGAAGATTGATTCATAAGTTTGTTCATAATGTGCATATTGTGGCTAACTTGTGTGTCTGCTGCAGGGATAACCGTTCGGCTATGGGGTAAGAAATATGAGTTTATGCATAAGCATGCATGTTTATTTTGTCTGCATCGTAGAGATACCTGTTAGTGCTTCATGCATTTTCATCGGTCGGACAATGGCTATTGGTGAAGAGCTGAACCTTGGTTACGGCTGCTATAATGGTAGTGATGTGCAACCCTGGTCACAGCTGCTAATAGTATCAGATAAAGGAGTCATTGGTTAGCTGGATTACCGCTACCAATCCTGAGTTTCTCGGGGACCGACCTCTGATTGATAGTTTAACTTGTGTGCTTGATTGAATGTAGCTCCTATATGCTAATTTGCCCCAAAGAGATAGATTTGATGCATAATACATGCTGCACACTACACGATAGAGCACTGCCCCGATCGTATGCTTATAAGTTTGAATATGCAAACTGTTTCAAAGTTATGTTTTCAAAAGATGTAATCTGACTAGTTCTGATCTGCATAAAATGAATCTAAGTAAAACTAGCAAGATCACTAGTAATGCAATGTTTTGCCACATGATTTCTTAGTGTGGGTTTCAGGGGGTGTAGCTTCTGTTCAGTTGTTTTATCTCACCAGTACTTGTATAAAGTGATGACCCACCAACAGTCTGCTTGTTCTCAGGTGCCTGATCGTCCGAGGAAGCGATAGCCTTGCCTCATCCCAAAGAACCGGAAATCTGGAGTCGATGTCTGGAGCCGCATCGAGTTGTGCCTGCTTTGAGTTGCTTTTGTATAGAGGGACATAATGTATGGAACGGTGTTATTGAAATCGAGATAAGAGTGCTTGAGCGATCTGTAACCTTGGCCTTGAGCCATTTGTAACACTTGTGAATATCAATAAAAGAGCCAGTTTTCATATGCCATTGTGTTCTTCACTTTTCTGCAATATGTGTGCTGCTGCTTTAGTATTGAATAGCTTACTTGCCCTTGTTCAAAGCTTTGGCCTTGTGCAAGCGCACTTTAGGCTTGCACGGCATCACGTCCGTGCGAGGACGATCGGTTCCGTTGGGACCAAAGCGAGGACGAACGACCCTGCGGGACCTGGGCGTGATAACCAAGGGGAAAAATTCTAGTACACTGGATAAATACAGACCAAGTATGAGTCATCAGTTGTAAACCAAAATATGAATAATATAATAAAATTTGAAGAAAAGAAAGATTCCAGCAAATCTCATCGTAAACGTAAATAATATGGCAAATTTATATCCATACAATCGCATCCTAAATAATAAAAAAATATAAATATCCAGTAACTAACTATACTACTGCGGATCTGCAGGAGGCTGACCACCGACGCGCTTGAAGGATAAGAACTGCTCATACTCGTCCCGTGGAATCGACACCGATGTAGATGGAGAAGGCAGTGACGTCGGTGAAGTCTGTGTCGATGTAGGCACACCAGGAGGCCGTGCCCGCTCCAAGTCTGCGAGTCGCTGGTTGTAAGAATCCATGGTAGATAACAGCCTCGTACTGCTATGAACCATTGAATCCTGCATCATCGTCAGCCTCTCGCCCATTGATACCTGTGACGCCTGCAGCACCATGATGTTGCGGTCATTGGAGGCTCTAATATCATTTGTCAAATCTCGGAGCTCCGTTATGCTGCGGTCGAGCATATCGAATCGTGCGATGAGCATCGAATCGTCCGCCTGCGGCTGATACCGGGGATGCTCCTCTATCCTTTGCAGCAACTCGTCACGGAGAGAAGCAATCTGACGGTCAACGGTCTCCTGGATGGCCTCCTGGACTCTGGCCGACGACTGCGAGGGCTGCGACTGCGAGGGCTGTGTGGAATACGCAGCTGTCAGGGAGGCCCTAGATGACTGCGTCTCAACCAGGGCACCATAGGAGCCCGTACCGTAGTACGTACCCCTCTGGAGACTACCAGCTGCGGTTACCCACAGGTCATCCGTCGACGGAGCTGGAGCCGGCTACGACAAAGTACCAGCCTCTCCAGGTGTAGGTGCACTAGCAGTCGTCCGCTCACGCAGCCTAAGATACTCGGCCTAGAAAGATTTGGAAACTCGATAATCGCCTAAGTTATATTAAAATTAACACAAAGTAAATTAATACTTAAATAGGTCTGAGAGGCTCTCTCATCAATGAGATTTCCGTCCTTGCGATGGGTGGCCAAGAATACGGTCACCATGTTTGCATCCTCACCCCTCTGTACCTGTTAAAAATATATTATTTATTACTAAACTTAAACATTTTTTCCAAGTACCATTTTATGGTACTTATATTAAAATAATATATTTTAAAAGAAAAAATATACCAAACGACGAAAATATTCTATCATCGGAATCGAGCCACCACACTACTTGGCAGCATTCCACCTAGCCGTCTTGGCCTTCTCAGACCTTTCCTTATAGCTCGGATCGTCGAATCTAGCCCTCATCACAGTCCACTACTCAGGCGTGATCCAACCTTGGATCGGTTTTCCAGCACGATCACGAGCCTTCTGGTCATCCAGAGCATCTCGGATAAGCTTGGCGGCAACGGTAGGAAAGAGCCGCTCGATCAACTCGGCCCGGTACGGAGAATAAAAATACGTTTGCTACAATAAATAATTTAGTAAGTTAGCATCACGGATAAGTTATATAATATGCATAAATTAGAGAATTTATTTAATATACTTTTATCTGAAAGTGCGCAAACCAGAATGCCTTCCTCTTCTCCGGAGCCTCAGAGTAGTTGATCCAAGGGCCACCGTAGTTGTTTCTCAGAAATTGGCCCAGGCGTCTCTGAACCGACGATGGACGATATCTATACAGAGATAATAATTTAGAATACTGAAAAAGTCAATATACGATGAATAAAGAAATACACGATATATATTATACTAAACCATCTAATTGACTTACTTTGTACTGTTGGTCCAAATATCTGTCCTCGTCTCCTCCGGAGGTGCGCATGGAGGATATTGCTGATGCTGGGACAACGTGGGCACGACCTCCTCGACATGCTCATCTGTCCCCATGGTTCTGTCAGCAGGAGGAACGCTGGACGAGGGTGTACTATCACGCCTGGAACTACTCGTCCCAACAGTCGGAGATGTGAGTGATCGATATACTGGAGTACTGGGCGACGATGATCCGGAACCAACAGTAGGCAATACCGGAGGAGCACTCTGTCTACCTCGGGACCTGCCGAATCCTTCGCGTCGTCCTGTCATATCTGATAATAATATATGATGAATATAGAGAAACACAAATATATAGTACATTCTACAGTCAAAATGTGATGCATATCTCAAAGCATTCTACAGTCAAAATATAATACATATATTCGTTAATGGGTACATCTACTTCATCAAATTTTCAACCTTTATCTACATTCTACAATCAAAATATAGTTACATTCTACATGCAATATATTTTATTTCCAATTATCTTCAGAAAATTTATCTTGTTCGCCTTTCTCGTCCTCCTCTTCCTCTTTCTCGTCTTCACTTTCATCTACTTCGTCTTCCTCTTCGGATAATTCTACATCTTCTATATTATTACTCGTGTAATGAGTAACTTCCGTTGAGTCCACATCTAAAATATTTGTTACAAGAGGTAGATCATCCTCCTGATAAGCTATTTCATCAATGTCAAAGGTATTTCTAACTTTAGTCTTGCATACTGCCTACCAATCCGACCTCGCTGTCCTCCGTCTAGGATAAGTTGTGAAGTACATGAGCTGAGCCTGACTTGATAGGATAAATGGTTTGTAGCCTTGATATCTACGCTTGTAGTTTATATCCACAAGGCCATGCTTGTCAATTTTTTAACCTTGATCTTGAATCTGATCGAACCATTCACACCTGAATAGCACGATATTAGCAGATTTTATGCCATAATTATATGTCAACTCCACAATCTCTCGTAAGATACAAAAAAATTATTGCCAGGATTGACGTCTTTATAGTTCGAAGATTTGATACACAAACAACTATTTTTCATGGAATCAAGATCCAGAAAGCTGTCTCTGATAGGAGCATTTGTTGACTTGAACCTGAACCCATTCACACAGAAATTTGGCCATATTTTTATGGCAGTAATTGGTCCCTTGGCTAGAGTTCTAATAGATTCAGTCTCGGTTGTTATTAACCGATCGACCTAAATACCAAAGTAGCGATAGTAAGTTATTTGTTTTGCAAGTGCAGAAATAAAAAGTAATTACCAAGCATCTTATATATGCGCTCAACCAAGAAGGAAAATGACATCTCATATCTTGTTCTACTTCTTCGTCTGTTATGTAGGGTCTAACCGACCTCAACTCATCATTATATATGCTAAAAAATAATGAAGCAACTGCTGATTAGTAGCATAATAGTATCTTATACTATTACATTGAGATAATGTAAACATGGACATATTAATTACTTATCCCTCTAGCTTCTCCACTTGATCCTCGTCGCAATTGAGTAATATATATAATTGAGCAGCCCTTAGCTCATCATCATTCAAATATCTCTTCTTTATTTTTCCCGAAGCCTTTCCGGACGCATTGAATACTTTGAGTATTGCATCATTAGATTCCTGATATGCATCGTCGTTTCTCGGAGCTTTCGTCCTATTAGTAGCAACATACGGTTTGAAATACGTCGAGCAAAAGTTTGTAATCTCCTCGAGAACATAAGCTTCACAAATAGAGCCCTCAACCCGTGCCTTATTTTTTACCTTTCTTTTTAGGTGATTTAGATGCCGCTCGAAGGGGTACATCCACCGATAACCGACAGGACCACCAACACATGCCTCATAGGAAAGATGAATTGGCAAATGCTCCATAGAGTCGAAGAATCCAGGAGGAAACACCTTCTCGAGCTTACATAGTATTACCGCAATGTCCTTCTTTTGCTTTTTTAGACGATCGACGAGCAACATAGTACAACAAAGATCTCTGAAGAATATGCTCAGCTCTGTCAATGGGTCCCAAATGACCTGCGATAAGAATTTCTGAAATACAATCGGAATTAACCTCTCCATGAATACGTGACAATCGTGGCTCTTCATACCCACCAGTTTGTTCTCCTTGAGGTCGATGCATCTTCTCAAGTTCGACATGTACCCGTCTGGAAACTTTAGACCCTGAATCCACCTACAAAGTCTACCTTTATCCTCTTTCTCCAGTATGAAAACTGACTTAGGTTGCTTTAACTTTCCATTCCCCTCCTCTATCAAATGCAATACAGGACGTCTATATATTTCTTCTAAGTCTAACCTGGCCTTCAGATTATCTTTCGTCTTCCCCTTTACCTCCATTATAATATTAATTATGTTATTAATCTCATTCTTCTCGATATGCATGACATCAAGGTTATGTCTGATCAGATTGGTGCTCCAATATGGCAGAACCCAGAATATACTTCTCTTCGTCCAGTTATGGGTACGACCAAATCCGTCATACTTGTACCCCTTAGCAGGCTCTTCGATAGCACTTGATAAATCTTTTACCTCTTTCCATATTGTGCATCCGGGCCACCTTGGCGGTGGATTGGCCTTCTCCACAACTCCCGCACGAAAAGCATTCCGGTTTCTCCGGTACGGATGATCCTTCGACAAAAATTGTCGATGATAATCGAAGAAGCACGATTTGCCTCCGTGTTTCAAACAGAAAGCCTGAGTATGGTCCATGTAATACGGACATGAGAGACGACCATGGGTGCTCCATCCCGATAACATTCCATAGGCCGAAAAGTCGTTGATGGTCCACATAAGTGCTGCCCTTATCTGAAATTTTTGCTTTCTAGAAATATCGTACGTGTTGGCACCTACTTCCCACAACTGATTCAACTCATCTATCAAAGGCTGTAAATGCACATCGATGTTCCTCTTCGGATTGTTCGGACCCGGGATAATAACGGTTAGGAATATATACGGAGTCTTCATGCACATCCAAGGCGGTAGATTGTACGGAGTGACGATCACAGGCCAACACGAATACTGGGAGCCCGAAAGTCCGAATAGGGTAAAACCGTCAGAGGAGAGCCCCAATCTTACATTACGTGCTTCCTCGGCAAAATGTGGATACTCTCGATCAAAGTGCTTCCATGCTTCTCCATCGGATGGATGATCCAATACTCCTTTGATCTGTTTTTGCCTGTGCCAACTCATATTTTTTGCAATCTCCTTAACCATAAACAAACGCTGCAACCGCGGCATCAAAGGTAAGTAGTGCATCGAATCGGTAGGCTTTCTTGCACCGACAGACTTTTTTCTAACAGTGGCCGTTTAGCGATCAGCACCACAGAATCTGCACGCATCTTCATCCTTGTCGTCTTTGTAGTACAATATGCATCCGTTGCGACATGTATCGATTTTCTCGTATCCCATCCAAAGAGATCTCACCATCCTCTTAGATCGATAGAAGTCTTTAGGCAACTTTGCACCCTCGGGCAAGATCTCTATAATCAAATCGAGCAGTCGATTATAGCATTCTTGCGACATATTAAAATCGGACTTGATGCTCAATAATCTTGTAACCACCTCCAACGGTGAACGATCCTCACAACCAGGATATAGTGGAGTCCTTGCATTCTCCAGCAACTCCATAAACTTTGCAACATCGGTATTCAGTGCCTCCTCAGCTGCATCATAATTGTCCGGATTGAAACTAGGTCCCACCGCATCATAATTGTTCGGATTAAAATTAGGCCCCGCCGTATCATAAACCATGTTCACCAACCCGTTGTCGTAAGCATCGTGGTCATGAACATCCATATACGGCTCCACATAGGGCTCCGACTCCGATGCTAGAGATACAAGTTCTCCGTGCGCGGTCCACTGATAGTAATTTGGCGTGAAGCCCTTCGAGTATAAATGATATGTAACTTCCACTTCTGGATGATATTTCCTGTTGCGACATCTCACACACGAACACTTAATTTTGGTACCGCCTATGTACTGAGGGAACACCTTGACGAACTGCAGGAACTGCTGTACACCCTCAATGAATTCATCCCGCACACCGCACATGTCATCAGGATGACGATTGTTCATCCATGAACGATGACGCAGATAGTAATTCATATCCATTTCTAGATACTTCTACAAAAATGACAATATGTATCATATAAATTATTACATACAGTGGTTTATCACCTAACTTCATAACTTAACCGTACTATAAAAATCATAACTGATATAATACATACTTTCATTTATCAAAGTCTAAAATAAGCAATATTCAAAACAACTGACCATTTATCAAAGTCTAAAATAAGCAATACTTTTATTTCATAACTGATATAATACATACTTTCATTTATCAAAGTCCAAGAGCCCTTGAAATGATAAACAGGGTTAACTAGTTCATGGTGATATTTCTAAGCCACTTCTAGATCCATACTAGTTTATACTAGCAATACTAGGTTAATACCACAGTATCAGTTCACTTCACAGCACTTTTGTGCTCTAATTGAACTGCACTGCACTGATCACTCTTGCCAATTAAATCCCTAATACCACAGTATCGTTAATGGTAGTTTTACCCTTAATGACAGAAGGTTAAATTTCAGCCAACTAACATTACACCCAACTCTTCATGTCTAACATTGAAAATAATGTTGTATTGGCCCTATATGTGTGTGGATGTCCTGATTTTTCTGTCCCTGGGTGAGTTATACTGAATTAAGTCCGTCACAAGAACATAAGCATAAAGAATTGTTGGTTCTTTTTGTAACCTCCGTATCCTGAAATTCATGCTTAAATGTTGTTATTAGGTTAATTTGGGGCTATTGGGATTTTTTCCATAATTTTTAGTTAATTAAAAACTAGTAACACTAATTTTCTAGGACTTTTAAGAATTTATTTTAGATTCAAACTTAATTAAAAATATCCCAAACTTTTATTTTAGGTTCTAAATAATAAAATATATTTTCTAGAATTTTTTGAAAATTTTCTGATTATTTTTAGCATTTATTTTGAGTTAATTATGAAAAACTGAATTAAAAACTAATTTCTGAAAAAGAAAACCCAAAAAGTAATTAATTCTGCCCAGTCAGCAAACAGGGCGCCCACCTGTCTGCCTCCCGCAGTGAACAGTGCGGGGCCCGCCTGTCAGTGACCGCGGTTTGGGTCTGGGTGGAGCCGAGCCGACCTCGAGCCGAGCGGAGGCAGAGTTCGACTCGGACTCAACTGAGCCGAGCCGCGTCAGATTTGGACCGTTCGATTTGGGCGAGGCAGGGCAGATGGCTGCCACGTGTCAAGCTCCGAGCCGCGGTTGCTTTCTCTCTCCTCTATATATATATATAATAGTTTAAGTTATTTTCTAGGGTTTTTCTTGAGCCAAAATTTGGAGAATTGCCATCTAGGGTTCCTTCATCTTCCAGAAGCCATTGCGCATAGTTCCGGACTCCAAACTAGGCCTACTTTTTGTGTTAGAAATATATTGAGATTAGCTTTCTGATTATATAAATTTTTTTACGAAATTATGAGTATTAAATTCTGGAAAATTGGTAGAGTACAGCATGTCCGAAAATAGATGTGTTTTGATGTTTTCGTGATTCCGGGAGAACCAGGAATCAGAATCATGAACAGTTTGAAGTTTCGGAAAGGTAATGTCGAGATCATTGACAAATATTTTTTCTAGAATTTAATTCGAAGTATTTACATACTATTAATTTTGTAGAACTTCTAGGTTAGAATTTAACCATCGGTGCACGATACGAAACTTGTATGTGCCATAATTCCCAAATGAATTTGAATTCGGACGAGCCGTGAATTCCAGCATGTTTTTGATGCTGAAATCTACAAGAAATTATATATAAAAGTCGAGTTTGTGTCGATTGACTTTTTGGTCAACAGATCATCTCGATTTGCGTGCCATGAGTCTCGAATTGATAAAATTCAGTTCCTTTGAAAAATTTTTAGGAATTAACCTAAAAATCAGAATAATAAGATTAAAATAGAATTTTAGAGTAATTATTCCAGAATTAAATAAATTAAAATAAATTATCTTTTGACATGGTAAATTGTAATACATAGGCTATTTGGACTGTGACTTGGACTCTGATTCATACCAGCAGCAGGACCCCAGACGAGTACATTCTCTGACAGTTTCTATTATGTTGATTATCTCTATAATTCTTGTTGTATAGCGTACATGACCCTGACACTGTTCTTTACACGAGTTGGCATCATTGAGACCTGTCACGAGGAGTCGTGATTGGAATCCATCGTGCTAGCTGGGAAAATAGGGAAATATTAGTAGCTTATGTGATCATACCCAACTTTATATGCATCATTAGCTCACCCACACCTCACGTCGGTGCAGCCTTACCCTTACATGCCTCATCGCTGTTACATATGGTTAGTCGGACTTGTTGGGGATGATCGCTAATCAATGTAATGAGTCATATAGTCCCAAGCCGATCATATAATATACTGATATTTCACACACTTAGTTAGATGATTCTTGATATGTATTTTGGTATATTGATCTTGCATTTCCACATATTCTAGTTGTTGTTCTTGTACACACTTACATACCAGTTCATTGTTCTTACGTGTACTTGTATTTCTATTTCATTGCTAGATGTATATTGATGATGATGTTCCAGTATTTCTTTATTCCAGCATTCCCTTATTCCATTATTTCTATTTCCAGTACATCCATGCTCATCAGTATTTTTTATTGCCAGTATTTCTATCTGTCTTGTATTTCTTTACACTGTGCTATAGATTTTGTCAATATATGTGGAACTGCTGTTAGAGGTGTATTTCGTTCCAATCCTGACTGGATATTTTTTTCAGACTGTGACATAGAGGACTTGTTTCCAGCATACTTGGAGACTGGATGTTATTGATTGCATGTTAGATTATTTATTGTTGTTTAGACTTGTCTCATATTTTATTTGTTTGCTTCGATATCTCATCGTGCTTTAGCTTATGTGATTGAGTATATTCCGTATTAAATTGTGATATCTGTGTCTCCTTATGGAGTTAGATATCCATGTAAGATTGATTAGATAGTATCATGACCTAGACAGCGTTCTACCGTCGATGCTGCGGCGTAGGCTGGACGTACCCACGCTCTCGTGCCCCTATACCGGGTGCGGGTCGTGACACTTTTAAAGCAATTCAAGTTCCTAGAGATTACTCCAATCCCGTTGGTCCAAAAGACGCATAGGTAAGGACCAAAGCTAAGTAGCAGCACAAATATGAATATGGATAGCGACAGTTTCTCAAAGAAAACCTACCCTCTCAATTATCAACAGAGGTCAGTTAATAAAATTGTTATATAGTTGTCTTTATGATAAATTAGACTTATCCTTCTCTTTGATGTGTGCCAAAAGCATTCAATGATACTCACAAACATTTGGTGTGCAACACCAAGATACTCTAGGATACATCCTCCATACACCACACCACCATGATACCAACCCTCAATTCACATGGACACATCCAATAGATCAAATATTGTGTGTGTGTCAGTGTGTGTTTGTGTGTCATGCCTGTGTCAGTGTCAGTGTCTGTGTGAGTGTGTGTGTGTTTGTATCTGCATCTGTGTGTGTATATCGTGTGTGTTTGTCAGTGTCTGTGTGCGTGTGTCGTGTCTGTGTGCGTGTGTCGTGTTTGTCAAGTGTGTGTTGTGTCAGTGTCACATGTGAGTGAGAGAGAGAGAGAGAGAGAGAGAGAGAGATTACCTAGAGCTCGAGGAGGAGGAGGGGGATGCTAGAGTAGCCGCAGCCGTGGAGAGCTGGTCGCCGGAGAGGGGGGGCGGGGGAAATCGAAAACTTTCAAAATTTTCGACAGATGGGAAAAAAGAAAACTGAGCCATAATTAACCAAAATTTAGCGACATTTAGCGACGTCAAATATAAACGTCGCTAAAATAAAATTTAGCGACGTCATAGACGTCGCTAAACACGTTACTAAATATTTTTGATATATACGTCGCTAATTACGACGCTAAACGTCGCTAAATCAGTTATATTAGCGACGTTTAGCGACCTTAATTAAACTTATAGTGACTAATCTTTTAAAATCTTAATAAAAGTCGCTAAACGTCGCTAGACGTCGCTAAATGGCAACGTCTAGCTACGTTTTTTATGGAGTCGCTAATTTAGCGATGTTTTTACTTGGAGTCGCTAAAATGCGTTGCTAATCCCATTTTTTCTAGTAGTGATAGGGTATTGAAAATGCCCACTAGTTAGCACTCGCCGCAGTAGAGAGGGTTGCCTCAGTCAAGCCACAGGTGCTACCACCTCAGTCTGCCCCGCAACAACCGAGGCTGGGGACTATCATTGACTTCAAGGGGATAGGGCCCAAGGATTTTAAGGGCACCGAGAAGATTTGTATACGGATGATTGGATTGAAGATATTGAGCGTAACCTGCAGCTGGCGCAGATTCCAGAGAACCTACAGATGGACGCAGCGGGGAGTATGATGTTTAATATTGTTTTGGCATGGTTTATGACAGATCCGAAGATTACAGCACCAGGTCTGACTTGGGAGGTTTTAAAGAGCCTTTCAAGTAGAATTTCTTTCCGAACGTGGCTATGAGTTCCCTGGAGAGTCAGTTCCAGGACCTCGTCCAAGGGAGCATGTTAGCGGACGAGTACGTAGCAGAGTTCTGCAAATTGGGTCACTTTGTGAAGGGGTAGAATCCCCGAGGGAAGGACATAAAGTTTAGAAAGGGTATGAACATGGAGATTTGTCATGTCCCAGTCCCAAAATACGTAGAACTAGAAATACGTCAGCATGCCAGCCACATGTATATGGCAACTCCAATATATGGATACCATAATACACACGTTCGCTATAATATGAATATTAACTCACATGTGGTATATATATATATTGTCACAAGTCACAGGAATTACTAATCTCATCCACAGAGCAAGTCATAATAAAGAAATAACTAAACCAGAATAATGAGTCTGAATAATCTAAAATGATAGTCGGGTGGAGACAAATCCACTACCAATGACTATATCAATACTAAAATGAGAGTGGAGTATAAATCTCCAATATAGAATAAGATGATGATAGAAGAGTATCAGCTAAAAGATTCATCGCTAGAGATAATCAAAGATGCTCAGAAGGTAAGACCTCCTCGGCAGAAAATAATATGTCAGGTCCTAGCCCGTACTCCTGCGGATACTCCTGATCATCTATACCTAGCAAGGGACCAGGTCCTCAAAGGGACGTAACAAGATACATAAAAGCATGTCAATTGAATACAGTAAAATATGCATAATAGACAAAAAAATATAAGTATACTGTACTAGAAAATCTATATGAATATGCATAATGAGGATAACCTTTCGACATATGGGTAGGTGTAGGATACTCTATCTATCTCACAACTCATACACACGTCCATGATCATCAAAAGCCGTCATACCTCGAAGGTAGCAACCATCGCGATACCAGAAATTGACATACCTCGAGGGTAGCGACCAGCACGACACAACTACCGTAGTGCGTGCTGGTTACTACGATTTACCAGAGTGGGTAGCCAATACGCCTATTGATTGTCCTCCTCTCCCATGATACTATGTGTTAAGTGTGTGTCAAAATATATATAGTATATAATTATGACTGAAAAAACACATATATAATGAATTTATAAAAATATGATAAGCATGCAAAGTACTATAAGCAATTTGACAAGGTATCTTGTCTGGCAAGAAAGCTACGAAGTGTAAACGTCTAGGCATCAAACACACAGGATCAGAAACTACGGTCTCTGAATAAACATCTCCGGATGCTAAAATAAATATTACCAACGTTCTCAAAATAAGCGAGATAGCTAGAAAATACTACCCTTTCGTCCAATTTGGACACATGGACAGAATGGTAATTTTGGGTCAAAGCAAAATCCACATGTGGGCCACTTTGCACCGAAATATGTGCCAGAGGTAAAGGTCTCTAAATAAGACAAATTATAGGTCAAATAAATTCTAAACGTCTATACAAACTCAACGGTATGTCCAAATTTTGGATTCCGGTGAGCCGATCACAAATTCGCCCTTAAAGTCAAACCGTAAGGTCCGCAAATATACGGCTTGGTCAACTATCTTAGAATCGCGTGAAACTTGGGTCACAGGATCAACGTGATACCACAAATCTAATGACACAAGTTTCGTCATATTCCGACGAGCATACACAAAATAGGGTAATATTTTACAAAAGTCACGATACAGAGACTTTTTGCGGATACGGGTTAATTTTGACGCGCACACACGTCCGAATTAATTTTCGTAAAAGCCCACATGTCAGGACATACCATACGTGCCTTTCGGTGTAATTGGTACGCGACGAAGCGGTCCCGTTTGGCAGGGCGCACTCCGTATCATAATTTTTAATGTTTTGAAAACAAGTTTTTCTGAGATTTCTACCTAATTTATCTCTAGTTCTAACACAAAATAAAATAAACTAATAACAGAAAATGATCTTGGTTATATAGGCTTTACACAGCAAAAAGTATATTTCGATTTGGATGTCTATGTTGGAAGATATCGGCCTCGAAACATAGGTCATTGGGGCAGATCATAACAGTTTAAAAATATAGTTTTTCCACAACTTGGCTTCTATTTTTACCTGGTTTTTAATGCTGCTCAAATGAAACTAATTAACGGAGTTTAGAGAGGGATATGTTATGATCATACCGACGAAAATGGATCAGAAATCGGTCGAGAGATGAGACAAAAAATGGCGCATGAAGGAACGATCGTTGCTGCCTGTGGGTGCTGCGGATGCTTGCGTGGTTGCGGTCGCGACCGGGGCTGGCGTTCTCCGATGACGGCGCGGGGGTTCAGGCGGCTCCCCGGCGGATGGCGCTAGGGGTGTGGGCGTCGGGTGATTAGGTTAGGGTTAGGGTTTATAATATGGTATATATATAGAAGAAGGGTGGGGGTTGGGTCGACGCTACGCCTGGGCCGCGGGGTGTTACTGTGGGCGGGTGATTAAGGGTTTTAGATTTAGGGATTATGATTTTTCTTTTCTTTTCTTTTTTCTTTTCTTTTCTTTTACTTACTCTTTTATATATATATATATATATATATATATATATATATATATATATATATATATATATATATATATATAAGGTATAAAATCCAAAAAAAAAATTTGTACCCAGAAAATAAATTCCAAAAATCTATCACTCTTCTACAAGGATTCCTAAGAAAATGAAATAAAAATAAAAAATTTTGTGCAATAATTCTAAATAAGTAATTATCTAGGTACTTAAATTAATAAAATATTTTTTTAATTAACTAAGAAATAATATAAATAATTTCAATGATCAATTAAATAATATAATATTTAAAAATTAGGGAGTTTTACATTCTACCCAACTTACAAAAATTGTCCTCAAAATTAACACTAACCCACATTCGTAATAAATCACTATAGTTATTAACACTTCATTGCTATCTAGCAGTGCTTCCTAAAAAGTTATAGTCAGCCACCCCAACACTTTTCTTTCTTATTGTCTATACACTATTTTTTTATATCCTCTAACTCATTCACACTACCCAACTTACAAGAATTCCACTAGTAATCAAAGTCTCTTGAGGTTATTGTCTAGGTTGTAAGACGAATTTATTTATTGGGTCGAGAATTTTGGGATACTTGTTTGGAATCTTATAACCATAATTTTTCTCCGTAACCGTCAAGTATCGTAGTCTAATACTGCCATGCCACCTGGCCAGTATGGCTGTATGTAATTCGACTACTCTACCATAATCATCTAGCTGCAGCTGTTGCTACCTCGCCATCGATTTGTCATAGTCATCAGTTCGTAACATGTGCTTTCAACCCTTTTCTAAGCTTAGTCTAAGTTTTAGGGCAACAATTAAGGTCTTGACTAACTTTATAAACTATTAGAAGTATGAACTATTTTAACAATCCAACTAATTTCTGTTAAACTAAAGGATGCTACTTAAGGTTTAAAAATAATAAGAGAATACAGATATTGCTCTAGTGCATATATATAAGGGTTATCACTATGAACTCATCTTTTTTTTTATCAATCATTACTAACCCATTTAAGTTTTAACTAACAAAATAAGGATGAGGTTGAAGTAAATCAAATAATTCATGATGGCACGAAAAGATACAACTATGATAGAAAGAATTAAGCACGAGATAAGGAATGGATATGAAAGAGAAGATGAGCCACCCAAGGGCACGAGATGGTGATAGGAAATAGGATACTACTACTGCTACTCGTCATCCATTAGCATCGCGAGTTTGCCATCTAGCTAGAATATCATCATATCCTCATAACTGCTAAACTACCTTATATATAATTCTACATCTATTTATACACCAAAGATCTTGTGTCATAATGGGGTCATGAGTATGCAATGATAATTATAACTAAAAGGTCGTACCTGGATCTACGACTTCCTGTGCCTGTGCTCCTATATTCGTCTTAATGAGTACTTGGCCTTGTCCTTGGTCGTTCAGCTAGGGTCTAGCCTCCTCCATTTGGGCAGACTGTAGAAGTAGTAGTGGGTCCCTTTGGTATCCTATACTTGAGTATGTATGCGGTGTCCCTAATTCTAATGCCATAGACCTCTGGGTCTGTTGAGGACATTCTCGGGTTTGATGGTGACTTGAGCCATATAACATGCACTGCCCCAATCGACGACGACAATCTTTATGAATATGACCTGTTATACCACAAAAGTGACAAGTACGATAATCCTTGGTTGGATATGGTGCGACACTATATGGTTGCTGGTGTGCCAAAGGGTGTCTAATGGGCCCTCCTTGCTGTGTCCTTGGTGAATTCTCTAATGATTTTTGTTTTCTCTGCTGATGGCCTCCTGGATCCTGGCCTCTGTCAATAACTCGATATAAGAGATCCGGGACTGTGAGCTAGTATAGTGCTGGAGCTCCTGAGTCAGCCCGTGGTGAAACCTCTTAGTCTTCTCCCAAGTCATTAGGTATTAGGGCAGCGTCATATTTACTAAGGCGGCTAAACTCTGCATCATACTCGTCGACTGTCTTGTTCCTCTGCTCCAGATGGAGGAACTGATCGTACAACGTATCCCTTACAGTGTCCGGGAAGTACTTCCTCTCAAAGCACTCCAAGAATTGTTCCCAAGTCTGACGCGTACCCAACTGGCGCTCCATTGATTCTCACCAGTGATGAGCGTTACTCTCTAGCTGGATCTTTATGCCTGTCATCCATAGATCTATAGGCAGCTGTGATGCTTCTAACAACTTCTTGGTGTTGGCAATCCAGTTTGTGGTCTTCTCTGGACTCTCAATGCCTTCATACGGCTTGGGGCTCATCTGTACAAAGTCCTTAACTGAACCAACTCGAGCTTGTGGTACTGAAACTAGTGTCTGGGCTGGTGCATGTGCTAGTGTAGTCATTCTTTCAAGTACTGCTAGAAATTCTAGCCTCTGCTTCGCCGCTTGCTGCCTCTTCTGCTCTACAGCCTGTACGGCTTCCTGCTGACTCTGTTCCTGCATTATCATCTGAAAGAATTGGAACAGCTGTGTCTGGCTATCCTACAGTGCTGGTGGAGCTGGAAAAGTCCAATTAGGCATCGTGGAAGGAGCGATGGAACTGGATTGTTAGTCAGTCCATCCGGTCCCGAAAGAAAAGGAGTCATTGAGGCCTCTTTTGGTGATTGGCCATTGACCCCTGGAGACGTGTTGTCCCCGGTGGCGGCACGTCCGCTACTCAAATTCATCTCTCTGTAAGAGATGGATGGAGGATTAGAAAGAGTACATGAATCAAGTAGGATGCAAGCACTTAAGTAGGACATGTTGGAAGGAAGGTGAGTTATAATCAAGTGTGGATGAGACCTAAAACTTTAATCCTAGGTGCAGGCCTGCTCGGTACAGTTACATAACCGAAACGGCTAACTCGACCTGCATGGGCCACCACAAAAATATGTCACGCCCCAGTCCCAAAATACGTAGGACTAAAAATATGTAAACATGCCAGTCGCATGTATATGGCAACTCCAATGTATGGATACCATAATACAGACGTATGATGTAATATGAATATTAAGTCACATATGGTATATATATATATATATATATATATATATATATATATATATATATATATATATATATATATATATATATATTCTCACAAGTCACATGAAATATTAATCTCATCCACAGAGCAAGTCATAATAAAGAAATGTCACGTCTCAGTCCCAAAATATCAAGTGACTAAACACGTGGCAATGGCCAACACCACACACCGATGGGTAAATCCAATTTAATGGACCCATCAGGGTGTACTTAAGCTGTAATACAACAATAAAGGTCTAATATACTAATCTCATCCACAGAAATGAATACAACAATATCAGAGTATAAAGCAATATCAAATCTCAATAAAACAAAACTCGGGGAATAACCTGATAATGAGTCTGATACAATAGTCAAGATACAAGAATAAAGATAACAACATTAAATACTGAGTATGGATAATGCATATACTCAGGAGAAATCATCGGCGATCACCTCGTCCTCAAGTTCTGGTACTGCTCCAATGTATGCACCTGCTCCTGTTCCTGTTTCTGCTCCTATTTGTACAGATTGTGAATTAATAAACTGCAGGAAGAATAGTTTGGAAACAATTCAGTATTCATTTTTTTCACTGTATCTTTAGCGACGTTAAGTCACGTCGCTAAATACGTCGCTAAAAATATCGCTAAACAAAGTTGCTATCCGTCGCAACTTGCTGACATGGCAGTATTACCAGGTCATAGTAACGTCGCTATAAACGTCGCTATGTACGTCACTAATTTGCGACACAAAGCGACAAATATACACGTCGCTAATTTAGCGACGTTGCGTCGCTAAACGTCGCTAATCTAGCGACGTATTTACGTCGCTAGAGAAAACGTCGGCATAGCGACGTTTGGCGACGTTTTTCCTGTCAGCGACTAGTTTAAAGGCGACTTCAGTAAAACGTTGCTAATTACGTCGCTAAAATTATTTAGTGACGTTTATTTA
This sequence comes from Iris macrosiphon, assembly GCA_036927795.1. Lineage (NCBI taxonomy): Eukaryota > Viridiplantae > Streptophyta > Magnoliopsida > Asparagales > Iridaceae > Iris > Iris macrosiphon. Next base: position 85,130,695 of record JAYESA010000016.1, read on the forward strand.
CGTCTCTAATTTGACTTATTCTAGTAGTGTATATAGATCGTTCAATCCTACTAGCAGACCATTAAGAGTTCCACCACCAGAATCTTAGCGTACGGATCATCTACTTTAAGATCCGTACCTCCACTACAAATTTTATTGTCGTTAATATCATCCCGGTTGTTGAGTTGAGCCATGAATCCAATATCATCATCAACCCCTGAGAGCTTGTCATCGTCAGCACGTAGCACGTACCTAATGGTTTGGGCTTTAGTTTTCTCCAGGGATTCTAAAGGCTCACCTTCCCCAAAATCTGGGTTACATGTACCAAAAGACTGACCAGTAGAGTTTAAATTGGCTATAGATGGTAAACTTCAAACAAATATAAACAACAAAAGTCTAGATGGTAAAATTCAAACTCCATAATAAAATCAGCAATCATCTCATAGGAATTCAGGAGTTTATAGTTGGCTACAGCCGGTATAGATAAATATAAGTAGCTCTAGGAGGAAAAGATGCATACTTATTCCTCAGTGGGAAAATGAATCTCTTCCGAGAAGAAGGAAGACGACAATTGTTTGTTATCCAACCTACATGAATAGTAAAAGTCCATCAGACCAAAAGATCAATCTAAAAAACTAATTAAATAAAAATACCTAAATTAGAACAAGATATAGATCATAATTATGAAAAAATCAGAATATGTCAAACTAATAACCAATAAATAAAATAGAAAGTTTGATACTACATATAATCGTGGTTAGGAAACCCTAAAAAAATAATGTTGCCCAGTGAACTACATTTAGACAACCTAAAATTGAACCTTAGGCAAAAAGCTAGAGTTCGATTCAAAACCACTACAAGATCAAAAGAAAACACAGTAACTACTCACAAAATTAAGCTTCGACCATGCCACCAGCCTTAAAATCCGATATTTGAACACTTAAAGAACTAATTCTGACAACTAACTACATTTAAATCCCATAAAAATAGGATTATTCTTTTAGAAGAAGAAAAATAGTTTGAATTTAGTGCAAATAAATATAAAAACTCAACAACAACAAAAAATCAAACTCCGACCCACTTGAGCATCTCTTAAAATTTAAATTTGTGCCCCTGAGTTACGTTGTAGGTTCCTGATCGTCTACCCAGCTTTACCAAAAAGAACAAAGTTAAACTTAATTATTGTTAGGTAGGCTAACAGTTAAACTTTGCTAACAATAATTATGCTAAGAGATATTCACAATCAATCTATGATAACTAACTAACTATAATTAGGTAGGCTAACAAACAACAACCTGAAATAGAGAATTCCACAATAAGGGAAACTACCATACAAATCAGTAGCATATTTCATATAAAATGAAAAGAAATAAACTATCAATTCCATGCCCCATCTCAAATATTATGGATATATAATATCCCTTATTTTATTTATGACTCCAATTCATTAGATCTGCAATAAAAATATGCACCTTATTCAATAGTAGCTGCAAAATTTAAGATCAACTGACTGTGAGGCAATAATAATCCATGATTCAAGAAGGTTTGGTCCTCCTAATATCATCACACATGTCAAAAGATAAACTAGTGCATTATGGTGTAGAAGACGACATTAATTATTATAAGTTGTTAATGGGTTAATGAAGAGGATAATCTGAGAACCTTGTTGTTAGGGACTTCAATTTTACGAGAGATGTTACCTCCACTCCTACTAGTTCTAGCCATTGTCATCATATGACACACATTCCATCTCTATGGATGAATAAATCTATAAACGTAAAAGTTATGTGTCATAATAAATACTATATATTAATACTAATTAACGGGCAAACTCAAAAACTGTCATAGTATACCCAATCTTTATTCATCATACTAATATGCACATCGATAATTCAAACATGTGGATGACAATAAAAACCTATAGTTTCATGATTCAAACCTGTATTTGACATGAATATCTATCTCTATCTTAATGATTTCTTTTGTCTTCATTCTTCGTAAGAAAGCAGGAATATATGAGAGAGAGAGAGAGATATATATTACTAACTCCATTATAATACTACGGGCAAGAATGTCTATCTTCTAGAATTTACTAGTATTCAAAGAATCAGACTAAACCAGAACATTTTCATAACCTAGTTACTTAACAAGCTTCAAACCAATTTTGCATCGACAACCATAAATATTAAAAAATTTCTCTCAGCAAGCAAACCAAAAATTAATTCGAAACCAACCCAATAATGCCCACTGATTTCAAATTCATGATGAAACTGTGTGCATTTCTAATATTTTGATTATTTGTACCCTATTTTTTGCTTCTAACCCATACTCCAGTTAACTTATATATATATAGCATTGTTTCTCCATCTTTTTAATTTTCAAGCAACAAAAAAAAACTTCTTTCATCTTTTTTCTTGTTGTTCTTTGGAGGATAATGATTAACTAGCAATGGATCTAAAATGGGTTTTCTTCTTCATTGAGTTTATAACATTGTTTTTTGGTTTAGGTATTCAAAGAATGAAGATATGGTTCAAAGGCACCACAGACCTAATGGAGGATAGATTACCAAGACCAATAGTCTGCTACAAAATTTAACTCTATTCTACTAAGAAAACTTTTTTCAATATAAACTAATTACCATTATGATAATGCCAGAAAAGAACAACTCAAATGGTAACATCTAGCACTTTGGAAACTAAAATTTGAAGTTGGGCGTACAATAAAGTCCAAATTCAAACTGATTTTTGAAGACCTAATCCATTTACCTAGATTTCATCATTTTTCTTCCAACAGAGCATAGAGCTTGGGCATATATCTATGTCAAAATCAAACCAAACATGATAGTTGGAAAGTAATATGTGTAATATGAAATGGGAACTTATCAATGAGTAATATAATGAGATACAAATAGATTGAGTGTGCATACTTGTGATAGAGGTGATGGTGGTGATCGCGATGGTGTGTATACTTTCTTCACCCTCTCCTCTGCCTACACCTCATCGTGTGAGACCTTGCAATGAGTGTAGACGGCTTATGTGCCTACGATGCGGTCAAGCTGGGGGAGGATGGCCTCCGGGAGGCCGATGCATACGAGGAGGTCGGAGCCGCAAGAGCAGAGGGAGTCGCAGAGGTTTTATATAGGGTTTGGTGGGTAGGATTTGGGAAGGGATTTGGAAGGAGATCTTGAGATTGGTGGGGAAAGAGGAGAACTTTTGGAAGTGGAAGAGGACAAGGGATAAATGTAGTGGGGGTCGAGGATGGAGGAAAGGCAGAGGGAGATGGAGAGGAGGGGGAGATTATTGTGGTGGTGGCGGTGGTGGTGTTTTCCTTTGGTGGAGTCGGTGAAAACGGGAAGATGGGACTGAGGTAGGGGAATGGGTGTGTATGAGAGAGAGAGAGAGAAAGAGAGAGGGGAAGGGAATCAGAAATTAGAGAGGGAAATTTAGAAATTTTGTATGAAAAGTATTTAGCAATGACTAGTTGTTGTTTTTAATCTCAGTATACTAAGTTAAAATTTTGGTTGAAAAGTTATTTGGCAACAAAATATTATTTGTGTTGTTAAAAATCTATTTTGCAACAAATTTATCCTTGCTTATTAATCCCTAGGCTTAGACAACAAAGATTAGTCAACATGGAAAAACTTTGTTGCAGAATGATGTATTTAGCAACAAAGCAAAATTTTGTTGCGAACTATTACTTTTAGTAATGAAAATTCTTGCGTTGCTAAATTATTCGTTGCTATATGGAATATTTCTTGTAGTAACAAATCCTTCAAGTAATCGTCTGAAAAATATATCTAGTTAGCAAAGTACAACCCAATAGCAGTTGCAATAAATTGACGAAGACTATAAACAGTAAATAGTGAATATATACCAGATAAAAAAGCAATATACTGATGTACTGGTAAATAGTAAAGAGAGACAGACATTGTAAGCAATATAACGTAACCAGTGAATATATAAAATGGAAGAGAAAAGAATCCACAAGTATCAGGTGTGGTGCCCCGTTCCTCCTATTCGGGGAGCGCGGCTAAGAAATATAAGTCGGTATCATTCGATCGCGATAGATTGAAACAAGAACTCATCCTTGTTATGGATTTGCTTCTTCATAATCGATTCACATATTCAGTGGACCGTGCCCCAAGGATCTACTTAGCGGCAGAGTCAAGAGGGACATCTCCACTGCAAGTTTTCTTGCCTAAGTTTTCGCTGTCGCTTTGTTGCTTTCATGTGCTTGAGTTAGTTTTCGAATTTGTTTGCGTTTTCTTGAACGATTTTGATGGATTTCATTGTTTTCGTCCGTTGAACTACACTTCAATTCCAAGGTAAGAAAGAGTAGAAGTGGTATTGATCAGTTGTTCGTGGCAATGCAGGTTAACGAGCAGTAGACGACGTGCGAGCGGAGTCTTGAAGAAACTCTTTCCTTTTCTTCTCAACCCAACTTGTGAGTGGCATATATTCAATTCAGTTGACCTTTCTTCCAAGTCTTCACATCTAAAATCTTGCATTCTTGCTTGCCCCGATCAAACGATACCATAATAACTAAGAGATGTCAAGATAAAAAGGAAACTTGGACTATTTTTGCTTGTTAATCAACTTGTGAACGGTTACCTTATTCATGCTAGTTCGTTCAGAATATTCTTCATATGCTTCAATTTAGTTAGAATGCATACTTCTTCTATAAATTGTGCTATGTATAGAACACACCTTGCTATGCTACAAACTGATCAGGGAGACTATGCAAAATAAATTATATCATGCTACTTGTCTCAAAATCTTATTGCCTCAAACTGCATTAATGGATAACTCAATATAGACGTCGTTTGATCACGGACAACTTGTACACAAGGTCAATGGATCCTGCGAACGGTCGTTGGGGCACTGGCACCGATCCGATCTGGACGAAACTTCACAATAGTCTCAGGCATCTGGACGGGATGGTCTGTAGCCACTCATGAATCTTTGTTGTATGCCATCCTTGTTCAAGACTATAACTCGTCCTTTATGGCACCTTGCCAGTGATCTCCACGTATATTTAAACCTATGCAAAGCTAACTTGTGTCTTCGTAGCAGGGAAGGACATGGTAAGTATTATGCAGGTGGTTCAGACGGACAGGTAAAAGTTACCGAACGGTGGCAAGTACATTTCAGTAATTTCTATATATATTGCTTGTTTGTAAAATGAACTAAGGCAAGATAGAAAGACCACAAATAAGTTGCATACTTCATATAAACAATATGTTGATTGGTATACTTGGGTTAACTCGCCTTCACCAGTATATTTCGATGTACTGACCCTCGTTGAAACAGGTTTCCCGTACCAAGGAGATCCTGCGAGGAGCTGGAGTCACTGCCCAATCCAGTCCAGCTGTCAGCGCGTCCTGATCGTGCCTTACTAGAAGCATTTTTGATGACCCAGGAGCTAACAAACTTAACTCATGCAGCTCAGAGGAAAAGCCATTATCCCGTTTGGAGGTCTCTTATTTTGAAGTTTTAGTAAAGAATATAATGTACTAGACAGCTATCTCATTTTGTGTCCAATTTTGTAAGCCTGTGCCGCAACTATCTAACTCGTTCAAGAGTTTGTAAATAGATGTTCATTATCAATAAAGAGAACTTTTTCATGTTTCAACTTTGTGTCTTAATTATCTGCGTACTCTGAATATGTGCTCGCTATACAAAATACCTTAGCCTTGTGTCGCACAACCAAGGCATGCACCGCGTCACGCCCGGGGGACGACTATTGATTCCACGAAATCGGGGCGTGATATCAGGTGCAAGACAATGTAATCAATAAACTGAACAAGATGATCTGTAACTATACTAAGTGTTTTAAAATACTAGTTTGGTATGTGATCGAGGCATCTCAATGTTTACGCGAGTGTTTTCCATTGAAAATGAGTTTGGAAAACCTTCGTTTAATAACAAACAAAAAAAGTACAAAGAAATCCTATACAAAAAATCTAAGTATAATATATTTAATCTGGATAATGTGATGATGGAGATCGAGTATTGCATTGACTCTTTTACTCTGTTGACGGTCCTACGAGAGAATATTGATGCTATCTTCTCTCTTATCTCTATTGAGCTTGTATGCACGCAGGTAGCTTGCCTGGAGGGGTATGATCTCTGAAGCAGAAAAACTAGCCCTTTGGAACGTCCAAGTTTTTTCTATTTATAGCAATCATGTTGGTGGGCCATAGGTGCCGCATATGCTTATGTTTGGTGGCCGTAGGAGGGGTTCCTTCAATAGAATACGGTTGCGAGTGTAGGTGTATATTATAGGCAGGCTGTCACATGTACATCCTTAACAAGATATAGTTGAGTCCAGACCGAGGTGCAACATGGACGTTTGTTACAATTTACTGTTGTTAAAGATCTGGGTGGTTCTCGTCTTTTGTTTGCGTGACTTGGTCATCTTGACATGTGGCCCATATTTAGTTGGAGAGAATCACTTAAGTCGCAACAGAAAGATTTTGTCTCAGGGAACGCTACTATATTGGACGCATGGAGTCTAGGATGCATAGGAGTCTGAAACGCATATGGCCAGAGACGCATGGAACGCATGGAGTCTGGAACGTATAGGGCCAGGGATGCATGAAATATTTGTATTATGGAATGCACGAGGCTAGAGATGCATGGAACGCATGGAGTCTGGAATGCATGGAGCCAGAGTGGCATAAAATGCATAAAAAATATTCTTACATATACGTGGCCCATAAATAATATAGATCCATACATCCAACAAACAGGTACCCCAAGATCGACTAAAAGAAATCAGGCCGCAGAATGACCATACGACCCAAAAAAGCAACTACTATGCGCCGACAGTAATCAGAGACTATGTGCTACAGTAATCAGGCCCCTGGCACCATAATAATCCAGTAACATATGCTGACCACTTCATAACTAGTTTTTTCATGTACCATCAGTGCCATGAGTCACTAAGTAATTAGTGTTTTCGTGTGTCATCTGTGTCATACGCCACTAAGTAACTAGTGTCCGCATGCACCAGCAGTGTCATGCGTCACTACTCCCTCAAGCATTCCTTCGCCATAATACTGGCCACAACAAGGTCTGACACAAAGATTATGTCTGACATAGAATCCTGACAAACAAAGAGAAGGACATAAAAAACTCTCTTTGGGGAGGATGTGAGAATAATAGCTCAGAGGTAACATGGACGTCAGCTAATCAATAGTCATATCGAGAGGTTAGGCACAATCATGGTATTTTTGTGAAAGAAAAAGGAAATGAGCCAGAGGTAATATGGATATGGTTATTTTCTTTGGATGAAAAAATGGGCAGCTCATAGTTCAGAGGTAGTATGGACGTGAACTATTTGCTTTTGAGGATATGCCATTGGGGGATCTTCGGTAGACCTATTACTACTTGAGCACAGGAGTACAAGTAATAATTTCAAGATAAGTCATGCCAGAGATGATATGGACTTGGCAGGTTTTATGGCCTCATTACTTCTTGCACACCTGAGTGCAAGTAATAAGTTCGAGACAAGCCCTGCCAGAGGTAAAATAGACATAGCATGTTTTTTGGCCTCATTACTTCTTGCGCACCTGAGTGCAAGTAATAAGTTCGAGATAAGCCCTGCTAGAGGTGATATGGATGTGGCAGGTTTTATTGACTTAACACCGCTGACGTACTTAGAGTTAAGTATAGGTGATAAGTTTATATGACGATAAATGTCAGAGGTATTATGAATATGACAATCGATAGTCATACAGAGAGGTTTGCTCAGAGGTAATATGGACATGAAAACCCCCTACTGGGGATAATCGGTTAGGAAAGTAGTTCAGAGGTGATGTGGACGTGAACTAATGCCCAAGGAAACTGATTATGAGTGGTCTAACCGAAAGTATGGATAAACCTGATGGTGGCTCCGCTGGGGAGCTTTTTGAGGATCCACTATATGTTGTGTATTCAGGATCCCTGAATACATACAATGGATTTCATCAATTTTTTGTGGCAAGGGAAGTGTATTGTGCTTACACCCTTGCTAAGGATGAATAATGGGGATCGTACATTATACATTTGGTTGTCTAGCTGATAGTAAAAGGAGTACAAGTCTAGGTTAGACATAGTACTTTTTAAGGAACAAATCGTTGATAGACATCATGAGCAAGTCGCCATTGGGTTTTGCGAGCCGGTAGGTGCCTTTGGAGAACACGTACTCCACAATGAACAGACCCTCCCATTTAGGTTAGAATTTACTGGCCATCTTGTGGTCATAACCATCGGTCTTCTTACTGTCAAGATGAGGTTAGCCACTTGGTATGTCCTCGTCTTGACCCATTTGTTGAAGGCTCCTGAGAGACACGCTTGGTACAACTCAATATGTTGTTGAGCTAAGAGACATTTCTCATCGAGCGCTTCTAACTCTTATAGCCATCGACGATGATTGTCATCAACGGTCAACTGGTTGGAGAGAACCACTTAGAGTGAGAGAATTTAGATCTCGAGTGGGAGGAATGCTTCGCTTCTGTAAACCAAGAAGAATGACGTGCTGCCATTAGATGTCCAGACCGTTGTACGATAGACCCAGAGACATCCATCCAACTTCTTATTCCAGTCGTGCTTATTGGATGACAAAAACTTTTTGAGTATCTTTATGATGGTCATGTTGAATGCTTCTGCCAAACCATTTGCTGCTGGGTTGTAGGGAGTCGAGGCTACATTTTGGATTCATTTTTTATCACAAAATTGGTAAAAAGTATGACCTGTAAACTATGGGCATTATCGTAGATGATCCTTCGTGGCAAGCCAAAGTGGTATATGACGTGATGCTTGACAATGCTGATCATGTTTGAGGTCTTAACTTTAGAGAGTGGAACAACTTTTGCCTATTTGGAGAAATAGTTGGTTATAGCCAAGATGAACCGATGTCCCTTATAAGATGGTGGACTAATTGGCCCGATAATATTCATTCCCCATACTTCAAACGGTAAAGATACTACAGTTGGGTATAGAAATTCTAAGGGCTGGTGGATAAAGTCTGCGTGAATTTGGCACGCTTGGCACTTCCTCGCATAGTCAACAGCCTCCGCTACCATTGTCGGCCAATAGTAACTCATTCTTCGAAGACGGTCATGTAGCTTAGGTCAAGGATGATAGGCACCACGAACTCCATCGTGAGCCTCGCGGAGAGCCTGCTTCACTTCTACATGTGATAGGCATCATAGTAGAAGAGCCCCCTCGTGAGCCTCGTAGAGAGCCCGCTTTACTTCTATATTTGATAGGCATCATATAAACGATGACACATTATTTTGGCAATCGTATCATAATAGAACTGAGGGAACATCTTCTAATAGAAGTAGCTTCCTTTGGGTTCTCGGAGAAAATTCTATAGACTACGTAGTCTATGAATGGGAGTCTCCAGTCTTGGAATTCAGTGTTTGTCTTTATTGAGTAGCTCAGGCATAGTCAGAGATTATTTTTTGGGCAGACCAGCTCTTGACCGACTACTGTGATCAGTTGATTAGTTTTGACCAGAACTGCCAGGGAGGTAGCGAGGCTAGCCAGGGCATCGGCCTTGATGTTTTGTAGGCGACGGACGTGCTCTATGAAGAACCCCTCGAATGTGACGATTATTCTAAGTGCGGCTTGGTAGTAGGGAATTAAGTCCTCATGCCGAACCTCATATTCGCCCCGGACCTGACTAAATATCAGCTTGGATTCGTCGTAGGCTTCTAGGTAGTCTACTCCCACTTTTTTAGCGAGTTAGAGCCTAATGACAAGGACATTATACTCTATCATATTTTTGGAGTCTGGCTCTGTGAGAGAGTACATGCGGTTTATGACCATGTCGTATGGAAAAATCAGTACTATCCCGACGCTAGCGACAATATCGCCTGTGGACCCTATTCTTGAAGCACCGTCGAAGAATATTCGCCAAAATGCTTCTTCACTTGTGGTCATGTTTAAGTTTGCTACTTCATCTAGATCTTCTTGTAGAGCTTTGAGGTTTCTGGTATAAGGCGGGCTGCTAGAAAATCTGCCAATGCTTGGCCTTTGACCGCTTTTTATAGGATAAATACCACATCCTACGACGATAACAGTATTGCCCATGTGGCTAGGCGATAGTTGAGCACTTCGAGTTTAGTCATGATGACCCTAGGAGGATTAACTCACGAGATCACATGGATGGTTTATCCTAGCACGTAATATTGGGTCTTCTAAATGGCGAAGACCAGAGCAAGACACTCCTTCTCAACGGGGTTGTACCTGTGCTCTGAGTCGGCCATCATTCTGCTGAGATAGTAAATGGACTATTCATGACCTGTATCACTTTTTTGGGCTAGCAGAGCTCCAAAGGAGGGATCCATTTTCCTCAAATATAGAAGAAAGGTCTTCCCATAACGGGGGCTACCAATACTAGGGGATTCATGAGATACTCCTTGGTGTCTTCGAAGGTGCGCTAGAATTCTTTATTCCAAACAAAGGAGACTCTCTTCTTCATGAGCTGAGTGAACGGCTAACAACATCCAGAGAGGTTTGATATGAACCTCATGTTGTATGATAGTCTTCCATGAAGGCAACAAAGTTCTCTAAGGTTCTTTGATGGGTTCATTTCAAGGATTTCTTTAGTCTTGTCGGGGTCTACGTAGATACCCTCGAAGTTATGAAAAAACCAAAAAAATTGCCGCTGGAGACTCCTAGGAAGGATTTGGTAGGATTTATCTTAAGCTGTTGTGCACGCATGAGGTCAAACAAAGTGTTCAAGGCTTGGAGGTGATCATCTTTAGAGTAAATCTTGACAGTGAAGTCATCAACGTAACACTCCACTGTCTTGTGTAGATGCTTACGGAAGATTGTGCTCATAGCTCGCTGGTATGTAGCACCTTCATTCTTTAGACCAAATGGCATAACTGTGTAGGAGTACACTCCTATTGGCATTCGAAATGATGTATGCTTCTTGTTGTTAGGAAATATCTTAATTTGATTGTTGTCTAAGAATCCATCCATTAAGGACATGCGCTCGAAGCCATAAGTGTTGTCAATTATTATATTTATGATCGAAAGGGGAACTCGTCCTTAGGGCATGTCGTATTTAGATTATAAAATTCAATGAAGATCTGGATCTTCCTGTTCTTTTTAACGATAGACACGATGTTGGCTACCCAATATGGATATTGTTCTTTGTGGAAAAAGCCACTAGCTATCAGTTTGTTGAGTTCAGCATCGATGGCATTCATAATGTTCGACCAAAAATTTTATTGTTGTTGCTTGACCGGCTTAGCGTTCGAGAAGATATTAAGTTTGTGGACCATAAATTGGGGGGCCAATCCTGGCATATCTTCGTAACTCCAGGAAAAGACATCGATATATTCTTTGACGAGCTGAAGCTGGGATTCCCGATTCTCATCGGATAGACTTTTTCTGATGAAGATATGTTTACGGAAAGATTCATCGCCCAGATCAATTTGTCTGACTTCGTCCTCAGTGGAAGGTTTTTGCTGCATGAACAGTATCTTCCATTGTGCTTCTAGATATTGGGCCCATGGTACTACTTCAAAGAGTTTAAGTAGATCATCATTGTCTTTCTCAGGGTCAGCTGACACCATGTTGGCAGACAATGTTTGTATGAGCATCTCCCTGGTACTGACATCGAAGTCCCAAGGTAAAAATTCTAAAGAGTGAGAGTGTAACTCATCTTCTTTATCTGATCCTTCGGGGGTCATAGAAGGCTTTACGTGCCCTAATCTATGCTTGGTCTTAGGGTAGTAATCCTCGGACTTGCCTTCAGGAGACTGCAGACACAGAGGTAGCCGTCGACCTTTGTTGTAGTTTAAGGATCTCTGAGCCGCTGACTCATCTCACTAGGAGTAATGTTCGCGTGGTCGGACGACTGTGAAACTTTATTTGTGGAATTAAAGAAATGACTCATCTCAGCACTGATTCTTACTCTTACGGACGGGTCCGATGATTTTAAGATCTATAGAGACGCTTCAGTAAATGGTTTAGGATGTATCCTTATGCAAAGGAATAAGGTGATAGCCTTTATGTCGAGGAAGTTAAAGCCTCATGAAAGGAACTATCCAACGCATAATCTGGAACTGGCAGATGTAGTGTTCGCGTTGAAGTTACGGCGACATTACCCTAATGGCATACCGTGTAAATTTTTTACGGATCAAAAAAGCCTCAAGTACCTCTATACTCAAAAGGATCTGAAATTACGGCAACGACGTTGGCTTGAACTCCTTAGCGACTTTGACTTGATGATCAGATATACACCGGGCAATGGTAACATTGTAGATGATGTACTGAGTCAAGTGTTTATTGGGATCTTAGCTATCGATAACAGGCTGCAAAGAGATCTTGAAGGTTTGGGCATTACACTCTGAATCAGATACAAAAAGGGGGTGCAGGTGGGTCATCTACGCCTCGAACCGGACCTATTGGAGAAAGTTAAGCCCGCTCAGAAGGATGACATGTTCCTAGAGAAGATTCTTAATCTTATCTTAGTAGTAAAGGTGACCGACTTTACGGTGAGCACGGATGGAATGATGTTGGTGAAGGGAGGATTATGTGTTCCTAACGATATAAACCTCAGAAAAAAGATGCAGAAGATTTATCGAGACCTCCTTACGACATTTTTGTGGTACGACATAAAGAAAGATGTAGCACTATTCATGTCGTAATGCATGGTTTATCAGTGAGTAAAGGCCGAGCAGCAGAAGCCAGCCGGAGATATGCAAAACCTTGCTATACCGGAGTGAAAATGGGAACACATAAAGATAGCTTTTATTGTTGGTTTGCCAAAGACACAATGGAAAAATGATGTCGTCTGGTTCATCGTCGATATACTCACTAAGTCAGCTCACTTTTTTTCTATCAAAGTTACTTGGAGTGTCAATCGTCTGGCATAAATCTGTTGGCCCAATGTTTATGTTTAGTGTTTTAATATGGCCAATCAATTAAGTTTAGCATTATGGTAATCGATCAATCACTATAGTATCTTCTACTTAAACTCAGCATTGTCCAGATATGTAATATTTGCTTTTGTATATTTTCTTGTTCGTTTAACATGTATTTACAGAAAGCAATAAGCAAGATCAACAATGGAGATATGCTATATGACGATGACCCAATGACGACGTTATACCATAAGATTTTGTTCAACCGCCTACGACTTATCTGGAGCCTCGCATCAGCAGACGGAGGTCGAGGGGGCAGCACCCCTCTTGGGCGTTCGGGGGTGAAGTCCCTGAAAGGTATTCAGATTCCAAGATCTGGTTACCTTTGGATAACAGCCGTATAGGGAAAAAATATCTTCAAGTCAGCAGATGTTTCTGAAGTTTGGCATCACCAGTGCTCTTGGTTTTTATATGTAATCTTATATTTTATTTGAGTCTAGGACTTTTGTACATCAAGTTACACTGTATAACCCAAGTCCACTCAAATAAACCCATGAACCTATCCACAAATAAGTCTACATTCATTCACAAGGCCTACCATACTTAGCAACCAAACTCGAGCCAAATTCGTCCCGAATTCGGACCAAACTCGGTTAACATTTTAGTATAAAATCAACCAGTTTAATTATCTCCTGATTTCTTTCCCTTCAACGTTCAAAATTTAAACATTCCCTACCGAATTCTGGCCGAACTCGGTTTGGTAATAATCTATAAATAGAGTTAGATTTTTATATTCTTACTCACTCAAACATTCTCAATCTTTCTATCCTATAGTGAGTAAACCCTCAGAGCCTAAATTTTTTTATCTCCAAGATCAACTCATAGTTCTAGTTCCAAGTGTGATCTCGGTTAAAAGTTGTTCGAGTTATAAAACCTTGGTTCATCAAGCTCTTCTTCTGTGTGAAGTTGCTAGCTTTCGGATCAAAACTCGTGGTGAGTGGAGTTGTGAGCCTTCTGATCAAAACTCATGGTTGTAAGATGTCGGCAAGCCTTCAGATCAAAGCTTGTGATTCACTATTGGCGATTATAGTGGATACAACTCCAAGCAAGAGTTCTCGGGACTAGACTAGCCCTCTCAGAGGAAAACCAGTATACATCGTGGTGTTTGTGTTTGCTTTCTCTGCCTCTTACTTTATTATATTGCATATATACTGCTAGTTTATAACTTTCTTCACTCTGTTTAATTTTAATTTGGGTAGATTATTCTGCTGCACTCTATTCCCCCCTCGAGAGTTGCCTTACAGTCCTTCAAGATCTACCTCGATGAGATCGTTCAACTCCACGGTGTATTCGTATCCATTGTCTCTGCTTGAGATGGTCGATTCTTATCACATTCTGGGAGAGTCTTCAGTCGATAATGGGGACGAAGTTAAAGTTCAGCTCCTTCTACCATCCTTTGACAGACGGTCAAACAGAGCAGGTAAACCAAATGCTTAAAGACATGCTACGACTCTGCACCTTGGACTTGAAGTTAAGTTGGGACATGCATATACCATTAGCCAAATTTACATATAGTAATACCTATCAATCCAGCATTCAAATGACGCCGTATTAGGTATTGTATGGGCAAAAGTATAGATCCCCTATCTGTCAGGATAAAGTTGGTGAACGACAAATTCTTGGCCCCAAGCTAGTAGAATAAACCATTCAAAAGATCTGTTTGATCATGTATTTCTGTTAACAGATAGATCCCCTATCTGTTAGGATAAAGTTGGTAAACGACAAATTCTTGGCCCCGAGCTAGTAGAACAAACCTTCTGATGGCTGAAGGTAGCACAAAGCCGTCAGAAGAGTTACTCAGATGCGCACCATCGACCTCTTAAGTTCTTAGAAGGCGATCATGTATTTCTCAAAGTCTCACCCATGAGAGAAGTTACCGTATTCGGAGCAAAAGGGAAGCTAAGCCCAAGATTCGTTGGCCCGTTCAAAATACTTAAGCGAGTCGCCCAATCGTATATCAGTTTGCCCTGCCACCGTTATTATCTGAAGTGCATGATATCTTTCATGTTTCACATCTTAGGAAGTACATGTACAATCCGAGTACATGTACGATCCGAGTACATCTTGGATCAAAAAGAGAAGCTGCTTCAAAGTCGTTCGGTTCCTCTCATACGCGTGCTTTGGAGAAATCATTCGGTTGAAGAGTAGACGTGGGAGCTTGAGTCTGTGATAAAGGAAAAGCTTACTTCATTATTTTATAGTGGTAGGTTATATTCCTAAGTTTCGAGGACGAAACTTCCTATTAGTTGGTTAGGATGTGGTGCCCGGTTCCCCCTTTTCGGGGAGTGCAGCTAAGAAATACTTTTAGTATAGTTCGATCAGGATAGATTAAATCAAGATCTTTTTTTCATTATAGATTTGCTTCTTTGGAATCAATTCCTATATTTAGTGGACCGTGCCCCAAGGATGGACTTAGCGGCAGAGTCAAGAGGGACATCTCCGTTGCAAATTTTTTTTGCCTGGTTTTCGTTGTCGCCTTGTTGCTTTCGTGCTTTTGAGTTAGTTTTCGAATTTGTGTTTTCTTGAACGATTTTGATGGATTTTATTGTTGTCCATTGAAATAAATTTTTGTTTCGAGCTTAGAAAGAGGAGAAGAGATATTGATCATCTGTTTGTGGCAATGCAGGTGATCGAGTAGTAGACGTCGCGAGCGGAGTCTTAAAGCACCCCTTTTTCCTTTCCTCCCACCACCAACTTGTGAGTGGCTATAATTCAATTTAGTTGACCCTTCTTCCAAGTCTTCACATCTAAAATCTTGCCTTCTTAATTTTTTGATCAAACGATACCATAATAACTAAAATTGTTAAGATAAAATGAAATAGACTTGGATTACTTTTGCTTGTCAATCAACTTGTGAACGGTTACCTTATTGCATGCTAGTTCGCTTAGAAATTTCTTTCATCGTGCTTCAATTCTAGTTCGAATATATACTTCTTCTATGACTATGCTATGTATAGAACACACCTTGTTATGCAATAAACTTATCTGAAAGACTATGCAACATAGATCATGCCATGTTATTTGTCTCGTGCTTGCGTTGCTTTATACTCCACCAATTTATAACTTAATATTAGATGCCGCATGATCACGGACAACTTGTGCACAAGGTTTTATGGTTCCTGCTGATGGTTGCTGGGGCACTGGCACCGATCCGGATAAAACTTTATGATAAATCTTATGTACAAGACGAATGGCATATAGAGCTTCATGTTTCTTGTGTTGTACACCATCCTAGTCTATGATTATAACTCATCCATTATGGCATCATGCCAGTGATCCCCTTGTATATTTAAATTGTACAAGCTAACTATGTCTTCGTGGCAGGGAAGGTCATCGTAAGTATTGTGCTGGTGGTTCAGACGGGCAAGTAAAAGTCACCGTACGGTCACATGTTTATTTCAGTAAATTTTTATATTTATTGTTTGCAAAATTGAATTAAGGCAAGATAGAAAGACCACATTATAACTTGTATGCTTCAAATAAATAAGGTATTGATTGGTATAGTTAGGTTAGCTCACCTTTACCAGTGTATTTTGATGTACTAACTCTCGTTGCAACAGGTTTTCCATACCAAGGACATGCTACAATAAGCTAGACCGACTTCCCAATCTAGTCCACCTACCGGCACATCTAGTTCATGCCCTAGAAGCGTGTTTTAAAGTTCCAGGAGCTTGTTCACATACCTTATGCACCTTCATGGAAAGGCGATAGCTTCGCCTGAAGGTGTCTATAGATTTAAAGTTTTAGTAAAATGATATAATATACCAGATGGCCATCTTATTTTGCATCCACTTTCTAAGTCTGTGCGACAACCATCTGACTCGTTCAAGAGTTTGAAAAAGATGTTCATTATCAATAAAGAGAACTTTTCCATATTTTAATATTGTGTTTAATTATTTGCATACTATGAATATGTTCTCATTATATAAAATACCTTGGCCTTGTGCGTTGCACAATCTAGGCACGCATGGCATCACGCCCGAGGGACGACTGTCGATTCTACGAAATTAGGGTGTAATATTTCTACTATACCGAAGATGATGTATTTGTCTTCCCTCTTCCTAGCTAGAACTATAAACTAGGATTTTTGACTGGGGAGAATTCGGTTTACTGCATAGGTGGTAGTTACCTGTGTATGCGGGTGCAAGCCTGGACTATGCTCCCTGAAATATAATGTATTGAGATATGAAACATCCGAGTAGTTCAAAGATAGCCATTTATTCATAAAATAAGGTATCTTATCCTCAGGAATTACATCGTCAAGAGAAGGGATGTTAGCATGAGCGGCTACATACTCCTCTAATTTGTCCTTCCCGAGATCTATCTCTAGTGCGAGCGATGGCTTTGAAGGTCTCATGCGCGGCTTTACCACTAGAGGTTCAGAAGTCATAGTAGGTATCGGATCTTCCTACAACGGTCGACTTGGTCTACGAAGGCGAACGACCAGAGGTTTGGGTACTTTTTTGTACAGTTTTACCATGAGGGGAGGGGCTGTATCGGGACTGTGTGCTTTAATATGGACTCTCAAGGGCTCATTCGATGTTGTCCCAGTCTCTGCCTCATCGTCGACATCATTGCCACCTTAATCTTGGTGGACTTGCTTGTAGAGGATCGAGTCGGAGTAATAGCCCTTAACCCCTTTGAATTGATCCACATCGACAAATTTTGTCTGGACGATGCCACGATCGTCTATGTACTTCAAGCACTGGTGTAAGGTTAATGGTACGACCATGTACTGGTGTATCCATGGAGGTTCCAACTGGACGTTGTAGGATACATCTACGTCTATGACGTAGTAGGTAAACTCTATTTTCAGAGAAAGATTGTGCCGATTGTTCTTTAGCAATATGTCTTATTGTGATAACATGATGTTGGGTATTGCCTCCATCACATTATTGCAGTGGGGGCATGCAGCAGGATCCTCAGCTGATAGCTTGACCAGCGCCAGGTAGGTGTCGGTATTCTGTAATGCCTCACTCAGAGCAACCCAAGTGTCTTTGGAGAGACGGAGGTCAAGCTACCAGCTGAGAATCATGATGCATGCCCCCACTGCAATAATGTGACGGAGGTAATACCCAACATCATGTTATCGCAACAAGCGCCAGGTAGGTGTCAGTATTCTGTAATGCCTCACTCAGAGCAACCCAAGTGTCTTTGGAGAGTCGGAGATGTTGGATATTGCCTCCGTCACATTATTGCAGTGGGGGCATGCAGCAGGATCCTCAGCTAGTAGCTTGACCAGCGCCAGGTAGGTGTCAGTATTCTGTAATGCCTCACTCAGAGCAACCCAAGTGTCTTTGGAGAGTCGGAGATGCTTGAATAGTGACAACTTTGCTGGAAGATTGGCCAGTTATGCCAAAATGTCAAAGTTGTAGGGCTTCTCCAGCCCCTGAGCGGTATCTTTGTGCGGCAATTTGTCGAAGCGAGTATTTTTCTGCTTGGACTTGTCCGCTGCCGGAGGCTGGAAATAGATCGAAATCGGATGCGGTGATTAGGAGCGTACCATCATCAGGGATATCGTACTCTTATTGGTATGTCAGGCCTGACCTCATTGTTCCTACAATAGCTTTTTCGGTAGGGATAGAAACCGTGTAGCAGGATTTGGACTTCTTGCCCTTGGACTTGGTGGCAGAAGGTGTTGTCTGCTATATCAAGTCTGGAGAAAGATCGGGATGGACCCATATGACCTCCCCACGTGATGTGATAAGAGGTATCATCCCGGCTGTTTGGTCATGAGCTAGTGGGATATTGACAACCTTTATTGTCACCCGCAGGATCGAGATTACTCCGTCTTAGGCTTACGTTGCCAGGAAGTTACCGAACTGGAGAGATACCATGTTAGCGACAACTATTTTGTCATAAAAATCCAAGATGAGGGCCATGGTGTCTAGCAGATGCTGGATGTACTGCTTCAGTGTATAATAGTCTCGTATCGCAAGGTGGACCTATTGATTGTAGTGGCAGTACTTCAGATTATTCACCTAGACTGCCTCAATAATACATTTGACGTCGGGGAGCCAAAGATTATTTTCCTTTATTAGCACGTCAAAGATTGCCATGACATCATCATCTTTGAAGGAATAAGTTTTTTTCGATTTTGGAGCCTCTGTGAGCTTTTGCTCGGGCTTCTTGGTTATATTAGCGACAAAAGCCTGCTTTCCCTTGCCATCTCGAGCACTATTGCCGCTATTGTTATTGTTGTTGTGAGAGAATTTTCCCCTATCATCAGTGACGATGATCTGTATTCCTAAGAGACGAGAGACTATTACTTTCTTCTCAGCCCTGACAACGTTTATGATGAATATTGTCCAGTCTTTAAACTGAGAGTCGCCCATCCAAAGTCTGACCGTAGAAAGGAGATTTCTCCACTAGGTGTCCATCAGCGTAGACTCAGGGTTACTGGGGGTAACTTTAGCATCACTTGCTTGTATCGCTCAATGTATTCCTATACAGACTCTTTCTTCCTTTGCGTGATGTCCATTAAAGAGGATATCGTCATGTTATTTCTTCCATCATAGAACCAAGCAAGGAAAAAACTTTTGAGGTCATTAAACGACGAAATACAATTGTCCTGCAGGCTTCAAAACCAATTGAAAGCTATTATAGACAATATCTCGACAAAGAGCTTAGTTAATAGGGCATCATTGTGAGGCAGATGTCTCATTGCCGTCTCGAAGTAACTCATGAATTGACGGGGAGATGTCTTTCTATCAAACGACGTCAAGTTAAAGGGCTTGTACTTAGGCAGGTACGGTATATCTCTCCACTCGAGGGAATACGATTGTCAGATCCCGAGATCACATAGTGAGTCCCGATTTCCTATTGAGTCTAGGCGGGCCCAGAGTTTTCGCACCTCCTGTATTGCTTTCCGGGCTTCATCGACTTCGAAAGGGGAATATGATCCGGACAGGGGATGATTATCGCCAGCGGGTGGAGCGGTTGTATTTGAATCCCCGTTTGTCTCGGGGTCCATGCTTGCTTGAATAGAGGACCTTGCTATATTTGCCTTGATCTCCAGCATTGTCTGGGTCAAGGCCTACATTGATGCATTCATGGTTTATATCATAGCCTTGAGGGTTTCAAGGCATTGTTGATCGTTGGGGCCCTCGTAATCGTCCCTACTATATATTCTATTCTCACATGGGGAAAAATGATAGGACGGTGGGCGTCATACTTTCTACCTCAGACTCTTGCCATGAATAGCCATTCGGGAAAGTTGGTAGTGCCACATCTTCTTCGAACATGGAGGGAACACTACCCCAACGTAGGAAGTTGTGTCCTCTTGAGGAGGGTGGCTACCTACATGGATCTCAGCATATGTTTATTGGAAATTATCGTCTTCTCGGAATATCAGATTGTCATAGAGGTCCAAAGAATTACAACCCCCAGCTTGCGTAACCACCTAGGGTCCTAAGGAAGAACTACCCTAGTGGCTGACATCTTCTTCTTTGAGCGGTTGCCCAAGAAAACCACTTTCGCGGGTTTCACTGCCTGTCCTCCTTGGATCCACCTTTTTGACTTGCTGGCCGAGAGCAACAAACTGGAGGTGTTGGACTTTTGATCTCCCCTTATGGAGGGGGCCTTCTGAATAGAATAACTTGAGGTGAAGGGCAGCTCCTATGCCTATATTTCTTTCACCTATTCTTTGGGTTGCAGCTGGGTGGGTGCCTTTGGTTGCAGCCACTGGAATGCCGACTGGCTGTTTGTGGGTACTGCTACTTTGTTACAGCAGCAGTTGATGTTAATGCTGGCACAGTAATACCCTGGGAGGATACTTTATATACCGTAGTTGATTTCCTTGCTTTGCGCTTGTGATTGATCACGTTGTGCAAGTCAAACGAGGGCTGATTTATCTTTGCACCCTCACATGGGTGCGTAGGTGTTGACTTTGCTAACTAACCTGGGGTTAGTAAAAGAACTTTCCCCAAGTTGCTGATGAAAGATTATGTAGATTGACCATGTCCAATTATCACTACGGGCTGGACGCACGAGTCGATTTTGTATAACTTTTTGTCAGGGGCACGCATAGTTAGCGGTGCATGCTGACGGTACGTCGAATAAGCAATTTCTTGAGCTTGGTGAGCTCGTATTGCCCTAGACTTCTTAGTCTTGCATACGCTGGTGCGAAGTATGAAGAGTCCAAGTTTACATCTTTGCCTTTCTCAGTATGGCACATGGAGTCAACACTGCATAAGATTTGGTCGAAGACAGAACTTCTATTGCTGTCCTGGCCGCATATCACCATCTGGCTGCGGCTACCGACTGGTGTCGCATAGTCCTCTTTATGTGGCTTTTGACGTAGCTATATGGAATGTTCCTTAGTGCTTGAACTCCTGGCATCGTAGTATTTTCCTCTTTCATAGCTTAAGTGCTGACCACTTTCCTTGTCAGAAGAGGCTGCCACATGAGTGGCATCAGCTTGTGTGGACGTATGATATACATTCCTTATGGCAGGAAGAGAGAAGGGGAACGCATACTCCGCAGTTAGGTAAGGCACAACGCCCTTTGAACCCATATCCTGCGGGTCTTCTTAGAATTTGCTAGCCTTGGAGAAGAGTCGCCCTCAGAGAGCATTTCCTTAAAGGTTTGCTGGTCGAAGCGTACAACCAGCATCCTCTGGGTCAAACCTAGCTTCGACGCATCAGACTGCATCACAACCTTCTCATTAGAGGAGAAGAAAGTTCCCAGCAGAGTCGCCACCTTGTTTTCTATTGAAAGTGAGTTTAGGAAACCTTCTTTTATTAACAAACTAAAAGAGTACAAAGAAATCCTAGACAGAAAATCTAAGTACAATATTTTTTATCTAGGTAATATGATGATGGAGATCGAGTACTGCAGCGACTATTTTACTCCGTTGATGGTCCGACAAGAGAATGAGTATGCTCTCTTCTCTCTTCTCTCTTCTCTCTCATGATCTTGTGTGCATGTACGTAGCTCGCCTAGAGATGTATGGTCTATGAAGTAGAAAAACTATTCCTTTAGAATATGCAAGTTGCTCCTATTTATAGCCATCCTGTTGGGGAGATATAGGTGCCGCATATGCTTATGTTTGGTGGCCACAGGAGGGGCTCCTTCAACAGAATACGGTTATAACTGTACGAGCATGTTATGGGTAGTCTTCTACGTGTACATCCTTAACATGATGTAGTTGAGTCCAGGTCGAGCTGCCACATGGACGTTTGTTATGTTTGCTGAAGATTTGGGCGATTCTCGTCTTTTGTTTGCGTGACTTGGTTAGTTTGGCACGTGTCTCGCATTTAGTTGAGAGAATCACTTCAATCGCAACAGAAATATTTTATCTAAGGGAACTTTTCCAAGTTGGACGCATGGAGTCTAGGACGCATAGGAGTCTAGAATGCATAGGACCAGAGATGCAAGGAACGCATGGAGTCTAGAACACATGGGGCCAGAGTCTCATAGAATGCATATAAAACTTTATCTTACATACACGTGGCCCTATTCGGCTGCATAGTGACAAAAGTAATAATGACGGTAACTTGAGCAAAGATGCCAACTGTCCGTGGCAGGATCGAGATGTTCAGAGATTCATTTTTGTCAAGATTCTATGTCAGACATATTCTTTGTGTCTGGCCTTTATGTGGCTAGTACTGGGCTCATAGATGCTTGAGGGAGTTGTGGCGCATGACACTGCTGGTGCATGCGGACACTAGTTACTTATTGGCGCATGGCACTGCTGGCACATGGAAACACTAATTAATTAGTGCCATATGGCACTAATGGCACACGAGAATACTAGTTATGAAGCAGTCGGCGCATGACAATAGATCATTATGGTGCCAAGGGCTTGATCACTGCGGCGCACGGCCTTTGATTACTGTCGACGCATAGTAGCTACTTTTTTGGGCCGTATGGTCATTCTGCGGCCTGATTTCTTTTATTCGATCTTGGGGCACATGTTTATTGGGTGCATGGATCTAGATTTACCATACTTCTACAGTGAGTAGCTAATGTCTAAAATGTTTGCCAATGTCTACGGTATTTGCCAATATCTACAAGCCAATATCTACAATATTAGCAATATCTTGATCACAAATCTAGCTAGCACATCCCCCACCCTGACTGGTATGATGGATCCAACCATGACACGTCACTAGCCAATGTATCCAATGACAATACGATGAATATTATCTAATATTAATGCGATGAGTCAAGGTGGCATCTCATGACTGAAGATCCAATTCATGTATCAATCCGTGTACCATCATGTCAGGACTCAGATGTAATATTTCTAAATACTTGAATTATAGTAATTATTAAATAATAGAAACTATCAGAGAATGTACTCGCTTGTATCCAGTGTGGAAAGTCAAACAGTATATGTATTAGTGCCTCAAAGACCTAAATATGAAATATCAAGTTAAAATAGTGTTTATAATCATTAACATGTTATATTAGCTTACAAATAGGTCTCTAAGTCATTTCTTGGTCAAACTAGGTCATACTAGTCAAACTAGGTCAAACTAAGTCAATACCTTGATTTTAGGTTCATACTAGTCTTTCCTCGCTAATGTCTAAGGTATATTAGTAATACTAGTAATTACAAGCTAATACTAAGTATACTAGATAATACCTTATACTATATCGCATAATATATATAGACTCTATATAACCAATAACTTAAAGTATCTTAATTAAATTACCATAACTTACTAATATCTAACCCACTATCTCAAGGTAAACTCATTACCTTAACTAGACTCCAATACCTAGACACTTACCCTATTCCTTAATACTAATGACTTAACATACACTAAATTATACTTACAGACATACCCCTAGGTACTTAATGAACATGTGGGCACTACACCTACTGATACTATTAAGTATCAGTTTCTCTATTAAGATACCACACCCAAACAAAAACTTAACTGACTCACTATCACTTCTTACCTCACTGATACATGTATGTCCCATATTGTAAACCCCCTAACCTAAAATTAGGGCTACCTGGCTTAGATAGTAAAATTAGGGTTAGTTTGAACCCAATTAGAATTAGAACACGGCTTTTATTTAATTATGCAATAGTTAAATAATGTGTAGCGCACCTTACCGTGCTTTGAAAATTGGAGTACCTCACTAGCCATTGCCTATCTAGAAACTTCACAATCTCATCCTAGACATGCCCGCCTACTATTCTGACCCTTGTGCAACTTATAATATTGCTTTCTTGTGCTACATTTTAGTCGCACAATAAACGTCGCAGACGTTATTTATTAATTATAAATAAATTCCCAATTTTGTACCCTTGTGCGTCCCAATCGAAATTGGGGACACAATCTTGACCGTTTTGTGCAAACCGAATTTTATTAATATTCAACACTGTTCCCCCTACGCCCTTGACAATTGTGTTCCGCCTGATTTAATCCCATGTACTCCTAATTAATTCTAGAACATCGTGCGCATTTCGATTTAATTAATTAAATCCAATTTCCGCCTTTGTGCAATTTTTTAATTATTGGGGGACTTTTATGCAAAAATGCATTTAGGTATCTCAATCATTGGACAATTTATAAGGAAATATATTTTTCCCTTCTCGTGGATTTTTTTCTGTAATTTTTAGCATGTGCAACGCGCAACATCGCCCTCCTATTTTAATCCAACCCTTGCAATTAAATAGTTATAATTTATAGCCCAACATCCTCATGTGAGCCCAAGACCCACTCCAAGGATTGTAGACCAAGGCCAACCCAAGAGGATGTTTACCAAGGTTAAATTTCCCTAGGTCAAACCCATCCCCTTACACATATATAAATATCCCCTTTCTCTAATTTCCTAAACATCTAAACCTAAATACACAATTCCGCCGACTTCTCCCCTGAGATCCTGTTCATCATCCCTTCCCTCCCCGTTCGTCCTTCACCGGAGCTCCACCTAGCCGACCCGGATCTCTCCTCTCCTTCTCTTATTCTCACCCCTCGGTAACTGTACTCTGCCCCATTCTTTCCCACTGGCGACAGCGACGGCCATAGGCACCGCGTCCAGCGAAGCGGTCGAGGTGGAGAAGCTATACGAGTCCGGCGAGCCGATCTCCTCATCCCTTCTCCATCTCCTTCCTCCCTACAACCAGCCAACCGGAGACCCAAGCCTCCACCTCGTCGGCCACCGCACGACCCCATCACCCTATGTTCATCAACTTCCACATCCCCCTCGCCGGAAGCCACCCGCCGGAACTGCAACCCACGACCTCTACCGAGCAGTCGACCACCCTCCTCTTCTCCAACCTCCTTACCTCTTCCCTCTCCCTGTGCTCCACCTCCTCCCTCCCTGGAACCCGCCTGAGCCCGGGGACTCTGTCCATGGCATCCGGCGGATACTCCGATAAGAATGCGGTGTTCATAAGCTCAGATCTCGGCCGAAGAACAAGATGTGCTTCGATTGCAACACGAGGAACCCGATGTGGGCGTCGGTGACATACGGGATCTCCCTCTACATCGACTGCTCGGCAGTCCATCGGAGCATCGACGTCCACATTAGCTTCGTCAGGTCTACGAATTTGGACTCATGGTCTCCAAAGCAGCTGAAGATGATGGCATTTGAAATTGAAGCAAAGTATGCATCAAGAACTGCTGAGTTATATAGGCAGCTACTTTTGAAAGAAGTTACTAAAAGTTTGACAGATGATAACATCTTGCCTTCTTCACCTATTGCATCATCTCAGACTCCAGTTATGGCTAATGGTCTTCCTGAGTTGAATCTTTCAGAAAAACCAAAGGAAAGTTCCATTGTCAAGCTTAATTGCGGACTTTGGAATGGAAAGTGGTTTCCAGAACGTCATGATCAACACTGCCATCTTCACCTTGAGCATCGACATAATCATCGTCGTCAACCCTACCATCGCACCCGTACGCGTACCTCGAGGTACGGACTTGTCCATCTTCCTCTTTTATATGTGCTTGTGTGTATGCCAGTAGGATATTAGTATTGCTTATTGGTTGTTAGTTGACACCAGGTCCTAAGTCGGTGAACCCAGATGTGTGTACGTATATGTACGCATACACATATATTACCATTGGTATACATTTATATAGATACTTAGTACATGTATTCAAGTGGTAGGAATAATTGGGTGTTATATAGAAATATATATATACATGATATGTTCCTAAATTATAAGTAATTAAATACTATGCTGACTATACATAATTGGACTATACGACCCTAGGACACCGTGAACCGTCCCGAACTTGCCCTGACCATGTTGACCCTAAGAACTTATGAATTATCCGCCTTGCGTACATTAACGTACTGGCGTAGACACATGTCAGTTGGCTGTCTGATTGTGTACAACACTTGAAGATATGACCCCTCATAATTCAACGTGTAATTGACCGTGTTAGATGACTAGTGCTACCCCTAGGATACCCCCTGAGTCCAGTGTAAATATTGTTGTGTGTGTAATGACTAATAATTTATTTATATTATATTATATGTACATAGGATGTTGGATTTATTCTGCACGACTTTTGGAGCAGGTTATTGGTATATCGCAGTCTTCTGGCCAGGCAAGTATACCTTGCCATTGTACTGTTATTTTTATTCCATATGTTGCATGCATCTTTATTTTCTGTCTTTTCATATATTTTAACTGTTATATAAAATGCGCGCGACGGTGTCGTCGCGGTATATTTTTATTTATGTATTTGCATTGACCCTGTTTATGAGACCACTCCATCATCATGTAGCATCTTTAGGTTCATTGGCCGTGACACAGTTGTTACACGAGTTGTGAGTCTCATGTAGATCATGGACTTGCGCGCAGGTTGACCTCCTGTACGTGTGGGTCGTGCGTTAGGAATAACTGCTGTTAGAAACTTTGCATGCTAGTAGACTTGGCAGTTATTAGAGGTATTATCGTATCATGGATGTGACATGCTTAGAGCATGAGGTGGGGAGAACAACAAGTAAGGCGTGTGGGCTCCGTTGCACTTTCCTTGTGTAACCCGTACGCTCCGCCGGAGATGCGCGGTCATGATGACCCCTATATATACTACTTGGCGGGCCTCCGGTGTTCGAAAGACGCCGTGCCTTTGTAGGCCCTTGGATCTCCAAGAGAACTATGCCAATCCTATTTTAGCCAGATAGCCCACGGGTTGGGAAAGTTGTTCTTAAACTGCATTCACTTTAGACGGTTAGGCGACCCATTGGATATTTATTTCAGTACTTTATTGGCATATGTTTAAGTATCTTGTTATGTCCCTCTGAGGACCTGGTCCGCTGCCAGGTGTACCTGTTCTTGAGTATTTGCAGGAGCGCGAATTTGGATGGTTGGGTATGCTTCGTGGATGTCTTCTCTTCGAGCCGTGATTGATAGCTGGTACTTATATTATTTGAGTGAGTGGTACTTATATTGTATTTACTTTTCCCATTTGAGTTGGTAGTGGATTTGTTTCCATCCAACTATCATCCTTAGATACTTATTATTGAGATCTAGTTTCATAGATACTGTTTATTTATTTCTATATGATTTTCATGGATGAGATCTAGATTATACCCTGTGACTTGTGACATATGTTTATACCACTTGTGGATTGATATTCATATTACAGCGTACGTGTGGATTTGGTTTCCATATATTGGAGTTACCATATCCATGCGGCTGGCATGCTTACGTGTTCTAGTCCTACGTATTTTTGGGACTGGGGCGTGACACATATATCCTAATACTTATCTAAACTTGCATCCCACACCACTGCACTTGCTTTTAAAAGAATGTCTCACTAGTACTCATCTCACTTAGCTAGGTGAAACTTTACCCATACTCCTAACAACCTCACAATGATACCTAGTATCATTGTACCATACTCTTCTATCATTAGTAAAACTGACATCTTAAGTCTGATACTTACCCCTAACAAGTAAGTATCATACTTAGCACCATCACCTACTACTAATGCATTCATGGAAGACCAACCTCCTACTATCAATAACCCACTGATATAGCTAACCACCTGCACTCAAGTCTGTACATAAAGCTACCCAACCCAAGCCCTAAATCTAGAACTGATACACCTGACCTTAGCCTAAAGTTTTAGTCAATGCTTTGGTATTGCCCATAGGATACCAAGGTATCATAGTACTAACCCTCACTTTTACTCCAACTTGAACTCCCTTACTCAGATTCCGGCAGCTGTACCTTGACTTGGTTCATCTCAAAACAACACCACATCCTCAACAGATAACTGTGTCACACAAACCTTCACTAGACACCCACTGATACTCTCTCTCACTTAAGTCTGCAACACAAGGTTAACATAGGTAAAATTCAACCCCCTCTAGTGCATTTTCAACCCCACGGATATCTGCAACTTCCCTTGCACTATGGGCTAAACCGAGCCCCCACATTTATAGTCTTAGCATACACTGAATATCACTCCATAACTACATCATGAACTCAAGCTCGCCCTACTGACTGAACACATGTACTACCCGTAACAACCAATACCAACTGACCCCTTAAACTGATCTGGCCTAAGCTTCCCCCATTGTTGCTACTGCAGCTTCTATTACTTGACCTCCCTTCACTCAACATTCATACCCAGCACTAACCTCACATAGTCAATTATATTAACATTAAGATACAAATTCTTATACTTAACACTACCCTCTCATCTAACGCTGATGTCCACCTTCAGATACCTATCTCACCAATCAAAATACACCCTTAACTCACACTGAACCAACTCCAACAATCACACCAACACATGCAGTAATCACTAACACTAACAGTCTCACACTGTAGATACACACAAAAATCACCCTCTCTAACCCAATCTCATAGAAACACTCTTCTAATTTAGGAAAATAATCCTCACATATAGGGTACACACCTACTACTAAGGTATCACCTCCTCATACTACACACAAACCTGAGTACATAACCTACACTCATCTGAACTACATTAATCCCAACCTATATAATCACACTTTGCAGTCCCCAAATACCACACACTGCATGAAACAAAGCTCCCTTTGCCCCGACTCCTCTCTGTAGTAAACAAGTGCACTACACCAAGACTATAGTCCTATCCCCCATACACATTTCAGTCACGCACACAAGGTTGCAAGCAACTGCAATACACTGTGCAGGTTCTCTCTCAACCCACTGCACATTGATGCACTTAACCACACCATTATACACCACTACAAGCACCACTAGCACACCCTTGCACTCCAATATCAAACAACCTCAAGATACAATAATACCTACACTAAAATCTATAGCAAATCAAGCTCACATACACCAAAACAATCCAAGTATCAATACCACATTAAACACACACACACACACACACACACACTAATGTAGTAATCTAACAAACACTTATGGTGCACAATTGAGATACTCATGATACCAATACCATCATGCTACCAAAAAGGCCAAATATCCATGAAATACATATATAACATTAATTATTATTATATATATATATTATCTAAATACAAAATAATGGAGAATAACATACTAGACATTCCATCAAATACTTGGTGTGCCAAATTCGGAGTTTTCTCCAAATGGAAACAAAACTCAATATAACTTCTAAAAGAAAGCATATTAGGACCTAATTCTTCCTCTTATAGGTAGTCCTTAGCCACGTAAGGGTTCCTAAGGGTCTATTATGATAAATTACATAAAATTAACTAAAAAATATAGATGATACCAATTGGGAGATTGATTCACAATAAAATTCTCAAGTGGACACAAATGGACATAAGCCTTAAGCCAATGCTTTCCTCCTCAAGGGCTCCTTGCAATCCAAGCTCCTAGCCTCTTTTGGAAATCAAAATGAGAGGGATGATATTTTGGAATGGGTGAATTATGGTTTGCTTTCAATTTTGGGATGAATTAATTAGGAAAGCAAATGTGGCTATAATGAATAATGTAGGCTTATATAGGCCTTCTCTTAGGGTTAGGGTTAGGGTTAGGGTTAGGGTTAGGAATAGTTTGATATGACTCAAAAGCCCCTCTCCAATCTTTTATGAATAGAATCCACTAAACTATAGGAAGGAATATTCTATTCTTCTTCGCCTAATTAACCAAGTCATGACTAATCTAATTAGTCGAACCAAGGGTCATGTCAAGTCTAGTTAGGTCCACTAGTGTAAAGTCTAATTAAATAGTCTAATCCACTAACCAATAATAATACTAGTTACAATATACACACAATATTTATAATAATACAAAAAGATAAAAATACTCCTATTCTAGAAAGGTGGTAGTGACAATCATCATGCTACTACAG
The DNA here is from genome assembly GCA_036927795.1 of Iris macrosiphon. Lineage (NCBI taxonomy): Eukaryota > Viridiplantae > Streptophyta > Magnoliopsida > Asparagales > Iridaceae > Iris > Iris macrosiphon. The sequence continues at coordinate 85,160,866 of JAYESA010000016.1, forward strand.
TCTATGTCCTTAATTTTACTTAACAGAAGGCACAATACACAATCAGAGATAATCTATAGAAGAAATAATCTAGCTTCAGTCCATGGATTATCGTAACATAACGATGTAATCCAACAACCAAACAAGGACATGGATTGAATCATCATGCCACGATAGCCTACTTTCTCATCTAGGCATAGATTACAAACAATTTAAACGGCCAATCATGTATTACGGCTTGATATGTGATCTCTGGGTTATCCTAGTAATACAATATATAAGTATCCTCAGATCGTGCCCTAATCGAGCAGGGCTAGCTGAACCAATAAAATACGAGCAAGAATATGTATAAGATGCTTCAGTCCCTTGCAAGGGTACTGAGCTAATTAACGATTAGTAACAGTTTCAGACTTTTTATAGGAAAGATACTGGCTCGGCCTTATAATTAGATCAAATACTACACTCCACTAGTACAAATGATATATAGTATCCATGGTGGCCAGCCTTTACTCCCAGCTAATTTAGGGTAGCTCGACATACACGATCTCAGGATACCGTTCCCTCCTAATGCTCTATAAATTAATTTGCTTAGGTTAACACTAGGTTAATTAGAATCTTATGCCGTGGTCATATGAACATTCTCCTTAGATGTCGTACTTAAGTACGGGCACTCTTGATACGAACTCATATTATTACTCAAAAGTTAAATATGGATTAACCCAAGTGTGATGCAATAATCAAGACTATCTAGCCACGGCTAAAGTCATTATCTAACTACCAGATCCGTGAATGGAAATATTTATATATATCAAGTAGCAAGAGTTTGTGGCATGACGTCTCACTATATATCAAGTAGCATTCTCGACCCAATCAAGTGTATCAACACAGACACAATAGTCTGGATGGAATAAGTCTCTAGTATCAAGATCATGGACAAGTTATCAAGTAGCAAGTTATTCAGTATATGACAGTCAAGCATTGGTCACATTTATCGTCACTTTATTATATCGATAAATGAGAATAAGAGTAGTACGAGAACCCTTGGAGATCAGATCCATAATTCTTAAACCAAACAAAGACCAGGATTGTAGACCCTCCCCCGAGTTTAATTACACCCATTATTCAATCCAACTTATAATAAGGTGATCATGGGAAGCTCATGTCAGGTACTTAGTCAAATTTGGCATATTGTAATATCTGGGTCATACAAGTCATTTCTAAGTTTAACACATAGCATCACAATTAGTCAATCAAATAAAAATATTTAAACCAAGCAAGTGTCCAACGTGTGCATAAAGCAATAGGCCGCATGCTATCGAGGTCGTATGCAGTCGAGGCCGCATGGTCGGGGCATGGTCCATTCTTCGGGGACGAGTGCCAATGTGATGGACAATAAATGCAAGTCAGAAAAAGTGACATAAAGTGATGGATGTGACCGATGTCACATGCAAATAAAGTGTCAGAAGAGCAAGAAAAAATTATAAAAAGATGAGCCAAGGCGGTGTCGAGTCATCCGTTCAAAGAAAGAGGAACGTATAGCTCGAGGCCGTATGTTGTCCTTGATCGTATTCTCCTCTTGGTCGCATGGATGACTTGGACTTTGGAAAATTTTATTCGTTCAAGTTTTATGCATTTGGCCAAGGGGTGCATGTACAGACTTCAGTCATGCATCCAACAAGATGGCCGCATGCTGACTTTGGAGCGAGAAGTCCAAGCCATATGTTAAGCGGGCCGTATGAAGCTCCTTCGTCCCAGAATAGCAGCTTTTGGCCATGGATGCTCCGAAAACCCAAGTTTTATTTCTTCCATGGAAATCTCATACGAAGTCCAAATCCAACAAAGTAAAGTTCTAAACTACTCAAAATCAAATGCTCATCAATATAGAATAACAAGTTTTCAAAAACAATAAGTTTTAACAGATCAAAACCCAAGAAAACTCAAGAACACAAAAAGAAACTCTTAACTAAAAATGTCCATCTATAATAATCCATCCACCAAAATCGAAAATACCAAGTTCTAAATATATGGAGAATCATATAGCAAACATAATGGACTCATAAAATAGAAGATTTCTCTATTTTTATGCTACTTGCCTATGGAGGGAGAGAGAAAACCTAAGAGAGAATGAAAAAAAAAAGAAGAGAGAGAGAGAGAGAGAGAGAGAGAGAGAGAGAGAGAGTTTTGGTTTATATAAGGAGGGTTTGGGTTCAGTTGACCAATGGTTCAAGTCATAACCAAGCCCTGATCTCAAAATAAACTAAGAACCAAACTCTACCATAAAATAGTCTGCCTCCAACCAAACTGACAACCATGCCAGCAAGCAAGAATACATTCCAAATATGTATATTGGGAATGGGGAGTGACATTCGCTAGTTTTTTCACTAAACGTTGCTAAAGTGCAGAAATGGCAGTATATACCAGGTTAGCATAATGTCACTAAATGTGTTGCAATACGTCGCTAAATAGAAAAATATTAGCAATATTTAGCGAATTATGATACCTCTCTAGTTAAGCTACGTTAAAATGTCGCTAATATAAAAATATTAGGGGCGAGGATAAGTTGCAAGAAAATGTCGCTATAGCGATATTTTTCCTGTCAACGACTAGCTCAAACGCGACTTCAATGAAACGTCGCTGCTAATATTTTTTAGCGATATTTTTATGCCATTTAGCGACATTTTAAGATGTCGCTAATTTGACTTATTTTGGTTGTGATTACCATAATACATGATACCCTCCCCCACTTTTGATGAAAACCGTCAATGACTAATGGTCACCTCCTTGGACCAGAAGTTTATTTTACCCAAATACCCCTCCCCGTTATATTTTTTCCCCAAGACCCCCTCCCCTCCCCTCCGCCTTTGCCCCCCTCCTTCCGCTCCCCCTCTTTTGCCGCATCCCTCTTCGCACGCTCCCCCTCCTGCACCACGTCCCCCTTCCCTCAGCATCCCACCATTACCCGATTGCCCCCGGGTCCATCAGCATCCCCACCACTGCTGCCCCACTTTAATGCAATGCTCCTCCTCCCTCCCGGCCCCTTTCCTCAACATCCCCACCTCTACTTCCCCCACCTCCCTCGCATCCATCAGCTCCACCCTCCCCTCCCCCCGTCATATTCCCCATAATTATCATCGTGATCCTCCACAACCCTGCCGCCTCCTTGCCTTCTCCCTTCTTGCTTGCCACACGCACGATCACCCTTATCGCGCCCGACATCTTCGTCAAATTCCCCGTGTTGTTTACCGCAAGCTTCAAGTGGTACAACACCATCCCCGCCTCCTTACGGGCCCGGTAGACAGCCGTCCTAGTAGAACAGGTGGACGAACGGGGGGATCGCGCCGAGCACGTCGATGGTGAGGCGGTTGTCCTCCTCGATTGAGAGGCTGAACACGGTGCCGCAGCGTGGTCTCGGGACTCCGGGTATCCCGACCTGAGGGCTTCGATGAGGCTGAGGATGGTGCTGGAGCAGACGATCCTGACCTTGTTGTCGGGGTCGATAGATAGGTTAACGAGGGATGCGACGACGTTGATCTTTAAGGGGGTAGGATGACGGGGTCGGCCATGATGGAGGAGGAGATGGGACAGAGGAACTCGATTGGCGACGGAGGAGATGGAAGAGGCCATGGTGGATGAGAAGGAGCGGTGGTGGAATAAGTGCTTCCTCTGGAACTTTTTCTTCCCATAGTCCACCAACACACCAGACCACAAAAGGGGGGAGGAGGATGTAGGGTACGCGACGGCTGGGAGGGTGCAGAGCGGGGGGAGTGATGGAAAAAAATAAGGAAGGTATTTTTGTCAAAAAACTTTGGTCAAAGGAGTTGACCGTGAGTTTGAGATAATTTTCGTCAAAAGTGTGCGGTGTCATGCATTATGGTAATCGGATGGGTTACACCTTGAATATAGTTAAATAAAGTGGAGTGCAACTCAAATTTTTTTTATTAATCCTGCGATTATAAAGAATCCCTAAAGTAGGCTGCCACATAAATATGCTTTATAACAACATGATTCAAAAAATTTATGTTAGAGATTGTCTGATACAATAATGGTGCAATAAGCCTTGGTGCAATATATATATATATATATATATATATATATATATATATATATATATGGGTTCGGATCAAGAGCCCAACGGGGGAGCCCCACGGGAGCCCCCCTCCACCTCTTGCGTCGGATTAGGGGGCCCACGAGGGGACCGCGCGCCCTTGCAATCGATCCAACGGACGAGGGCGTACGGGGCTCCCGATCCGGACCCTCTCTCTCTCTCTATATATATATATATATATATATATATATATATATATATATATATACACACACACACACACACACACACACACACACACACTGAATAGTTGAAGGAAACAACCATATAAAAGAAATTTTGACTTACCCTCCACTTTATTTATCCATATTAAGGAGCACCACACATTATTTCCATAATGTACTTTTGACAGAATTCGTCCAGTGATGACGATCAACTGCTTTGACCAAATTTTTTGATCAAAATGTCTTTCATTTCTTCTTCCTCTTTCTTGTCACACCTCTTCCGCGGGCAGGCTGTCGCTGCTCCCTCCCTCCCGCTTCCCCCTCCAGGCCACCGTCGCTCCCTCTCCCCCGCTACAACCCCCCTCCCCGACATTGCCCCTTCTTTGCCACCGATCCCCCAGCCAACAGCAGCAGCAACAACCGCTGTCTTCGCGCGTTGTCGCACCACTAGCGCCCCACTACTTGCCGATGCTATTGCTGCTGTTGTTGCAGTGGAGCGAAGGCGGTAAGGGGGGAGGTGGGGAGGGGGAGGGGGCGGTGGCAGGGAGGGGGAGAGCGGGGGCGGGTTGGGGTGGGGGAGGGGGCTGTGGCAGGGAGAGGGGGGGAGGGGTTGCGAGCGACGGGGAGGGGGGGAACGGGGCATGTGGTGACAAGGGGAGAGCTTGGACATACAGCAAGGAGAGGAAAGAAGACGAGTATTTTCATTCGAAAAAATGAGTCAAATGGGTTTACCGTTAGGAAGAGACAGTTTTCGTCTAAAGTGGAAGGACTTGTACATTATGGAAACAATATAGGTACACCATGAAAATAGATAAATCACTACCATAATAAAGCAAATTAATGACGTAAAGAAACGTCACTAAATGATCAATAAACGTCGCTAATTAATTTTAGCGACGTAGTTAGTGATATTTTATAGAAGTCGCCTTTAAGCAAGTCGCTGACAGGAAAAACGTCGCCAAACGTCGCTATACCGACATTTTCTGGCGACGCATTTACGTCGCTAGATTAGGGACGTGTACATTTGTCGCTTTATGTCACAAATTAGCGACGTAAGTAGCGACTTTTATAGCGACGTTACTATGACCTTGCAATACTGCCATGTCAGCAAGTTGCGATGTATAGCGACATTTTTAGCGACATCCTAAGCGACGTTTATTAACGTCGCAACTTAGCGATGTATTTAGCGACGTGTATGAACATCGCTAAACGTCGCTAAAAATATCGCTAATGATACAGTGAAAAATAAAAAAAAGAATACTGAATTGTTTCCAAACTATTCTTCCTGCAGTTTATTAATTCATAATCTGTACAAATAAACTCGAAGCAACCCTCCGTTGAATTTACTGGGTTCGCCGACCCCCTTGGGTTGAACACTCAACACCGCTAAATTAACATATGTTTAATATAAATATTATAATAAAATTTAAAGAAAATAAAATATTGAAATTATAAACCGAATCAGGAGAAAATTTCGTAGTAAAGAATACAACAAATATCCATACAACTGAGTCTCATCCTAAATAATACAAAGAATACAACAAATTAAAAGCCTTGTCCTAAAGAATACAAAAAATAATGTCTGAAACACAAACAATCAATAATAAAACGGTCCTAACTAGGAATACTGCGGATCTCCAGGAGGATGACCACCGGTGCGCATGAAGGATAAGAACAGATCATACTGCTCCCGTGAAATCGACACCGATATCGATGGTGAAGGCAGTGACGTCGGTGGAGTCTGTGTCGATGTAGGCGCACCAGGAGGACGTATCCGCTCTAACTCTACGAGTCGCTGGTTGTAAGAATCTATGGTAGATAACAGCCTCGTACTGCTATGAACCATTGAATCCTGCATCATCGTCAGCCTCTCGCCCAAGGATAGCTGTGATGCCTGCAGCTCCGTCATACTGCGCTCTGTCGAGGCTCTAAGATCAGCTGTCAAATCCTAGAGCTCCATGATGCTGCACTCGAGCATATCAAATCATGCGATGAGCGTCGCATCGTCCGCCTATGGCTGGGACCGGGGCTGTTCCTCTATCCTTCGCAGCAACTCATCACGGAGAGAAGCAATCTGATGGTCAACGGCCTTCTGGACTCTGGCCGACGACTGCGAGGGATGTGGGGAATGTGCACTTGTCGGGGAGGCCCTAGATGACTGCGTCGCAACCAGGGTGCCATAGGATCCCGTACCATAGTATGTACCCCTCTGGAGACCACCAGCGATGGTCACCCACAGCTCGTCCATCGACGGAGCTGGAGCGGGCTACGAGGAAGTACTAACCTCTCCAGTTGTAGGTGCACTAGCAGTCGCCCGCTCACGCATCCTAAGATACTCGGCCTATAAAAGTTTGGATACTCAATAATTGCCTAAGTTATATTGAAATTAACACAAAGTAAAGTAATACTTACATAGGTCTCCGACGCCCTCTCATCAATGAGATTTTCGTCCTTTCGATGGGTGGCCAGGAATACGGTCACCATGTTTGCATCCTCACCCCTCTGTACCTGTTAAAAATATATTATTTAGTACTAAAAGTATACATTTTTTCTACTACCATTTTATCGTATATTAAAATAATATATCTTAAATAAAAATATACCAAACGGCAAAAATATTTTGTCATCGGAATCGAGGCACCACACCACTTTGCAGCATTCCGCCTAGCCGCCTTGGCCTTCTCAGACCTTTTCTTGTACCTCGGATCATCGAATCTAGCCCTCATCGCAGTTCACTGCTCAGGCGTGATCCAACCTTGGATCGATTTTCTAGCACGATCATGATCCTTCTGGTCATCCAGAGCATCACAGATAAGCTTGGCGACAACGGCAGGAAACATCCGCTCGATCAACTCGGCCCGGTACGGAGGATAGAAATACGTTTGCTATAATAAATAATTTAGTAAGTCAACATCATGGATAAGTTATATAATATGCATAAATTAGAGGATTTATATAATGTACTTTTACCTTGAAGTGCGCAAACCAGAACGCCTTCCTCTCATCCAGAGCTTCAGAGTAGTTGATCCAAGGGCCACCATAGTTGTTCCTCAGAAAGAGGCCCAGGCGTCTCTAAACCGACGATGGACGATATCTGTATAGAGATAATTATTTTCATCAAAAAAGTCAATATATGATTAATAAACAAATACACGATATATATGATGCTAAACCATCTAATTAACTTACTTTGTACCGTCGGCCTAAATCTCTGTCCTCGTCTCCTCCGGAGGTGTGCATGGAGGATCTAGCTGATGCTGAGAAAACTATAATCGGTTACAAGTTTATCTTCAAGCTTCTCTAAGGACCTAGATATGTGGTTTACCCTCTGAACTCCTTCAATTCGAGCAAGCAACCGTCTTTTTCTCCGAAAAAGATTCTGGGCACGACCTCCTCCATATGCTCATCTGTCTCCATGGTTCCGTCGACAGGAGGAACGCTGGATAAGGGAGTACTATCAGGCCTGAAACTACTCGTCCCAGGAGTGATGCCACGTAACGTCGTCACAGTCGGAGATGTGACTGGTCGATATACTGGAGTAGTGGGCGACGAGGATCCAGAACCAACAGTAGGCAATACCGGAGGAGCACTTTGTCTACCTCGAGACCTGCCGAACCCTCTGCGTCGTCCTGTCATACCTGATAACAACATATGATGAATAAAAAATACACAAATATATAGTACATTCTATAGTCAAAATGTTATGCATATCTCATAGCATTCATAGAATTGTATAGTAAATAACTTGTGGTGTCACAAGTCTAAATGGATAATACATTCTACAGTCAAAATATAATACATATATTCGTTAAAATAGTACATTCTACAGTCAAGATATAGTACATTCTACAGGCAAAATATTTTATTTTCAATCATCTTCAGAAAATTTATCTTGTTCGCCTTCCTCATCCTCCTCTTCCTCTTTCTCCTCCTCGTCTTCACTTTTATCTACTTCATCTTCGTCTTTGTCTTCCTTTTCGAATAATTCTATATCTTCTATATTATTACTCGTGTAATGAGTAACTTCCGTTGAGTCCACATCTACAATATTTGTTACAAGGGGTAGCTCGTCCTCCTGATAAGCTATTTCATCAATGTCAATGGTATTTCTAGCTTTAGTCTTGCATACTGTCCACCAATCGACCTCGCTATCCCCCGTCTAGGATAAGTTGTGAAGTATACAAGCTGAGCCTGATTTGATAGGACAAATGGTTCATAGCCTTGATATCTACGCTTGTAGTTTATATCTACAAGGCTATGCTTATCAATTTTCCAACCTTGATCTTGAATCGGATCGAACCATTCACACTTGAATAGCATGATATTAGCAGGTTTTATGCCATAATTATATGTTAACTCCACAATCTCTTGTAAGATTCCAAAGAAATCATTGCCTGGATCAATGTCTTTGTAGTTCGAAGATTTGATACACAAACAACTATTTTTGTGGAATCAAGATCCATAAAGCTGTCTTTAATAGGAGCATTTATTGACTTGAACCTGAACCCATTCACATAGAAACTTGGCCATATTTTAACAGCAGTAACTGGTCCCTTGGCTAGAGTTTTAATAGATTCAGTCTCGGATGTTATTAGACGATCGACCTAAATACCAAAGTAGCGATAATAGGTTATTTATTTTGCAAGTGAAAAAAATAAAAAGTAATTACCAAGCTCCATACATATGCGCTCAACCAAGAAGGAAAATGGCATCTCATTTCTTGTTCTACTTCTTCTTCTGTTATGTAGGGTCTAACCGACCTCAACTCATCATTATATGTGCTAAAAAACAATAAAGCAACTGCTGATTAGTAGCATAATAGTAGCTTATACTATTACATTAAGATGATGTAAACATGGACGTATTAATTACTTACCCCTCTAGCTTCTCCACTTTATCCTTGTCGCAATTGAGTAATATATACAACTGTGCAGCCCTTAGCTCGTCGTCATTCAAATATCTCCTTTATTTTCCCCGAAGACTTTCCGGACGCATTGAATACTTAGAGTATTGCATAATTAGATTTTTGATATCCGTCGTCGTTTCTCGGAGCTCTCGTTCTATTAGTAGCAACACGAGGTTTGAAATACGTCGAGCAAAAATTTGTAATCTCCTCGAGAACATAAGCTTCAATGCATCAATTTTCTCGTATCCCATCCAGAGCGATCTCACCATCCTCTTAGATCGATAGAAGTCTTTAGGCAACTTTGCACCCTTAGACAAGATCTCTATAATCAAATCGATCAGTCGATTGTAGCATTCTTGCGACATGTTAAAATCGCACTTGATGCTCAACAATCTTGTAACCATCTCCAACGGTGAATGATCCTCACAACCAGGATATAATGGAGTCCTTGCATTCTCCAGCAACTCCATAAACTTTGCAGCATCGGCATTCGGTGCCTCCTCAGCTGCATCATGATTGTCCGGATTGAAACTAGGCCCCGTCGCATCAAAAACCATGTTCACCCACCCGTCGTCGTAAGCAGCGTGGTCGTGGACATCTATATACGGCTCCACATAAGGCTTCAACTCCGATGCTAGAGACACAAGTTCTCCGTGTGCGGTCCACTGATAATAATTTGGTGTGAAGCCCTTTGAGTACAAATGATATGTGACTTCCACTTCTGGATGATATTTCAAGTTACGATATCTCACACACGGACAGTTAATTTTGGTACCGTCCAAGTACTGAGGGAACGCCATGGCGAACTGTAGGAACTGTTGTACACCCTCAATGAATTTATCCCGCACACCGCACATATCATCAGGATAACGGTTGTACACCCACGAACGATGACGCAGATAGTAATTCATATCCATTTCTAGATACTTCTGCAAAAATGATAATATGTGTCCTATAAATCGTTAAATACAGTGTGATTCTCTGGAGGAAGGTAAGAACTGTTCTAACTTGATACACAATGTAGCGCCCCATTCTCCCGGTGCGGAGATCGCGGCTAAAAAACACAAGACGGTATCGTTCGATCGGGATAGATTGAATTAAGAACTCGTCCTCGTTATGGATTTGTTTCTTCGGAATCGATTCCCATATTCAGTGGACCGCGCCCCAAGGATCGGCTTAGCGGCAGAGTCAGGAGGGACCTCTCCGCTGCTATCTTTTATTGCCTCGGTTTTTGATGTCTCTTGTTGCTTTCGTGCTTTGAGTTGGTTTTGGGATTTGCTTGTTTTCCTTGAACGGTTTTGATGGTTTTCATTGTTTTCGTTCATTGACTTGCACTTCTATTCCGAGATTAGAAAGAGAGGAAGAAGTATTAATCGAGCTGTTCGTGTGCAGGTGAACGAGCAGTAGGTGGCTTGCGAGCGGAGTCGTGAAGCGCCTCTTTCCTTCTCCTTCCAACTTTCTAAGTGAGTGGCTACCAACCCGATTAGCTAGCCCTGCTTCCAAGCTTCACATCTAATCAATATGCAATCTTCGTTGCCCCGATCAAACGATACCAAGTAATAATAAAAGAAACCAAGATAAAAGAGAATAGACTTGGTTAGTATGCTTGTCAACCAAACATGTGAACTGTTATCTTATGTATGCTTGTTCGTGCAAATGTTCTATAAAACGTGCTAAGTATTGAACACATCTTGTATATGCATAATTGTTCAGGGAGGCTATGCTAAATAAATTATGCAATACTGCTTGTCGTGTACTCGTGTTCTTGCACTCGTGTTGCCTCAATGCATGACTTGTTAACTTGTTAATCGTGTTCGATCATGGACAACTTGTGCACAAGGTTTTGGTTCTGCGGACGGTCGCTGGGGCACTGGCACCGATCCGATCTGGGCGGAACTCGTGTGTAGTCGTCGTGTTCGGGACCGGATAGCTTGCAGCGCAAATCGTGTTCTCTCGTAGCATGCTATCCTTGTCCTCGGCTACGTCCACTATGGCAAACATGCCAGTGATCATCGTGTATATTTAAACCTGTTGCAAACTAACTTGTGTCTTCGTGGCAGGGAAGGCATGGTAAGTATTGTGCAGGTAATTTAGACGGGCAGGTAAAATCCACCGAACGGTGGCACGTTCATTTCAGTAAATTCTATATGCTGCTTACTTGTAAATGTACTAAGGCAAGATAAAAACCCACAAATATGCATGCTTTATTTAAAACAACGTGTTGATTGGTATAGTTCGGCTAACTCGCCTTCACCAGCATGTTTCAATTTGCTGACCCTCGTTGAAACAGGTTCTCCGCACTAAGGCGAACCGAGCGAGGAGCCGAAGTCGTCTTCCCGATCCAGTCCAGCTGTTGGCGCACCTTCACCGCGCCCCCTGAAGCATTTTGAAGACAGGAGCTGCAACTCTTCATACACAAATGCAGCTCCGTGGCAAAGCTATCCTCCAGCCTGGAGGTCTTTATCATTTTAAGTTTATAAAGGGATTTAATGTACAGGACTGCTATCTCATTTTGAGTCAACACTTTTGTAAGCCGTTCGGCATATTAGCTGACTCGTTCAGGAGTTTGTAATAAATGTTCATTATCAATAAAGAGAACTTTTCCATGTTTCAAAATCTGTGTTTCAATTTATCTGCATACTCTGAATATGTGCTTGCTATGCAAATCATTAAAGCCTTGTGCGGGCGCAACCCCAGGCCCACACGGCGGTCACGATTCGGGGGACGCCCTAACGATTCTACGAAATTGGGTCGTGACATAGTGGTATCAGAGCACAGATTCAAGTTCCTTAGACTTCGTGCTGGAAAAGTTCCTTTAACGATCAAATTCCTGGGTGAACTCTTGAACTCGCTAGGCCAAAATGAGATACGTTCATGCAATAAGTCCATAATACATTATGATTCTAAGGTAATTTACCTTCTTTTGAAGGAATGGCTCCAGCACAATCTGCAGCGCAAACACCGGACGAAATGCAAGGCCAAGAAAGTAGTTCGGATACTTCGGAAAGTTCAAGAAGCCAACGAGCCGCGCCAAGAATCGATCCCATCCAGCAAATGTTGCGAATGTTGGAGGAAAACCAACAAAGGGACGAGGCTCGCTACGAACGGGCCGAGAAGCGGGCGGAAGAGAGTCAGCTCAAGTTTCAAGACAATATAGAAGCACGATTCTCAGTCCAACAGAAGCAGGTAGATATCCTGCAGCAGATCGTTCAGACTTTGGTTTTCAACCATTCTTCGGCAAGAACGCCGACTCCGGTGGAACAGCCCGCGCTTGAAGTAGAGACGTTGCAAATTCCAAGGACGAGGGACGTGACTACCTTCGACTTAGGCCACTTCAAGAAAGTCTGCAACACCCCATTCAACGGGACTGAGGACCCAGTCGTAGCTCTAGATTGGTTGGCCGAACTTGAAGATCACTTCGCTCTGCTAGAGGTCCCCGAAGAAAAGTGCGTCGCCTGCGCGCAACTACAGCTCCGCCTCAACGCGCACGATTGGTGGGACGTGCATCGACGATCTCTCCAATTTGATCACGGAGAGGAGGTGATCTCGTGGACGACTTTTCGTGCCGCATTCGAAGAGGAGTTTGTACCCCCTCCAGTACAACGTCAAATGGAGAACGAGTTCGTACAACTGAGGCAGGACGGCATGACAGTTAAAGAGTACTCCGTCGAATTCAACCGACTCTCCAAATTCGCTAGGGCCTATTTACCTGATGTAGCGAGTCGAGCAAGAAGGTTTGAAGGTGGACTACGTCCTGCCATCCATTCGCACGTAGCCATTCATCAGTATCGTACAATGCGTAGAGTCATGAATCACGCCCTGTCGCTTGAACCACTCTATCCTCACGTTCCTGTCGGCGCTGTGCATACCTACACTCACAAACGCCAAAGCAACGACAGAGGAAACAACGCTACAAAGCGTCCGAACAACGGTGGCAAGCATTGGAGCAATAAGTGTCAATTCTGCAAAAAGCTTGGACACGATAAGAAAGATTGCCGCTTGAGACTTGGATTATGCCTCGCTTGTGGACGATCAGGCCATGCTATTAATTCCTGCCCGAACCTTCCTGATCGTCGTTCCGAACACAATAATCCCTAACAGTAGGTCCTATTCTTAAGTTTCGGGACAAAACTTCCAATTAGTTGGGTAGGATGTAGCACCCCGTTCTCCCGGTGTGGAGATCGCGGCTAAGAAATACAAGACGGTATCGTTCGATCGGGATAGATTGAATTAAGAACTCGTCCTCATTATGGATTTGTTTCTTCGGAATCGATTCCCATATTCAGTGGACCGCGCCCCAAGGATCGGCTTAGCGGCAGAGTCAGGAGGGACCTCTCCGCTGCTATCTTTTATTGCCTCAGTTTTCGATGTCGCTTGCTGCTTTCGTGCTTTGAGTTGGTTTTGGGATTTGCTTGTTTTCCTTGAACGGTTTCGATGGTTTTGATTATTTTCGTTCATTGACTTGCACTTCTATTCCGAGATTGGAAAGAGAGGAAGAAGTATTAATCGAGCTGTTCGTGTGCAGGTGAACGAGCAGTAGGCGGCTTGCGAGCGGAGTCGTGAAGCGCCTCTTTCCTTCTCCTTCCAACTTTCTAAGTGAGTGGCTACCAACCCGATTAGCTAGCCCTGCTTCCAAGCTTCACATCTAATCAATATGCAATCTTCGTTGCCCCGATCAAACGATACCAAGTAATAATAAAAGAAACCAAGATAAAAGAGAATAGACTTGGTTAGTATGCTTGTCAACCAAACATGTGAACTGTTATCTTATGTATGCTTGTTCGTACAAATGTTCTATAAAATGTGCTAAGTATAGAACACATCTTGTATATGCATAATTGTTCAGGGAGGCTATGCTAAATAAATCATGCAATACTGCTTGTCGTGTACTCGTGTTCTTGCACTCGTGTTGCCTCAATGCATGACTTGTTAACTTGTTAATCGTGTTCGATCATGGACAACTTATGCACAAGGTATTGGTTCTGCGGACGGTCGCTGGGGCACTGGCACCGATCCGATACGGGCGGAACTCGTATGTAGTCGTCGTGTTCGGGACCAGATAGCTTGCAGCACAAATCGTGTTCTCTCGTAGCATGCTATCCTTGTCCTCGGCTACGTCCACTATGGCAAACATGCCAGTGATCATCGTGTATATTTAAACCTGTTGCAAACTAACTTGTGTCTTCGTGGCAGGGAAGGCATGGTAAGTATTGTGCAGGTAATTCAAACGGGCAGGTAAAATCCACCGAACGGTGGCACGTTTATTTCAGTAAATTCTATATGCTGCTTACTTGTAAATGAACTAAGGCAAGATAAAAACCCATAAATATGCATGCTTCATTTAAAACAACGTGTTGATTGGTATAGTTCGGCTAGCTCGCCTTCACCAGCATGTTTCGATATGCTGACCCTCGTTGAAAAAGGTTCTGCGCACTAAGGCGAACCGAGCGAGGAGCCGAAGTCATCTTCCCGATCCAGTCCAGCTGTTGGCGCACCTTCACCGCGCCCCCTGAAGCATTTTGAAGACAGGAGCTGCAACTCTTCATACACAAATGCAGCTCCGTGGCAAAGCTATCCTCCAGCCTGGAGGTCTTTATCATTTTAAGTTTATAAAGGGATGTAATGTACAGGACTGCTATCTCATTTTGAGTCAACACTTTTGTAAGCCGTTCGGCATATTAGCTGACTCGTTCAGGAGTTTGTAATAGATGTTCATTATCAATAAAGAGAACTTTTCCATATTTCAAAATCTGTGTTTCAATTTATCTGCGTACTCTGAATATGTGCTTGCTATGCAAATCATTAAAGGCTTGTGCGGGCGCAACCCCAGGCCCGCACGGCGGTCACGATTCGGGGGACGCCTCAATTGATTCTACGGAATTGGGTCGTGACACACAATGCCTTATGTATGTGTGTGTGTGCATATGGTTGTTTGAGTGATTAAGTAAGCTCGGGTCACTAGGGAGAGAAGTTCACATTTTTCAGTGTGCATCATTTGGCAGTGAAGGGAGAGCAGTGTGCCAACTCTGTGCTAGCAGCTAGTTGTACTGCACAGTACAACAGTGAGGAATCAGTGTGCAGCAACACTGTGCAGTGCACAGCAGGAAGGATGCACAACAATAAGTAAACTCAGCAAGTAGCAACAGAGCCAGTGCACTGCAGAGCCTTTAACAGCAGGTTTAGCAGTCTGCAGTAGCCAATGCAACAGCTCGTGCAGCAAGAAGCATCAGCCCAAGTTGGATACGAGTTCTAGAAGAAGCCAATACCGTATCGTGTCTCGGCTTTGAAGAGTCATTCCCGTGTCTGTAATCAAAATTATAGATTTTGGAAATAGAATCGACATACAACTACTAATAATGGTATACTATGAATATTATGAATATGAAAGTAAATGGAATTAGTAGCGAGTGAGCGAGAGCTTGCTCGCTCCTGATAGGCTGCTAATAAGCTGATGATTATCATTAGTCATCATCAGCCAATCTCACTCACAGTGTGTAGCAAGCAAGCAATTAAGCTAGCTAGCTAGCTAGATATGGACTGAAATTTATTAATGAAGAAGATGGATCATTTAAGAGATTGGTCATCGTACACAGAGAATCACGGATTATAACCATGATATCGATCAATCCACTTTACATATTTCATCCTGTGACCGATAGATAGATAGATAGATAGATAGATAGGTCATCTAGCTTATCTATGTTTGTGTGTGTCGGTGTGTCCATGTCTGTATTAGGGTTAGTGTGTCCGCGTGTGTGTGTGTGTCGGGGTGTGTGTGTGTGTGTTCGAGTTAGGGTTAGGGTTAGTATGTGTCATATCGTGTCGTGTCCTGTTAGAGTTGTGTCCTGTTAAAGAGAGAGAAAGGAGACAGAGAGATCTCACCGAGTGAGGAGGAGGGGAGCCGGAGAGAGGAGAACGCCGGAGGGAGGAGGAGCCGCCGGAGGGAGGAGGACGCCGGAGGGAGAGGGGTCGCCGAGGTGGGGCGCCGGGAGGGAGGAGGGGACGCCGGAGGGAGGAGGGGACGCCAACCGGAGGGGGGTCGCCGAGGTGAGGCACCGGGAGGGAGAAGGGGACGCCGGAGGGAGGAGGGGAGCCGGACACGCCGGAGGGGGGGGGGTTAAAAATCTGGGTGGGAGAGAGAGAGAGATCGAAGGAAATGTAGGAAAATGAATTCGTCAACCCTAAATAATGAAATAAATTAGCGACGTTTAGCGACGCTAGCAAATGACGTCGCTAATATAAATATTTAGCGACGTTATAGACGTCGCTAAATACGTCGCTAAATATTTAATATATTAACGTCGCTAAACGTCGCTAATCATATAACTCAGCGACGTTTAACGACTTTAAATAAACTTATAGCGACTATTCTTTTAAAAAACTGAATTACCGTCGCTAAACGTCGCTATATGTCGCCAAATAACGACTTATAGCGACGTTATTCTTTAGAGTCACTGATATCTTTAATATTAGCGACGATTTAATTGAACGTCGCTAAAAACCTTGCTAATCCCGTCAGTTTTAGTAGTGAATAAAATGAATGATAAGTCAAAATTCTTCTATAAATAAATCATAGTGACAGGGACAGCAATTCATGAGAAAATGAATAGGAGATTCTGCGTGAACAATATCAAATGACAAAAAAAAAAAAAACGGAAGATTCGAATTTGACTACAACAGAGGAGAATATGGAGCAAACCGATGCATGCATGAAGAGAAAGCTAAAAGAAGGATATCAATTATGAAGTAGGGACTAGTGCCTAGTGCAAATACTAGAGATATATATGTAGCTGATGGAGCAATCATCAGACATGAGCACACCCACGCACGCGCGCGCAGCACACTTTGGTCTACGGACAGATATGGCAAGCCTCAGTTCCGTTTCGGTTCCCGGAAGTGCCACCGAGATACCGAGCAGGCTTTGATTGTGCACCTCTTCCTGCAGAGCTGTCGTTGTGAATAATTCAGCCGCGCGTCTTGTGCCTGACCTTGGCGTGTCCCTAACAGAACTAGTAGTATAGACAAGAGCTCCATAAATGATCATTAGAATGATCAGCAACCCCACGAATGTCCTTCTCATAACTCTCAGATCTTGTACTTCTGCTCTAGCTTCTTTTCATTGACGAAGCACACCCATGGTATGTTAAAGAGTATAAATAGACAAACATGCTGACATAATGACATTAATTTATGCCAACAATTTAGGACCAAAAGAAAATATAACAAAAATTTCTTCCCAAACCATCTAGCAATACATATATACACCATATAATTAATTCCAGAACCTATCTTGAAGGTATACCATCTGTCAAAATTTGGTTCAGACGTGGGCCAAAGTCATCATATATTTTTACCGCATAATCTAATCTGGACGCCAGTATTATTGCTGGACTAATTTAGAAATTTCTTACTCTAAATTAGGTTTTATTAATCTACTTAAAGAAGCTAGGGGGCTGCTCAGAAAAAAAATACTAGAGAGATTCAAGGGAGCAAGTCCACAAGAATCTAAAAAAAGTCCGTACATTACTCTTAGGACTCGGCTCGCCTTTTGAGATAGACTGAAGGAATGATATGTTTGAGCAATCGTCTACTTCGTTCAGGAAGATCATCACAGGGATGGATGCGTGGTTTTAATTGTCATCATTAATTTTTCTTGAGATTAGTGATGGGTTGAATTTGTGGGCAAATGGTTCAACATATTTGTAATCAATCTTGTATTGGTAGAATATATAGATTAAAATTTGTCTAAAACTGACGTAGTCACCGAATATATATTATGTTTGATCTGTCTTGGTGCTTCATGAAGTTTTGTTATCTTCCGATGGGTTGGTACTGTATAGTATTTTTTCACCAACAATTGGTATCGGACATTTCAGGTTTCCAAGAGAGAATGTGCAACCATGTCTCTAGAGCATATGAACACAAGTATGGTTACCCTCACAGGGAGAACTGGACAATCGAAAACCAAGGATGGATGATCTAATCTAGTGTAAAGATTTGTATGATCCGCTGGAGAACGACATCACCAAACAACAAACAAATATGCTGATGACTAAAAAAAGTTGGATCAAAATGTTATTGGATTCAGCCGCCAATGGCTGGACGATTCAGTATTTCATCACGTGTCAATGGAGAGTCAACAAGATATTTCTTATTCGCTAACTCGTCAACTCGAAGTACACGAAGGGTGCCTTGGTGGAACAATATATGAACGAGGTTCAAGGTATCATCAGTCAATTGTCGACGATAAAGATGGTGGTTGAGGATGAGCTTCAGACCATACTGCTTTTTAGTTATTTATCGAAAAGGCTGAGACATTGGTGGTGTATGTGATAAGTACTTCTCACCTGATGGAGTTGTCACGATGGAAGTAGACAAAAGTAATTTGTTAAATGAGGATATTCGGTATAAGTAATCAGAATTGTCATAGGAGTTCACTTTAGTTGCTTCGTACGAGAAGGGAAGGCCCAAGTCACAATCAAGAATATGAGGCAGTTCTTAGGATCTTGCGAGGATGGACCATAAGGAGTGCTAATATCACCTTGGTAAAAGGGGTTATTTTAAAAGATAATACATGAAGCTCAAAGATGAGAAGGCTGAAGGTAATGACGATCAGGTAGATTTATGGCTATGGTAGATCTAATCATCGCAACAACCTACGTATAGAAATCTTGTGGCACGTATCATGATGGTGATTGAATCTTGGACATGGTGGCATCATCGTATCATGTCACTCGACAGAGGATAATCTTTATGTCACATCGAAGCGGTAGATTTGGAGTATGAAGATAGGCGACAAGGGGATGAATGTAGTTGTGGGCATCAGTAATTTGCACTTGACTACAGAGTTTGGCTAGAGGCTCGTTCTCAAGGGAGTTTGTCATGTACCGACTTTGCGCTATAATTTTGTATCTATAGGAAGCTGGTAGATAATGGTTATCTTAGTGTGTTTAGGGACAAAGATTAAAAGTTTATAAAGGGTTTCCACAGCTATCTCGAGGAGTAAAGATGTTCGTCGAAATAGTAGCACATTCTGATGGAAGTCAGAAGTTAGAGACAAACAACTAATACTTACAGCGAGGATGATGGTAATATATTTCAATCTTGGTTGAGTTATTGATATCGGCTAGATCCTAGTTGTTAAGGAGGTGCTGCACATGGAAAATAACATCGACGCGGAAGTCAAGGAGCTGGAGACGAAAGAAGATGCAAAGCAGCCTAGAGATTCGAGATTAATGATGACAAAAATAGGAACACTATCGCGGAATGACATGTATGTAATCTAGTTGAGGAGCTATAAATTCAACACCTCTCATCACACTAGTGTAGGGCGGATCCAGCACATAACTGGGGGCCATATCCCAAAAAAATAAGAAAATTTGAGTTATCCCCTACTTTATTTGTCACGCTCCAGTCCCAAACTATCGAGGGACTAGACACAAGGCAAGGTCAGCAGCACACACCGATGGACAAACCCAATTTAATGGATCCATCGGGGCGTACTTAAGCTGTAATACAACAATAAGGGTCTAGATATACTAATCTCATCCACAGATATGAATACAGCAATAACAGAAATATAAAGCATGATCAATCACAATAAAACATTAAACTCGAAAAATAACCCGATAATGAGTCTAATACAACTGTCAAGATACAAGAAAAAAGATATCAACAACAATACTGAGTATGGACAAAGTATATACTCAAAAGATACCCACAGAGATCACTCGTCTACTAGATCTGGTACTGCTCCAGTGTCTGCTCCTGCTAATGCTCTTGTCCCGTGTACCTCGGGGTCGATCTCGACTGCTAATCCTGGGAACATAATCCGGATCCAGGTCCTCAGGGGACATAGCAAGGTACAAAATAACTCATGCCAAAATAAATACAGTACAACAATAATTGAAACAATAGGGTAAAACTATATAACCAGCTAAGTGATATACAAGATGAGAGCAACAATAGAACTCAGGCTGAGACCACTACAAGCTCTGTGTCTGGGAGCCGGTAGCAGTGATATCATGTGGTTGTCTAGCTCAGAGAGAGACTAAGACGCCGGCATAATATAATCAACCTGTAGCCTGTGTGACTCTCCCCATCCAATGTAATCATACGTCTCATGTCCACAACGTCTCATATTCATGCCACGCAGGATCATAACTAATGCATCAAGTCATATAATATCTAAGCAAAAGAATATGTCATGAAACATGTATCCTATTTAGAATCACCATGAATATCTCAGGAAGATTCTGTCTCATAAATAGTGTCAGGTGTCCTAGGTTATGACGTACTTGATAATGCAAGCACGAGAATGTAAAGGATCTCGGTATCCATCTCTAGGTGACGTTACACAACTCCGCGTACGGTGTTGGCACCCGACTATTAATCGGACGCTAAGTAAGTCACACGATCCTAGGTCAAGCATGTACACCATATAAATAAGGCAAGGAAATATGTAACAAGAACTGCAATATTTGGCAAGGTACACTTGTCTGGGGTTCTGGCTCCAACTGTAGCTCTGACTTCAGTGGGAATTGCAGGTACTGCTTCGGTTGCTGAAATAGACATCATCATCAGATTCAGAAAATATCAAATAGCTAGAAATGCCTGTCCTTGAGTCCAATTTGGACACAGGAGCAAAAATAACAGTTTCTGGTCAAAGCGGGTCCACATGTGGGCCACTTTGCACCAAAAAACATGTCAGAACCAATGGTCTCCAAATTTATCAAACTTAGTGTTAACAAGTCCAGAACGATGATACGAACCCAACATAACTTCTAGAATTAGATTTCGATGAGCCGATCACAAAATCGCCCGTCAAGTGGAGCCGTGGGGCCCACAATACGCGATTTTGTCAACGTTCTCAGAATCGAACCAAACTTGAGTCACAGGACCAGCGTATTGCTACGAGTCCGATGGCTCTAGTTTTGTTTCGATCCGATGTGTGTACACAAAGTTACAATGAGATCTAGAACAGACGGATACGGGGCGTTGTCGGCGGATACGCGTTGATTCCGGTGTGCACGCACATCCAAATCAACTTCTGCGAAATCTTGCACGTCCGTATCAACGGCGCGCACCTTTCGGTGAAGACCGCACGCGATCAAGTTGTCCCGTTTGGCGGGACGCACTCAGTTCCGGAAGAAAATAGGGTGTTATTTTTTCCTATTTTTGGATCGCGGTTCGCGATCGTCACAGGACGCGACACACTGAGCGGGTTGCACGAACATCGAGAGGGTCATGCATGGTTTGCGTCACAACAGACGACATGAAAAATGGGGCAGCGAGGAGAGAGAAAAGGGTACCTGAACAGGGCTCCGTAGAAACCAGAATTTTCCGTGTCTGCGAGTCGATTCGACCCCGGGCTGTGTCCGTGTTACTGTTCTAGGGTTCGGTTCAGACGGCCGGAGACTTGCCGGAGGGGCTCGCCGGGGCTAGGGCACGGCTGAGGGCTCGCCGGAGAAGCTCACTGGTGTCGCCGACTCGCCGGAGATGACTCAGGCTGCTGCTGTTCGTCGGAGAGTGCTTGTGAAGGCGGGCGGCGCTCGGGTGAGCTGAGGCAGCAAGGTCGTCGAGGAGCTGCGGTCGTCGAAGAGGTCGGCTCGGGATGCTCAGGGGGCGAGACTCGGGAGGAGGAGATGGCGGCGCTGGAGGGTGATGGTGGTGGTGCTGGGCTGGGGTTCGACGGGGACGGAGGAGAAGGGAGGCGGCGGTCGGGAATCGGGGCAGCCAGAGGCGGAGGCGGCTCTGCGGGGAGAGGGTGCTGGGGCTCGGGGAGACGGTGGTGGCTGCGGTGGAGCGAAGCTGAGGGCGGGGCGGAGCTCAGGGAAAGGAGGCGGTGCTGGAGACGACGGTGGGGCTGGGCACGGCATGGCCAGAATGGCGCAGGGGACGGTGGAGCTTGGGGCGGAGGAGGTCGAGGCTACGGTGGCGGTGGGGTTTATATAGAGGGATGAGGGAGGCGGACGGGCGGCCGGTGCGGGAGGCCGACGGGCGGCTGGGAGAGAAGCAGATCGTAACCGCCGGGGGGGATCGCGGCGGCCTGCGGCGGTTACGGGAGTCGATCGGTCGGGGAAGAGGGGTTAGGGATTTGAGTTCCCGGGTCGGGTTCGGGTCGGGCGGAAGGGATCCGACCCGATCCGCTAATGCATAGGTGCGGGTTATCGGGTATGCGGGTTTCGGGTCGGCGGGTTAGACCCGGATCCGACCCACATGGTTCGGTTTGGCTCAGTTGAACCGGGTCTGGGTTGGTTTGGTTCAATTGAACCGGGTTTAATCCTAGGGTTTAATTAAACTTGGTTTTTAGGTCTTTAAAAATGCTTTCGGGGTCAAATAAATTCCCGAAAAATTACTCTATGTCTAATTTTTCATTTTACACCAGAAAATAATATTTTTATAATATTTTAATAGTATTAAACATTATTTAAAAATCATTTAATTTTAAAATACCTTAGTTTTAATTAGAGAAAAAAATTCCAGAAAAATTATAAAATCCATTTAAAAATCCTGAAAAATCAGGGGGTTTACAATCTACCACCTTTAAGAGGATTGCGTCCTCGCAATCAAAGAATAACCGGTCAACAGAGATGACACGGTTGTAAAACATTGTTCGAAGCACATCATTATCAAGAAGAATCAAGGTTTGAGAGTTTTGAGAAGAACACATAGGGAAAATCATTTTCCTAAGCATTAAAAGTTATACAATCTCCCTTATGAAGGAGATCTAGAAGACTACAGTTCGAAAAACTTATTAGGTTATCACTAGGTTATCAATTATTAGCAAGTTCAAAACTACTAGGTCAAGGCTAGGTCACGAACCAACAGGCACGAACTATAGCAATACTAGACGAGATAGCTAAGAAAACTTACGCGCATTAGCTACTCCATGAGTCTGCGCGTTCTCCAAAGTCATCGCCAGGGCTTGTCCACGTCCTTGCAGTCGATTCCTCTGCTGCTGTTGAGCCTGCTGAAAGAGTAGTGCCTGGGGTATCAAAGGTGGCCTCGGCTGATACCCTCCTGGAGCTGGTGGTAGGATTCCTTGAACTCCCATTTGCGGTGCTCCCAATGCTGGATAGGCTGGCCTCGGTACTGGTACCGCTTGTTGGTTAACCATTGGTGCTCCTTCTCGACGCTCAGGGCATTCCCTCAATAAATGCTGACTGGATCCGCAAGCTAAACATAATCTCCTTTTTCGTCTGCACTCGTTCTCAATATGGCCTCGCTTGCGACAATATTGATAGACAGGTAGTGCCTGTGGAGATGCTCCTGGGTGCTGGTGCATATGAGGTCTCTTTGCAACTTTTTCCTGTGGTGCTCCGGCTGGTGCTGATGTAGACAGCCGCTTCAGACTAGTCTCTCTCCTGATGACGCGCTCTATGCGTCGGGCTGCAACAAGGACGTTCGGGTAAGATGTAGGTGCAACGGATCCAATTAGTTTATGTAGCTCAAAGTTTAGTCCGTCGAAAAACTTCTCAGCCTTCTCTTCTTCTGTCGGAATCAAGGTTGGGGCGAAGCGACTCAGACGAATAAATTTCGCGTTGTACTCTTCCACCGTCATACTGTCCTGAGTGAGGCGATTGAACTTGTTCCGAAGTTCTGATCGAGCGATAGCTGGAATGTACATCTCTTGGAAGAGTCTGGAAAACTCTTCCCTAGTGACTCGGTCTGGTCCGAGCCGCGTCTCCTCAGATAGCCACCAGTGATGTGCATTGTCCTTCAACTGCATTCTGACGGCAGTCATCCAACGTTCCCTTGGAAGCTCAGCTGATTATAATTGATGTTGTATGTTGGTGAGCCACTCATGAACTTCTGTGGGCTCCTCTTTGCCTGAGAAGGTACGGGGCTTCAACTGGCGGAAGTCGGTTATAGAGCCCATCGTTGGTCATCGTGCTGGTAAATCTGCCTTCTCTAGTGCGGTTACTAGGCTGCCACTCAAAGCCTCTTGTTGAGCTTGCATTATTGCATAGATCATTTAAAATATCTGCTGTCCGTCCATGGCCTGCCCTGGTGGAATTACGGGCATTGGTGGAGTAAATTGCGTCAATGGTGGAATGTTATCTTGCTGGATTCTCGAGGCATGCTGATTCACTTGACTACGTTGTTGAGCTGATTGAGCTTCTTCTACTGGTGTTACTTCCTCTTCATTGGTTACCAAAATATCCCGTGGTGATCTTGCAGGAGTCTCGTTGTTTGCTCGTGAATCCATAACTCTGCAACCAAAATAAACAATAAGAGGCACACAGGAATCAAGGCAGGATGCAAGTCAAGAATTAAATTCGAATCCGATATAGATGTCAAGAACGATTCAAGGAAGTGGATGAGATCCTAAAAACTTATTCTATTCTTATTGCAGGCCTGTTCGGTCCCTAAGTTGAAACCGAACAATTTAGTCGTTGACCTGGACGGGCCATCACAAAAACCTTGTCACGCCTCAGTCCCAAAATATCGAGGGACTAGATACGTGACAAAGTCAGCAGCACACACCGATGGGTATGTAGCGCCCCGTTCCTCCGATTCGAGTAGTGCGGCTAAGAAATACTAGACGGTATCGTTCGATCGAGATAGATTGAATTAAGAACTCGTCCTCGTTATGGATTTGTTTCTTTGGAATTGATTCCCATATTCAGTGGACCATGCCCCCGGGATCGACTTAGCGGCAGAGTCAGGAGGGACCTCTCCGCTGCTATCTTTTATTGTCTCGGTTTTCGATGTCGCTTGTTGCTTTCGTGCTTTGAGTTGGTTTTGGATTTGCTTGGGTTTTCTTGAATTGTTTTGATGATTTCATTGTTTTCGTTCATTGAATTGTACTTTGATTCCGAGATTGGAAAGATTGGAAGGAGTATTGATCGAGCTGTTCATGCAATGCAGGTGAACGAGCAGTAGGCGGCTTGCGAGCAGAGTCGTGAAGTGCCTCTTTCCTTCTCCTTTCCTTCCAGCTAAGTGAGTGGCTACCAACCCGATTAGCTAGCCCTGCTTCCAAGCTTCACATTTATAAAATCTTGCATTCTTCTTTGCCCCGATCAAACGATACCAAGTAATAACTAAAAGATATTAAGATAAAAAGGGAATAGACTTGGTTAATGCTGCTTGTCATTTACTTGGGAACGGTTACTCATCTGCATGCTTGTTCGTTTGGGAATGTTCTATACATGCTTCAATTTTAGTTAGAATTCATCTTCTTCTATAATTGAATTAAGCACCTGGTATGCGCATAATTGTTCAGGGAGGATCTGTTAAACGAATCAAGCAATACTGCTTGTCTGTACTCGTGTTTCCTCAACTGCATGAATTGATAGAAACCTAAATAGACTATGTTAGATTACGGACAACTTGTGCACAAGGTTTCTGGTTTCTGCGGACGGTTGTCGGGGCACTGGGACCGATCCGATCCGGACGGAACATCTGTATAGTCGTCTGTATCGTCGGAACGAGGCATGCACCATGTTGCACACTCTTTCATCTTGAGACTATAACTTGTCCCTCGTGGCATCTAGCTAGTGATCCATATCGTATATTTAAACTGTTGCAAACTAACTTGTGTCTTCATGGCAGGGAAGGCATGGTAAGTATTGTACAGGTAGTTCAAACGGGTAGGTAAAATCCACTAAACGGTGGCAAGTTCTTTTCAGTAAATTCTATGTGCTGCTTACTTGTAAATGAACTAAGGCAAGATAGAAACCCAAAAAAATATGCATGCTTTATTAAAACAACGTGTTGATTGGTATAGTTCGGTTAGCTCGCCTTCACCAGTATGTTTTGACATGCTGACCCTCGTTGAAATAGGTTCTCCGCACCAAGGCGAACCGAGCGAGGAGCCGAAGTCGTCTTCCCGATCCAGTCCAGCTGTTGGCGCATCTTCATCGCTCCCCTTTGAAGCATTTTAAAGACAGGAGCTTGTAACTCTTCATACACAAATGCAGCTCCGTGGCAAAGCTGTCCTCCAGCACGGAGGTCTATACATTTTGAAGTTTAGTAAAGGGATGTAATGTACAGGACTGCTATCTCATTTTGAGTCAACACTTTTGTAAGCCCGTACCGCATATTAGCTGACTCGTTCAAGAGTTTGTAATAGATGTTCATTATCAATAAAGAGAACTTTTCTATGTTTCAAATCTATCTTTTAATTTATCTGCGTACTCTGAATATGTGCTCATTATGCAAAATACTTTAGCCTTGTGCGGGCGTAACCCCAGGCCCGCACGGCATCATGATTTGGGGGAAGCCCCAATGATTCTACGGAATCGGGTCGTGACATAGTGGTATCAGGGCACAGATTCAAAGTTCCTTAGACTTTCACTCTGGAAAAGTTTCTTTAACGATCAAATTCCTGTGCGAACTCTTGAACTCGCTAGGCCAAAATAAGATACATTCATGCAATAAGTCCATAATACATTATGATTCTAATGTAATTTACCATCTTTTGAAGGAATGGCACCAGCGTAATCTGCAGCACAAGCACCGGACGAAATGCAAGGCCAAGAAAGTAGTTCAGGCACTTTGGGAAGCTCTCAGAGCCAGCGTGGCATATCTCAAGTTGAACCGCTAGAGCGGGTGATGCAAATGTTAGAAGCACAACGACAAAGAGATGATGCTCGCCAAGCTAAGTTCGAAAGCAATATAGAGACCCGATTCTCAGTCCAGCAGAAGCAGGTAGATGCCCTGCAACAGATCGTTTAGACTTTGGCTACCAACCATTCCACGGAAAGAGCGCCGACTCCGGTGGAACAGCCCGCGCTTGAAGTAGAGACGCCGCAAATTCCAAGGCCGAGGGACTTGACTGCCTTCGACTTTGGCCACTTCAAGAAAGTCTGCAACACCCCATTCAATGGGACTGAGGACCCAGTCGTAGCTCTAGATTGGCTAGCCGAACATTAAGATCACTTCGCTCTGCTAGAGGTCCCCGAAGAGAAGCGCATCGCCTACGCGCAACTTCAGTTCTGCCTCAACGCGCACGATTGGTGGAACGTGCCTCGACGATCTCTCCAATTTGATCATGAAGAGGAGGCGATCTCGTGGACGACTTTTTGTTCCACATTTGAAGAGGAGTTTATACCCCCTCCAGTACAACGTCATATAGAAAATGAGTTCGTGCCGCTGCAGCAGGGCAGTATGACAGTTAAGCAGTACTCCGCCGAATTCAACTAACTCTCCAAATTCGCTAGGGCCTATTTACCTAATGTAGCGAGTCGAGCTAGAAGGGTTGAAGGTGATTTGTGCCATGCTATCCATGCGCACGTGGTCGTTAATCAGTACAAGACTATGCGTGAAGTCATGAATCACGCTCTATCACTTGAACCAGAGTATCCTCATGTTGCTGCCGGCGCTGTGCATACATCCAGTCACAAACGCCATAGCAATGAAGGAGAAAACACCGCTGCAAAGCATCAGAACAACGGTGGCCATCAGAAAGCGAACCCACGGCCCTAATGTAATTTCTGCAAAAAGCCGGGGCATTCCACTACCAATTGTTACCTCCGAAAAGGTCTATGCTTCAACTGTGGCGGACAGGGCCACGTATCTCGGGATTGTCCGCTCCCCTCTAAGCTTCTGCCTTAACAAAATAATCCCTAATGGTTGGTTCTGTTCTTAAGTTTCGGGATGAAACTTCCAATTAGTTGGGTAGGATGTAGCGCCCCGTTCCTCCTATTCGAGGAGCGCGACTAAGAAACACTAGACGGTATCGTTCGATCGGGATAGATTGAATTAAGAACTCGTTCTCGTTATGGATTTGTTTCTTCGGAATCGATTCCCATATTCAGTGGACCGTGCCCCCGGGATCGACTTAGCGGCAGAGTCTGGAGGGACCTCTCCGCTGCTATCTTTTATTGCCTTGGTTTTCGATGTCGCTTGTTACTTTCGTGCTATGAGTTGGTTTTGGATTTGCTTGGGTTTTCTTAAACGGTTTCGATGATTTCATTATTTTCGTTAATTGAATTGCACTTCGATTCTGAGATTGGAAAGAGTGGAAGGAGTATTGATCGAGCTGTTCGTGCAATGCAGGTGAACGAGCAGTTGGCGGCTTGCGAGCGGAGTCGTGAAGCGCCTCTTTCCTTCTCCTTTCCTTCCAGCTAAGTGAGTGGCTACCAACCTGATTAGCTAGCCCTGCTTCAAAGCTTCACATTTATAAAATCTTGCATTCTTCTTTGCCCCGATCAAACGATACCAAGTAATAACTAAAAGATGTTAAGATAAAAAGGGAATAGACTTGGTTAATGCTGCTTGTCATTTACTTGGGAACGGTTACTCATCTGCATGCTTGTTCGTTTGTGAATGTTCTATATATGCTTCAATTTAAGTTAGAATTCAACTTCTTCTATAATTGAATTAAGCACCTGGTATGCACATAATTTGTAAACCCCCTGATTTTTCAAGAATTTTTAATTTGTGTTTTTCATAATTTTTTAAAATTTTTCTGGAATTTTTATTAATTCAAACTAGGGTATTTTGAATTTAAAATAATTTTTAAATAATGTTTAATAATATTAAAATATTATGGAAATAATATTTTCTGGTATAAAATGGAAAACTAGACATAGGGTAATTTTCCGAGAATTTATTGGACCCCGGAAGTATTTTTAAAGCCCTAAAAACTATTTTATAATTAAACCAAAATGAACCCCAATTAAATCGAGTTTATTTTAAATAAACCAAATCCAAACCAAACTCAGCCTGCGGGTCGGATCCGGGTCAAACCCGCGACCCAAAACCCGCTAGACCCGACCCGCCTTCATTTATTGGATCGAGCCGGATCCGCCTGACCCGACCCGACCCGTCGAACCCGATAACCCGCCAACTCTTCTCTCCCAAACCCGACCATTCACCTCCCCTCCGCCGGCCGACCTGCCGCCGTTCTGCCTCCCTAGCGCCGCTCCGGCTTCCACAATGGTCGCCGCCGGCTGCTCCTCTCCCCCAGCCTCTTCCTCTCCCGTAACCGCCCGCCGGCCGCCTCTCCCTCTCCCTCGACCTCCTATTTAAACTCTCTCCTCTGCCCTAGCTCGATCCCCTCTCCGCCTCTCGCCTCCGGACCTCGACGCCTGCCACCAGTCCCCTCCACCGACGAACCCTCTCCCCAACGCCAGCACCTCCGTCGACGTCCCAGAGCGCTCCGCCTCCCTACAGCCGCTGCAGCCATGCCGCCTCACCGCCCTCGCCCCCGCCTCCTCCGGCCAGCAGCTGCCGCCGCCCCTCCTTCCTCCTCCATCTCCAGCAGCCGCCCTAGCCGGCCCCAGCCTCGTCCACCGGAGCCGACGCCTCCCGCAGCCGCCCAAGAGTGCCACCTCCGCTGTCCCCGGCCTCCCTCCGGCCCGCCTCCGGCCGCCGCAGCTCCGGCGAAGCCCAAACCCTAACCCTAACCTAGACGGACACAGGACTCGGATACGACTCGGACACGTTGTGTCGACACGGATACAAAAATCTCGATTTTTGGACCTCTGTTCAGGTACCCATTTCTCTCTCCTTGTTGCCCCGTTTTCGATTTCGTCTGTTGCAACGCGAACCCTGTGTGACCCTCTCGATGCCCGTGCAACCCGCTCGGTGCATCGCGTCCTGCGGTGATCGCGAACCGCATTCCAAAAACAGAAAAACCAACGCCCTGTTTTACCCCAGAACTGAGTACGCCCCACCAAACGGGATGACTTGGTCGCGTGCGGTCTTTACCGATACGTGCACGTCGTTGATACGGACGTGCAGAATTTCGTAGAAGTTGATTCGGATGTGCGTGCACACCGGAATCAACGCGTATCCGCCGACAACGCCCCATATCTGTCCTTTTTGGATCTCGCTGTAAATTAGTGTACACATGTCGGATCGAAATGAAACTTGCGCCATCGGACTCATAGCAATACGCTGGTCCTGTGACCCAAGTTTGGTTCGATTCTGAGAACGTTCACAAAATCGTATATCGTGGGCCCCATAGGCTCTACTTGACGGGCAATTTTGTGATCGGCTCATCGGAATCCAATTCTGGAAGTTTCGTTGGGTTCATATCATCGTTCCTGACTTGTTGACACTAAGTTTGACAGATTTGGAGATCTTTGGTTCTGACACGTTTTTCGGTGCAAAGCGGCCCACATGTGGACCCGCTTGGACTTGAAAATGTCATTTTTGCCCTTGTGTCTAAATTGGACTCAAGGACAGGCGTTTCTAGCTAATTGATATTTTTTGGATCTGATGGTGATGTCTATTTCAGCAACCGGAGTACTGCCTGTAAATCTCGCAGCTGCGAGAGCTACAATTAGAGCCGGAACCCTAGGCAAGTGTACCTTTCCAAATCCTGCAGTTTTACTACTTAATTTCTTTGACTTGTCTATACATTATTGTTGTACATGCTTAAACCTAGGGCCGTATGACTTGCTTAGCGTCCGATTAATAGTCGGGTGCCAACACTGTACGCGGAGTTGTGCAACGTCATCTAGAGATGGATATCGTGATATTTATATTCTCGTACTTGCCATATCAAGTACATTATACCCAGGACACCTGACACGAATCATGAGACAGAATCTTCCTGAAATATTCAAGGTGGTTCTGTATATGATACATATTTCATGACTTGGACATTATTTACTTAGATCTTAATATATGACTTATTGCATTAGTTGATCTTGCGTGACAAGAACATGAGACATTATGAAACTGTGGCGTGAGATTACATTGGGTGGGGAAAGATTTACCATTCAAAAGGCTGAATATATATATAATACTTTAATGGATTGTGCCTTAGACTCTGACACAGAGCTTTGGTACCGTACTGGCCCTTCGAAAAAATACTGTTATGGGTTTCTCCGACACTGATCCTGTAGTAGTCTCAGCCCGAGTATGACTAAAACTCTCACTTGCATATCACTTAGCTGGTTTATTTATTTACCCTATTGTTTCCTTTATTTCTGCACTGCATTTATTTTGGCTTGTATTATCCGTACCTTGCTATGTCCCCTGAGGACCTGGAATGGATTATGTCCCCAGGATTAGCAGACGAGATCTACCCTGAGGTGTACGGAACATGAACACTTCTCAGAACAGTACCAGACCCTGAGGACGAGGTGATCGCTGAGGACTTTTCCTGAACATCTGCTTCGCTATGCTCAGTTTTTATGGCAATGAAACTCTTTTATTCCTGTTTAAGTGAACAATTGTAACAGACTTAATATCGGGTTGTTCCCCGATTTTATTTACTTGTGACTAGATGTTGTTTAATAATTTTTGTTGATATTTCTGTGTTTATTATGTGGATGAGATTAGTAAACCCTGATCATTGTAATACAGCTTAAGTATGCCCCGATGGATCCATTAAATTGGGTTTGTCCATCGGTGCGTGCTGCTGGCCATTGCCACGTGTCCAGTTCCTCGATATTTTGGAACTGTGGCGTGACATAATTGTTCAGGGAGGCTCTGCTAAACGAATCAAGCAATACTGCTTGTCTGTACTCGTGTTGCCTCAACTGCATGAATTGATAGAAACCTAAATAGACTCTGTTAGATCACGGACAACTTGTGCACAAGGTTTCTGGTTCCTGCGGACGGTTGCCGGGGCACTGGGACCGATCCGATCCGGACGGAACGTCTATATAGTCGTCTGTATCGTCGGAACAAGGCGTGCACCGTGTTGCACACTCTTCCGTCTTGAGACTATAACTTGTCCCTCGTGGCATCTAGCCAGTGATCCATATCGTATATTTAAACCTGTTGTAAACTAACTTGTGTCTTCCTGGCAGGGAAGGCATGGTAAGCATTGTGTAGGTAGTTCAAACGGGTAGGTAAAATCCACCGAACGGTGGCAAGTTCATTTCAGTAAATTCTAGGTGCTGCTTACTTGTAAATGAACTAAGGCAAGATAGTAACCCATAAAAATATGCATGCTTCATTAAAACAACGTGTTGATTGGCATAGTTTGGTTAGCTCGTCTTCACCAGTATGTTTTGACATGCTGACCCTCGTTGAAACAGGTTCTCCGCACCAAGGCGAACCGAGCGAGGAGCCGAAGTCGTCTTTCCGATCCAATCCAGCTGTTGGCGCATCTTCATCGTGCCCCTTTGAAGCATTTTGAAGACAGGAGCTTGCAACTCTTCATACACAAATGCAGCTCCGTGGCAAAGCTGTCCTCCAGCCCGGAGGTCTATACATTTTGAAGTTTAGTAAAGGGATGTAATGTACAGGACTGCTATCTCATTTTGAGTCAACACTTTTATAAGCCCGTGTGGCATATTAGCTGACTCGTTCAAGAGTTTGTAATAGATGTTCATTATCAATAAAGAGAACTTTTCCTTGTTTCAAATCTGTGTTTCAATTTATCTGCGTACTCTGAATATGTGCTCGTTATGCAAAATACTTTAGCCTTGTGCAGGCGCAACCCCAGGCCCGCACGGCATCACGATTCGGGAGAAGCCCCAACGATTCTACGGAATCGGGTCGTGACATAGTGGTATCAAAGCACAGATTCAAAGTTCCTTAGACTTTCGCGCTGGAAAAGTTCCTTTAACGATTAAATTCCTGTGCGAACTCTTGAACTTGCTAGGCCAAAATGAGATACATTCATGCAGTAAGTCCATAATACATTATGATTCTAATGTAATTTACCTTCTTTTGAAAGAATGGCACCAGCGTAATCTGCAGCGCAAGCACCGGACAAAATGCAAGGCCAAAAAAGTAGCTCGGGCACTTCGGGAAGCTCTCAGAGCCAGCGTGGCATATCTCAAGTCGACCCGCTAGAGCGGGTGATGCAAATGTTAGAAGCACAACGACAAAGATATGATGTTCGCCAAGCCAAGTTCGAAAGCAATCTAGAGACCCGATTCTCAGTCCAGCAGAAGCAGGTAGATGCCCTGCAACAGATCGTTCAGACTTTGGCTTCCAACCATTCCACGGCAAGAGCGCCGACTCCGGTGGAACATCCCACGCTTGAAGTAGAGATGCCGCAAATTCCAAGGCTGAGGGACGTGACTGCCTTCGACTTTGGCCACTTCAAGAAAGTCCGCAACACCCCATTCAACGGGACTGAGGACCCAGTCGTAGCTCTAGATTGGCTAGCCGAACTTGAAGATCACTTCGCTCTACTAGAGGTCCCCGAAGAGAAGCGCGTCGCCTGCACGCAACTTCAACTCTGCCTCAACGTGCACGATTGGTGGAACGTGCATCGACGATCTCTCCAATTTGATCACGGAGAGGAGGCAATCTCGTGGACGAATTTTCGTCCCGCATTTGAAGAAGAGTTTATACCCCCTCTAGTACAACGTCAGATGGAAAACGAGTTCGTACAGCTGCAGCAGGGCAGTATGACAGTTAAGCAGTACTTCGCCGAATTCAACCGACTCTCCAAATTCGCTAGGGCCTATTTACCTGATGTAGCGAGTCAAGATAGAAGGTTTGAAGGTGGTTTGTGCCCTGCTATCCATGCGCACGTGGTCGTTAATCAGTACAAGTCTATGCGTGAAGTCATGAATCACGCTATATCACTTGAACCACAGTATCCTCAGGTTGCTGCCGGCGCTGTGCATACATCCAGTCACAAACGCCATAGCAACGAAGGAGAAAATACCGCTGCAAAGCGTCAGAACAACGGTGGCCATCAGAAAGTGAACCCATGGCCCTAATATAATTTTTATAAAAATCTGGGGTATTCCACTACCAATTGTTACCTCCGAAAAGGTCTATGCTTCAACTGTGGCGGACAGGGCCACGTATCTCGGGATTGTCCGCTCCCCTCTAAGCTTCTGCCTCAACAAAATAATCCCTAACGGTTGGTTTTGTTCTTAAGTTTTGGGACGAAACTTCCAATTAGTCGGGTAGGATGTAGCGCCCCGTTCCTCCTATTCGAGGAGCGCGGCTAAGAAACACTAGACGGTATCATTCGATCGGGATAGATTGAATTAAGAACTCGTCCTCGTTATGGATTTGTTTCTTCGGAATTGATTCCCATATTCAGTGGACCTGCCCCCGGAATCGACTTAGCGGCAGAGTCAGGAGGGACCTCTCTGCTGCTATCTTTTATTGCCTCAGTTTTCGATGTCGCTTGTTACTTTCGTGCTTTGAGTTGGTTTTGGATTTGCTTGGGTTTTCTTGAACGGTTTCGATGATTTTATTGTTTTCATTCATTGAATTGTACTTCGATTCCGAGATTGGAAAGAGTGGAAGGAGTATTGATCGAGCTGTTCGTGCAATGCAGGTGAACGAGCAGTAGGCGGCTTGCGAACGGAGTCGTGAAGTGCCTCTTTCCTTCTCCATTCCTTCCAGTTAAGTGAGTGGCTACCAACCCGATTAGCTAGCCCTGATTCCAAGCTTCACATCTATAAAATCTTGCATTCTTCTTTGCCCCGATCAAACGATACCAAGTAATAACTAAAAGATGTTAAGATAAAAAGGGAATAGACTTGGTTAATGCTGCTTGTCATTTACTTGGGAACGGTTACTCATCTGCATGCTCGTACATTTGGGAATGTTCTATACATGCTTCAATTTTAGTTAGAATTTATCTTCTTCTATAATTGAATTAAGCACCTGGTATGCGCATAATTGTTCAGGGAGGCTCTGCTAAATGAATCAAGCAATACTGCTTGTCTGTACTCGTGTTGTCTCAACTGCATAAATTGATAAATAGACTCTGTTAGATCACGGACAACTTGTGCATAAGGTTTCTGGTTCCTGCGGACGGTTGCTAGGGCACTGGGATCGATCCGATCCGGACGGAACGTCTGTATAGTCGTCTGTATCATCGGAACGAGGCGTGCACCGTGTTGCACACTCTTCCGTCTTGAGACTATAACTTGTCCCTCGTGGCATCTAGCCAGTGATCCATATCTTATATTTAAACCTGTTGCAAACTAACTTATGTCTTCGTGGCAGGGAAGGCATGGTAAGTATTGTGCAGGTAGTTCAAACGGGCAGGTAAAATCCACCGAACGGTGGCAAGTTTATTTCAGTAAATTTTATGTGCTGCTTACTTGTAAATGAACTAAGGCAAGATAGAAACCCACAAAAATATGCATGCTTCATTAAAACAATGTGTTGATTGGTATAGTTCGGTTAGCTCACCTTCACTAGTATGTTTCGACATGCTGACCCTCGTTGAAACAGGTTCTCCGCACCAAGGCGAACCGAGCGAGGAGCCGAAGTCGTCTTCCCGATCCAGTCCAGCTGTTGGCGCATCTTCATCATGCCCCATTGAAGCATTTTGAAGACAGAAGCTTGCAACTCTTCATACACAAATGCAGCTCCGTGGCAAAGCTGTTGTAGAAGCATAAAAAAATACGCCGGATGGCTATACGTAGCGTATTGATGCAGAGCAGCGTAGACAAAGGCCTTCAGAGCCATCAAGCGTGCAACAAAGTTTTTTCCGCTAAACACAGCATGAAATATAAGCTCAAAGGACCATCCGCGTAAGGCAGTACGTCCAGGATACTTCAGCGTAAACAGGGTTCTTCGTCGCCTCCTGGGCGTAAAAAAACCCATCCTCTTTGAAGTGTACGAGAGACGCTTCATATTCTTCGAAGTGAACCTGTCAGATCCTGCAATGAACCTGTCAAATCCTGCAACGAACCTGACGTCTGGACTTCTGACAAAGGGATACTGCACGGCTACCCAGACGACGGCTATAATGATGGCACAGCACTGCAACCCAGGCTGTCATTTACCGCCATCTCCTTTACGTAAACTGCTTTTACGTGCACAAAGGGATACGCTGCCTTATTTTACACAGGCAGACATGAGCTGTTTACGCTCCGCAGAATACAAACCGCCTGCCACATCAAAAGCTGCACTTCGTACGGGTCTTGAGGCACGTCTCTACGTCCAATGTACAGAGCGATGACGGTTGCTCGAGGCACGTCTCTACGTCTAATGCACAGAGCGGTGACAGTTTCTCGAGGCACGTCTCTACGACTGATGCACAGAAGGGCTGTAGACCTTCAAAAATATGCCTCCATATTTAATGCACAGGATGGTGGCAAATCTCGACATTTAATGCAAGAGATTTGATTATATCTTCAAAAGCCATAAATTCCGGCTAAGACGTCCACATCGGCACTCTGGCATGGTACGCAGCGGCTTCTACGCCCATTCAGCTCCTGTGCTCACTCGGCTTCTACGCCCATTTGGCTTCTACGCCCACTCGGCCTTTATGACCACTCGGCTTCTACGCCTATTTTCGGCTTCTATGCCTACTTGGCTTCTACGCCATGGTGACAGACATTGGCTTCTACGCCCACCTCTTCTACACGAGGGATACCTACCTACGTGGCTTCTACGCCGTGATCTTCATAGCGATTATACGCGTTTTGTCCCTTAGTTGGACCCGCGTCACACGCTCATTCAAAGGATCATCTATACGTAGGCATTGGTTATTTTAACCGTTGTGTAAAAGGGTGCTGTACTTTCCACTCCTCGGTTTGTACACCGACGGAGTGGTCACTGTCACCAAAACTCTATAAATAGAGACCTCTATCAATGAGGAACAAGGTCGGAAAATTGGTCAAGAAAACCAATATCAGATCCACGGTCGAGGAAATTAGGTCAAAAATTGGTCAAGAAAACCAATATCAGATCTAAGGTCGAACTTCCAAGAAAGATCGAACCAGAGGTCAAGAGAGAGAGAGAGAGAGAGAGAGTCTGGAGCTCAGGAAAAAGAGTAGGAATCGACGACTTTGACATCGTGCATCCACCCTCTTTTGCAACCTTCAAAGCTGCTACCTGTCTTCCACGGCACTTCTCCAACATCGTGTGGTCCAAGGGCTAAAGTGATCGACTGCAGATCAGACACCTATAGCAATATTTACCCAGATTAAATAAATTGTACTCCCACATCCTCGTATAGGATCAAATTGTACAAGTTTATTTGTAAACCAAAGAAGGCGGGTTTCGTGTAAACCCTATCTTGAATACATTTTCATTCTTTCGTTTTCCACCACAAACAACTATCCTCCAGCCCGGAGGTCTATACATTTTGAAGTTTAGTAAAGGGATATAATGTACAGGACTGCTATCTTATTTTGAGTCAACACTTTTGTAAGCCCGTGCGGCATATTAGCTGACTCGTTCAAGAGTTTGTAATAGATGTTCATTATCAATAAAGAGAACTTTTCCATATTTCAAATCTGTGTTTCAATTTATCTGCATACTCTGAATATGTGCTCGTTATGCAAAATACTTTAGCCTTGTGCGGGCGCAACCCCAGGCCCGCACGGTATCACGATTCGGGAGAAGCCCCAACGATTCTACGGAATCGGATCGTGACAGGATAAACCCAATTTAATGGATCCATCGGGGAGTACTTAAGCTGTAATACAACAATAAGGGTCTAGATATACTAATCTCATCCATAGATATGAATACAACAATAACAGAAATATAAAGCAAGATCAATCACAATAAGACATAAACTCGGGAAATAACCCGATAATGAGTCTGATACAACTGTCAAGATACAAGAATAAAGATATCAACAACAATACTGAGTATGGACAAAGTATATACTCAGAAGATACCCACAGAGATCACTCGTCTACTGGATCTGGTACTACTCCAGTGTCTGTTCCTGTTCCTGCTCCTGCTAATGCTTCTGTCCCGTGTACCTCGGGGTCGATCTCGACTGCTAATCCTGGAGACATAATCCGAATCCAGGTCCTCAGGGGACATAGAAAGGTACAAAATAACTCATGCCAAAATAAATACAGTACAACAATAATTGAAACAATAGGTTAAAACTATATAACCAGCTAAGTGATATGCAAGATGAGAGCAGCACTAGAACTCAGGCTGAGACCACTACAAGCTCTGTGTCTGGGAGCCGGTAGCAGTGATATCATGTGGTTGTCTAGCTCAGAGAGAGACTAAGACGCAGGCATAATATAATCAACCTATAGCCTGTGTGACTCTCCCCACCCAATGTAATCATACGTCTCATGTCCACAACTTCTCATGTCCATGCCACGCAGGATCATAACTAATGCATCAAGTCATATAATATCTAAGCAAAAGAATATGTCATGAAACATGTATCCTATACAGAATCACCATGAATATCTCAGGAAGATTCTGTCTCATAAATAGTATCAGGTGTCCTGGGTTATGACGTACTTGATAATGCAAGCACGAGAATGTAAAGGGTCTCGGTATCCATCTCTAGGTAACGTTACACAACTCCACGTACGGTGTTGGCACCCGACTATTAATCGGACGCTGAGTAAGTCACACGGTCCTAGGTCAAGCATGTAACACCCCGTTCCGTTCAAGCGGACTGCCGTCGCAAACGGCAAAAGTGTAACTGTCCCGACCCGCCTTGCCTCAAACGAGAAGCAAAGGATATCCAGACTTGTCCCTACAGGAATCCGGCTTGGACTTTCAGAAGCTCATTTGACGTATCGCTCTACTGAGGCGAATCATCGCTAAGGTGGGTGGCTACGGTGAACTTGTCTTTGCTTAGCCAGCACACATAAAATCTGGAATGTTTATGCTAGTCGTTAGGTGAATCATCCCCTGCATGCTAATAAATCCAACGCACCTATCTAAGGGAATAATCCCAACTTGTATTGCTTATGCTAGAACATGGAAATTGAAATACTGCTTATATTCTGACCCTCACATGCTAAGTCCCTAATGGCTTCATCTCTCGGCTTACCTTCGGGTCCGAGCAAAAACGTGTTTACTTATGTTCCTTAGAAACCATGCTTGTCTGCTTAAAATGTTGCCATGTTTTCATCCAAACCCCGGAAGACTACTACGTAGTCGTTCCGTGCCTGAATGAACCTGCAAGTATCCGGGACCGTTGGGTCTCCAAGGCAATCCCCGAACCAGGGGCACGCATCAGGGTAATAAATGCTGAACGTGAATCCAATAACGTGACAACTGAATGATAATCACATCAAGTTTATGTCTAAACGAGAATCACGTCACGTAACGAACGAATCTCAGCTCTTGGAGCAAACGCTCGTTCAGATCACGAATCATGGATTATCATTCAAGTTGTGGATTGAAACTGACCCTGACCTGCATGTCGCGGACAACTCGACAACGAGGCACCGTTCCACGGGCGGTCACCGGGGCACTGGGACCGACCCGATCCGGATGGAACATAATGTAATAGTCGCTCATGTGATTGACGGGATGGTTTGCAGCGCCTCACATGCTTTCGTTGCATTCTCTACCCCGCCAATTGACTATGGTCCTTTATGGCTATATCAGCGACTCATGTTCATATAGATAAGTCATCCTCGCTTAGCGACTATCCGCGTGCGAGTCACTGCATCGCATCAATAAATAACTTAACACCTGAACGATCATGTTAAAATGACCCTCGTGTTTGCATATGATATGCCCCTGAATGTTTATACTTGCCCGTGCTTGAATTAACCATGTTTGCCTCAATATTTGTCTTGGACAGGGAAGGAGATGGTAAGTAGGTAAGTCTCGCCGTATTTTCTTTCATGTCGCACGGCGTACTGCCACACGAGTTAGGCTATTCAATATTTGCATGAAACTGATCCTAAGGCAACTAGAAAGACAACTCAATAGTTATGCACGGAACTTATATTACGTGTTTGGATTTGTCGAGCGAGCGAGTAGTTTCTCCACCAGTGCATTCAATGTACTGATAATCCACCAGTTTGCATGCAGGGTGCGGGAGAACCTCGTTCGGTGCGGATGCCTCCTTCGTACGTGCTAAGGCCAGGAGTTCCCTCTGAAGCCTTGCAACGGTGCGTCCGGAACTGAAGCGCATATACAAGACGTAATGTTGGAACATAGCCCGAACTCGCCTGTACAATCATTCCACAATTGTAGCCACTTGGCACGCTTTTACTATTTCAGAGAGAGAGGCTTGAGCGACTTGTAATCACGGCTATACGCCGCCTGTAATACTTGTTCATATCAATAAAAGAGCTTGCTTTACTTCAGCTGTTGTTTCAATGCTTCCGCTATATTGTCGACTCAGTGAACTTGTTACCGATCGCCTATGCGTTCATGACTCTGCTGCACTCAGATAATTTGTACGACTCTGTGGCTTAGAACTCTTGCCGCCAGCCAATGAATCATGGCCTTGCACGGGCATGGATCACTCTCGTGCGGCATCACGCCCGGATGGGTCAAAGCGATCGTTCCGCGGGAGCACTGGCGAGGGTGATTCCCGCCTAGCGGGAACGGCCGATTGCCTGCGGGAGATCGGGGCATGACAAAGCATGTACAACATATAAATAAGGCAAGAAAATATGTAACAAGAACTGTAATATTTGGCAAGGTACACTTGCTTGGGGTTCTGGCTCCAACTGTAGCTCTGACTTCAGTAGGAATTGCAGGTACTGCTCCGGTTGCTGAAATAGACATTACCATCAGATTCAAAAAATATCAAATAGCTAGAAATGTCTGTCCTTGAGTCCAATTTGGACACAGGGGCAAAAATGACAATTTCTGGTCAAAGCAGGTCCACATGTGGGCCACTTTGCATCGAAAAATGTGTCAGAACCAATGGTCTCCAAGTTCATCAAACTTAGTGTCAACAAGTCCAGAACGATGATACGAACCAAACGGAACTTCCAGAATTAGATTCCGATGAGCCGATCACCAAATTGCCTGTCAAGTGGAGCCGTTGGGCCCACGATACGCGATTTTGTCAACGTTCTCAGAATCGAACTAAACTTGGGTCACAGGACCAACATATTGCTACGAGTCCGATGGCTTAACTTTTATTTCGATCTGACGTGTGTACACAAAGTTACAATAAGATCTAGAACAGACGGATATGGGGCATTGTTGGCGGATACGTATTGATTCCGGTGTGCACGCACATCCAAATCAACTTCTGCAAAATTCTGCACGTCTGTATCAATGGCGCGCACCTTTCAGTGAAGACCGCACGCGACCAAGTCATCCCGTTTGGCGGGGCGCACTCAGTTCCGGGGGAAAACGGGGTATTATTTTTTCCTATTTTTGGATCGCGGTTCGCGATCGCCACAGGACGCGACACACCGAGCGGGTTACACGGGCATCTAGAGGATCATGCAGGGTTCGCGTCACAACAGACGACATGAAAAATGGGGCAGCGAGGAGAGAGAAAAGGGTACCTGAACAGGGCTCCGTGGAAACCATAATATTCTGTGTCCGCAAGTCGATTCGACACTGTGCTGTGTCCGGGCTGTGTCCGGGTTACTGTTCTAGGGTTCGGTTCAGATGGCCGGAGACTCGCCGGAGGGGCTCGCCGGGGCTGGGGCACGGCTGAGGGCTCGTCGGAGAAGCTCGCTGGTGTCATCGGCTCGCCGGAGATGACTCAAGCTGCTGCTGTTCGTCGGAGAGGGCTGGAGGAGGCGGGCGGCGCTCGGGCAAGCTGAGGCAGCAAGGTCGTCGAGGAACTGCGGTCGTCGAAGAGGTCGGCTCAGGGTGCTCAGGGGGCGAGACTCGGAAGGAGGAGAAGGGAGGCGACGGTCGGGAATCGGGGCAGCCAGAGGCGGAGGCGACTCTGCGGGGAGAGGGTGCTGGGGCTCGGGGAGACGGAGGTAGCTGTGGTGGAGCGGAGCTAATGGCATGGCGGAGCTCCGGGAAAGGAGGTGGTGCTGGAGACGACGGCGGGGCTGGGCACGGCATGGCCGGAATGGCGCAGGGGACGGCGGAGCTTGGGGCAGAGGAGGTCGAGGCTACGGAGGCGGTGGGGTTTATATAGAGGGATGAGGGAGGCGGACGGGCGGCCGGTGTGGGAGGCGGACGGGCGGTTGGGAGAGGAGCAGATCGTAACCGCCGGCGAGGATCGTGGCGGCCGGCGGCGGTTACGGGAGTCGATCGGTCGGGGAAGAGGGGTTAGGGATTTGAGTTCCCGGGTCGGGTTCGGGTCCGGGTCGGGCGGAAGGGATCCGACCCGATCCGCTAATGCATGGGTGCGGGTTATCGGGTATGTGGGATTTGGGTCAGCGGGTTAGACCCGGATCCGACCCGCAGGGTTCGGTTTGGTTCAGTTGAACCGGGTCTGGGTTGGTTTGGTTCAATTGAACCGGGTTTAATCCTAGGGTTTAATTAAACTTGATTTTTAGGTCTTTAAAAATGCTTCCGGGGTCCAATAAATTTCCGGAAAATTACCCTATGTCTAATTTTTCATTTTACACCAGAAAATATTATTTTTATAATATTTTAATATTATTAAATATTATTTAAAAATTATTTAATTTTAAAATACCTTAGTTTTAGTTAGAGAAAAAAATTCCAGAAAAATTATACAAATCCATTTAAAATTCCTGAAAAATCAGGAGATTTACATTATTTACCATAATTTAA
Source organism: Iris macrosiphon (assembly GCA_036927795.1). NCBI lineage: Eukaryota > Viridiplantae > Streptophyta > Magnoliopsida > Asparagales > Iridaceae > Iris > Iris macrosiphon. Next base: position 85,203,266 of record JAYESA010000016.1, read on the forward strand.
GGTGCACCCCACTGATTTACCATATTGTACAACATCCACCACTTTCATAAAAAACTAACGGTCAACTCCGTTGACCGTTAAATTTTGACCAAAATATCCCTAATAAATCACCATTATTACCAGTCCCCATCCTCTCAGTCAACCTAATTTCGATAATTAACTTAAAACTCTAATTTGATACTTGGAAAAGCATTTCAACAGAAGACTGCCCCTTAGAAATCAGTTCAACATAAGGCTGCTTCTTCAGTGTTCGTTTGGTTTTACTGTTTTTATATTTTTTAATATATTTTTATCTTTATTGATTCTTGGACTTATGTGAGTCAGATCACACTTTGGCACTAGTTGAATACCTATCCAAAGTCCACTCAAAATAAGCCAACATAAACCTAAACCAACTCTAAACTCATACTAGCCCAAAAACCCCTACTCAAACACAAACCTAATTGAGCCAAATTTGTCCAGGATCCTACTGAAAATAGGCAGACCGAACTCGGTCCGAGTTCTGCCCAAACTTTGCCCGAACTCGGTTACCCAAAATTGATCCTGATTCATAATATTAGATCTATTCTCATGGCTCCAACATTTAAATTTTTTAACCTTGAGCATCTAAATTCTGCCCGAACTCTATTTCAGAAAAACCTATCAATAGAGAAGAAATTTCCATTTCTATTCACTCATTCACTATTCATCTTCTCTATTCTCTAAAGATATTTAAACCTTCCAAATCACTAAGACAACTTATATTCTTCTAAGTGCTAGTGCGGTTTCGATTAGAAGTGTACGAGTTGTACAAGCTTGGCTATTAAAAGCTACTTCTCAAAGTGTCTGAAGTCGTCGAGCTCTTCGGACCAAAGGCTCGTGTATGTACGAAGTCGCAAGCTCTTTGGATCAAAGCTTATGTTTTCACTGATAGTGAAGTTAACTTCGAACAAGAGTTCTCGGAAATGGATTAGTCCTCCATGAGAGAAACCAGTATAAAAATCTCGGTGTCAGCGTATTGTGACTTCTTGCTGATCTGCATATTTCTTATACTTGCAATATTTTTATATCTTCTTACTTTATTTCTAGTTGGCAACAACTTTATTTTTTAACTGGTAATTATATTCCGCTACGCACATACACAATCTATTTATCCCCCCCTCTAGAGTTGCCTAACGGTCCTTCTGGCTGGACGTACCTACGATTCATGTCCATTTTTTGGGTACGGGTCGTGATACATTTTTAGTGGTGGCCCATGCAGGTCTAGCTTCACAACTAGTGCAATATCGTAATAGCACTTAGGCTTAGAGTACTATTACGAGCCTGCTATAGGATATATAGGATATTAGGATGAGAGGATACTCAATCATGACTTGGAAGTCTAATCTAATTCAATTTTCTTATCTTATTCGTTTAGAATGCTTACTACCTTTGATAATTATTGTCCATCTTTGATAATATCTTAACTTATGCCATAGTGACTTCCTTGTTTTCAATCTGTCTTTTCAGCATGGCACCAAAGACGAGGGCTCACAGCTCAGGAATAGCGACTTTCGAGAGGTCTACTACTTCTCGACCTGCTACTCGGGTAGTGTCAGATATTGTTCCTTCGACAGTGTAAGAGATTGCTCGAGCTGCTTCCGAGAGTCTTCCACCTCCTTCTTCATTGTCAGCTGATGGAGTACAGATTTTTGCATATTTTTGTGAGATGATGGAGGCTCAGTAAGCTCAGTCTGAGGCTCAGCAGAGGTAGGCCGATGTCTTGAGGTAAAGCATAGAGAATGCTCACCTCGTTGCTATGGTGGTAGTAAAGGGAGTTCAGGTGCCGCAGCAGTCCTCCCAGCCAAAGATCGGGACCATCTTGGACTTCAAGAAGATGGGTCCGAGAGACTTCGAGGGTTCAGAGGGTATCCTATATGCTGATGAGTGGCTCGAGGATATCGAGCACATATTTCAAGTTGCCTATATTTTGATAGACTTACAGATTAAGGTGGTGGGGATGTAGCTCATCGACATTGCTCTCACCTGGTTCAGAAATTAGCCGAGCATTGCTGATCCAGATTTGACATGGGCACAGTTCTGGGATCTGTTCGAGAGAAGGTTATATCTTGCCACAACTAGAGTAGTTTTGGAGAAGCAGTTTAATAACTTGGAACATAACGGGGTATATGTGGACAAGTATGCTGCGGAGTTCGACAGACTGAGCCAATTCACAGAGTACATGGTGAGAGATCCAGACGATATGGCACATCGCTTCCAAGAGGGATTGACCCAGGAGGTCAAGGTCCACATATATTCGACCCATACTACTTTTGCTGATATTCTAGCAGAGGCGCAGAGGGTCGAGGTTGATTTGGGTCTTAGAACCAAGAGGGGTCAAAATGCTTTTGGTGGCAGCAACAGCGCAGGACCGACGAAGCATCCTCAGTTCTAGCAGAGGGAGTTCCAGCCTTAGCAGCAGTTACTTGGACCAGTTCATGCCCCAGTTCAGCATGTGCCACAACAGTAGTAGAGACAAACCCAGCAGGCACGCACTTGTCACTTCTGTAAGAAGCCAAGTCATATTTGGGTGGTCTATAGGAAGAGGTTGGGAGTTTGTTTATATTATGGCACTGAGGGACATCAGATGAGATATTATCCCATGTTTCCTCGTCGTACAACTCATGGTAAAACTCCAGCTCAGAGAGGACCGGTGAGTCCACCTGCGGTCTAGCAGAGGGGACCTCTACTCCAGACCCAACAACAGCGTTTTGCTCAGCACCAGCAGAGGGGTGCACCTCAGGATAGGACGTTCACTATGACGGTCATGGAGACCTAGCCCGTCGAAGATGTGATTGCAGGTTCTATTCTTCTTGATTCCATTTCAGCTTTAGCATTATTTGATTCTGGTGTAACTCATAGCTTTGTATTTGTATCTTTTGTGCTTAAGCATCATATAGTAGCAACACCTTTGGGTAGGACTTGTAAGATCACGACTGGGGAGGCATTATCCTAGTTAGTAATATTTGCATGGGGCAAAAAGTTTCCTTGGGAGGTCGGGATTTGAGTGCGTACTTACTCGTACTATCACTTTCGAGCTACTATATTGTACTCGAGATAGATTGGTCGAGTTTGCACTTTGCTAGAATAGATTATCGCGGAGGCCGAGTGTTGTTTCATCCTCCAAGAGATCCAGAGTTTATTTTTGCTAGAGCATTAGGGGAGCAGAGTGAGGGCATCATCTGTGGAGCTATGGTGGAAGAGAAGGAGTTGCTCATCCTTTGATAACAGAGTTTCTGGATGTGTTTCTGGAGGAGTTGTCGAGTTAACCGCCAGATAGAGATATTCAATTATCTATGGACTTGGTTCCAGGAGAATATAAGTGTCACAGCATGTCTACAAGATTAATAACAGAGAGATGGTATAGCTGAAGAAGCAGATGGATGAGTTGCAGGACAAGAGTTTTATCAGATCCAGTCAATCGCCTTGGGGAGCTCCGATATTGTTTTTATCGAAGAAGGATGGGTCGGTGTGGGTGTGTATCGACTATAGGGCTCTGAACAACCTTACTATCAAGAATAAATATCCGCTGTCGAGGATTGATGATTTGTTCGATCAGCTGAGCCACACGAAGGTATTTTTCAAGATAGACTTGAGGTTAGGGTCCACCAAATGAAGGTGAAAAAGGAAGACATTATGAAGACTACGTGTCACGACCCGCACCCGGTATAGAGATGCAAGTCAGAAACAACGCCCAGCCTATGTCGCAGCACCGGCGGTAGAACGTTGTCTTGGTCTACTATACTATCTAAAATCTCATAATAATATAAAGTTTGCCAACAATAGCTCACACAAAACTCAATCACAATCTAAATTATGAGAAGATATGAAGGAAGTCTAGCTATACATTAAAAAATATAAATCATCAACAATAGAAACAAAAATTAATAACTCAAATAGAAGCCGAAAACAAATTCGGTACCAAAAATGCCAAAGAGAACTAATTATGCTACCTAGTGAATCCGGCTAAAACTCCCGATAGTCACTCCAGAACTAGTGGGTCCAAGTTTGCACCATCTATAAGTCAAAGTCCAAAGTATGTCGGACACCAATCTCTCGGATCCTTTGAAAAATATTTTCCAGTCAGGAATGGAGCGAAGTACATACCTCTGAAAGCAATTCCAATAACATAATCGAGCATATAAACAGATATAGAAATAAAATACAAGATCACTAACCATATGAATGATGAACAAGATATATACAGGTAATGTACGAGAATATATAAATCAACAATATGAATATCACAATATGATGAAGTAAACTGCAATCTAAACTATCTAATGTGCCTTAGAATACGAGTTCATTATGTGATCGGGTTGGGTGAACATGATCCGGTAAGACGGATTACAAGAAAAGTATGTAATCAGAATGTACACGATTTGTAACAATGGCTTTGATCACATAATCACCTCCTACTCTCCTACCCCCAACTAATACCGATGGATCCAATCACGACACGCTACGAACACGAAAATATAACTACTGTCACAAGCAGTGGGTGTACACGAATATCATAAACACCGAACACGAGCGGTGGGTATACACGAATAAGCACACTGAACACGAGCAATGTGTGAACACGAAGTAACATCAAATCCAGTATACACGATGAGATATAATGTACACGAGTACCCACTGAACACGGTAGGGGATAACATCTCATGACGGGATCCATATAGTACCAGTCCGTGAAATCACTGTGTCGGGATCAATGTATAGAATTCTAGAACATGCATATATACAATATTATGAATTAAAAATTATCGGAGAAATGTACTCGCCTGTGGTCCAGAGCAATGAATGTCAAACTGTCCGAACTGGTGTCACACAGACCTATATATGGAATATTGCATTAATACAAGGTTCTGGAAAGAAAAGAAGTTAAACTAGTCAACTTCTAGGTCAACAAGTCAATTCTAAGTCAAAAGTCAAACTAGGTCAACTCTATGTCAACTATGGTCAACTACCCATTTCTAGGTTGCATGAGTCTAACTCAAAGATATTGGACTCACACACTATGAATCAAGGCCATACAAGCTACATCTTAGGATACTAAGATACCGTATCTCAGGATACGCAAACAAGGGATACATATAACACATATGTACATATCAAACAATATTATATATATATAATCCTAATTACCAATGCTAAATGGATACCTTGGTTTCGAACCAACTTGGTATCGCAATACTAAACCTCTATCTTGATACCCAAACCCAATACCTTGGGTATCCTTACTACCTTGACATTTACCTTGGTATCTCAAGGTAATGTCACTCTAGTATATATATATTAACTATCCAACTATAACTATAAACTACCATGTATTTAGTATTTATACAATACTATATACCTTATTTTAGTCACCTTAATACCAACCCATAATTAGTTTATAACTATCCTATTACTATGCCAATACCTACTACTCATACCTTGGTATCTCTTGATACTTACCTTGGTATCTCAAGGTAATGCCAAAATCTTCATATATATATATGTACTAACTATTCATCAATAACTATATGTATATATATATATATCCAATATAACTTCTAGTATGTACTAAATAGAATAAATACTAACTACCAACTACACACTAAATACTAATACTTATATACGTACATACATACATACCTATAATATATATAACTAAAGATACTCATAACAATAGATAACTAAAATATACTAACTATTCCAATAATATTATATGCTACAACTAAATATATTATACATATAGTATATTAAAGCACAATTAGAAAATTAGGAACATATATACGTATATATTAATTACCATATATATATATATATATATATCTAATATATAAAACTGCCAAACTGTCGCTGAAGATTCTGTCCACTGTCGCTGAAGCTGCTGTTGATATTGATACACTACTGTTTTAGTAACAGTTTTTTGCAACTGTCGCTAAAACTGTCACTAAAACTCCTGATACGCTGCTGATACTGCTACTGTTTCAGCGACAGTTTTCTGCAACTGTCGCTGACCGCTGTTGCTGAAACTCCTGTTCTCCTCTCTCTCTTATGTTTATATATATAACGCATATATAAATATAACCTTTATATATATATATATATATATATATATATATATATATATATATATATATATATATATATATATATATAACACCCATAAATAGATACAAAAATATATATAACTATAATATATAACACTTTGACAAATAACATATATATAACATAAATACACCTCAACATATATATGTACATATTAAATACATATGACAATAGCATAGTAATATATACATATATAACAACACATATATGTATATAAAATCATACACTATATAAATACATAACAATATATAATATAACTATATATATAACAACATATAAATATATCTACTATATTATATATACATATACTACCACTTATAAATATATATCTACATGTAGAAAAATAGCTACATAATAATATACACATATAGTATATATACATAGATGCATAGATCTAAGACACAATATTACATAAATATATATATACACAATATTATATATATATGCATATATATAATTATATTTCTTAATGAAATAAGAAGACAAAAGAATTAGATCTACAATTAAATTGCACATACATGGGCCGTATCACCCCGTATCCTACTAGATCTAGGATACGCATGTGACACGAGTCCACCACACATCCAAAAATACCCCGAAGGATACGAACAAGTCATATATATTATTTATGAACAATACGAAGAGTCAAATATAAATCTACGTGTCCGTGTCAAAATATGACATGCTCAAAGTCCCGTGTCGGAGGAAAAATCTCCAAATCAACATGTATCACCAAATTGATGGGATACGACCTACACGTACCCAATTGTGGACACGACACTAGTCCCAAACACACAAGCGCATGTCAAATTGATCTATATGACCAATTGGCATACACAACAAATGTCAATCTTGAAATTTCCCTAAAATTGACACAAAAAGCACCATAACTTTCTCAATAGGCCTCCTATGAACACAAAACCAAATGCTATGGGTAGCGTATGCATCTAGGTTAATTTTCCATGGTTAAATCTCATATTTAGAACCTAAATTAAGGGAAAAAACTGAATTGTACCTATTGAAAGATGAATTTTCAATAAAACCTTCAAAATTGGTGAAATTGGCCTTCAACTTCTAGATCCTTGCTCCTCTTTGTAGATCCATGCTTCCTCCTTGTAGATCTATGCTTCCTTCTTGTAGATAAATGCTCTAATAGCCTCCAATGGTGATTTGGGAAATAATTGGGTAGAAATTTGGTAGGGATTTGGTTCAGGGAATTTTCTAGATCTAGATTTGGAATGAAAAATGAAGAGAGAGAAAGTTTTTATCCCCTTTATATAGGACTCACTTGCCCCCTCTCTCAAGCTACTATGTAAAGTCTAAAATATCCCTTGGGGCCTCTCATGAAGAAATTAATTAAGGAGGGAAGCTTCTAGTCTAATGGGTTTAACATAATTAATCATCCTCCTAATAATTGGGCTTCTAATTATTGGGCTCAATTCTAACTAGAATTAAATGTTGATGAGTCTAAACTAAACTAGTTGGTCCACCAACACAAGTCCAAAAATAAATCTAACATGCTAATAATAAATAAATAATACAATAAATAAAAATTTAATATGCACAATATTTGATTAATTACCAAATAACTAAAATACCCTTTTCTAAAAATGTGGTAGTGACAAATCTACCCCCCTTAGAAGAATTTCGTCATCGAAATTAAAACTCTCACCCCTCTCTCTTGGGTCAGTCATATCCTATTCATACAAATCTTATTATGGTCAAACCCCATCAATCACAGTCTAAAATAGTATATATCCTATAACATACAATCATATCATTTTACATACTTGGATATAGTCTCTAACTATTATGAAATTCAGTCTCTGTCCTATTGAGGTATCTCCCTCTACTGGTACGGGATAACCTGTTATGCCACCTGTGGCCTATTCCATCACACTAAGCATTCACAAATCATCAACCTAGTCAAGACATTCTTAATACTGAGGGTTACCAAATACTAATGATATACTATAGTTCTAGGTCATGGACATGCTTAATTTACTGGCACTTGCCACCTAGGATACTATACAAAATACTGCTAAGATACTACCTTCTTTATCTGTTTCAATCACCAAAATTTCTCAATCATTCTCATGCAAGGAACACTTGTATACCTTTTCAATTATGTGTTTTATTAGCACACCCTCGTCCAACTTATCACTCCCTATAGGATGCCTTACTTAAATTTTGTTACTGTCTACACAAGACATCAGCTCTCATATGCATTTTGATGATATCTGTATACCAAGTTACTCATGTCTCTCCTCTATTATGCTTGTACCTAAACTTTCATAATACGTGAGGTACTCCGGCTCTTGTTACTAGGGTATATCTTTTTATTTGATACTTGGTATAACTCATCCTCTAACAATTGTTAATTATCCTAAGGTTCTCATCTATACACAATAAATACATAATTATCTTCTAGTCATTACAACACCATGACATCTCACTGGTATCCTTATACCCTCGGACTATTCTCTGATACATACGACCTATATAATCAAATTTAGCAAGGTACTATTCTTACTTACTTCTATATATATATATTGTCTCCCTTCTCTACTGCTTGGATCACTTATACTATTACTCCCAATTATCTTTCTATCCATATTAACTGATACACCAATCTAATGTACTTACTGTTACTAGCACATTACTCAGCTAATCCCTGATATAGAAATACTAACACTTTTGATATAGTAACACTAGCTTCAAAACTACATAATATATACCCTTAATGTTCTAGGATACTAGCTTTCTTTTTAGATCACCTTATCACACTCACTAGAACTCATGATTACTTGCACTAGTTATTAACTTCTATAATTCACATGTTTCACTTCACTCCTAAAGGCGGACATATGGTTCTATATCTCTATTGATGTATATGTTTTTCTCCTCAAATCTTTTACAGACAGATACACAAATTAGTGATACATTTCTTCCATGACCAATCTTGATATTTTCCAACCCATGATATAATATTAACACTCAATCTTCCACTTTCTGATACTCATGAACTTTCACACTGACACTTACCACCCACTGTGCATCCTGCACACAATTTCTAGACACTCTTCCACTTATTGCTTCCAACACATCACTAGTCTCAATATCAGGTGATATACCCATCACTAGTCATATACTGGTGCACTCCTATCAATGCTCTACTATACCTTAACACAAGTCCTACTACTTTAGCACAATGTATTATTATTCCCTCATACTTTCCTATATACTTATGGGTACCATTCTACTATGGCATGCTTGCTAATATCCTATATGCATATATATTTCTCTACTCTGGACACACACAAGTATAAACCACCAAATTGAATATCATGCTCTATTGTTTTTTAACACAATTTCCTTGATACTTAAATGTTTACATGGCTCACCCAACTACATGAATTTATGATTATCCAGAATTGGCATGCTGATACTGATACTAACTCATGGAACCACTACTGATACTCTCTACTCTCCTCTCTACCATTAGTACTAATACTATCTATAATGACACCTATCATAGAACTATTGCTACAAAGTACTACGCTATGGGTTATCCCTAGATTTATGTCTATTGCTCACATGCCTAACTAAGAACCACTTACAGACTCACAAGTCACACTCTCAATAGTCAATACTGATACTCAAGACACAGACCTAATACAATTCACCAATTATCACACTAACAAGGACTCTAATAGAAAGAAGCTCTATAAAGAATTGGACTAAAGAACTGAAGGTATTCCTACTGCTAAGCTAAACAATGATGAAAAAAAGTCCTATAATAGCAGAAATGAATAATTATTGAGATGATACTTTAAGAACCAATTTAAGATACAATCTGATAATCATACACGTCTGTCCAAAATTATGACAATCAGAATCCTCGCCATGCCAGTAAGCATAGCTGCGATAAACGATAGATCACATAACTTAGGTATGCACCTCTATAATCATGTCGTCTAGAATTATCGTTGTGCCAACTAGTATAGCTGCAAGAAATTCTAAATTTCATAACTAAGATATGTACATCCGAAGTCAGGTCCCTACGTTTTTGCTACACCAGCTAATATGGCTACGATAAACTATATGCTCCATAACCAAAGCAGACGTTTCGCCTTCCTTACTGTCCCCATATATCATCAGATGATACCGTAATTTAGTCCATAAAATTTCTCTCGATATAAAATCAATCTCAATAACGAACACCAAAAATTTAAATCAACCGATCACCAAGAATCAAATTTAACAATCGATCACAAAGAATCAAATTCAACAACAACAAGTGAGAGCGGACGGAAACAAGGGAAAATATTTTGAATTAAAAATTATAATAAGATTCTCAAGGGTCGTCCCAGGAATCTCTCAAAAAAATTGTGATTGAGTATCATCTCATCCTAATATCTTATATCCTACATCATATATCCTATCGCAGGCTCGTAGTAGTACAACTAAGTCGTCGCACTACCACGACATCGCATAACTTGCGAAGCCTGACCTGCATGAGCCACCACTAAAAATGTGTCACGACCCGCACCCGGTATAGGGATGCAAGTCGAAAATAACGCCCAGCCTACGCCGCAGCACCGGCGGTAGAACGCTGTCTTGGTCTACTATACTATCTAAAATCTCACAATAATATAAAGTTTGCCAACAATAGCTCACACAAAACTCAATCACAATCTAAAGCACGAGAAGATATGAAGGAAGTCTAACTATACATCAAAAAATATAAATCATCAATAATAGAAACAAAAATCAATAACTCAAATAGAAGCCGAAAACAAATACAGTACCAAAAATGCCAAAGAGAACTAATTATGCTACTAGTAAATCCGGCTAAAACTCTCGGTAGTCACTACAAAACTAGTGGGTCCAAGTCTGCACCATTTATAAATCAAAGTCCAAAGTATGTCGGACACCAATCTCTCGGATCCTTTGAAAAATATTTTCCAGTCAGGAATGGAGCGAAGTACATACCTCTGAAAGCAGTTCCAATAACATAATCGAGCATATAAACAGATATAGAAATAAAAAATAAGATCACTAAACAAATGAATGATGAACAAGATATATACAAATAATGTACGAGAATATATAAATCAACAATATGAATATCACAATATGATGAAGTAAACTGTAATCTAAACTATCTAATGTGCCTTAGAATACGAGTTTATTATGTGATCGGGTTGGGTGAACATGATCAGGTAAGACGGATTACAAGTGAAGTATGTAATCAGAATATACACGATTTGTAACAATGACTTTGATCACATAATCAACTCCTACTCTCCCACCCCCAACTAATACCGATGGATCCAATCACGACACGCTACGAACACGAAAATATAACCACTGTCACGAGCAGTGGGTGTACACGAATATCATAACCACCGAACACAAGCGGTAGGTATACACGAATAAGCACACTGAATACGAGCAGTGTGTGAACACGAAGTAACATCAAACCCAGTATACACGATGAGATACAATGTACACGAGTACCCACTGAACACGGTAGGGGATAACATCTCATGACGGGATCCATATAGTACTAGTCCGTGAAATCACTGTGTCGGGATCAATGTATAGAATTCTAGAATATGCATATATACAATATTAAAAATTAAAAATTATCAGAGAAATATACTCGCCTGTGGTCCAGAGCAATGATTGTCAAACTGTCCGAACTGGTGTCACACAGACCTATATATGGAATATTGCATTAATACAAGGTTCTAGAAAGAAAAGAAGTTAATCTAGTCAACTTCTAGGTCAATAAGTCAATTCTAAGTCAAAAGTCAAACTAGGTCAACTCTAAGTCAACTATGGTCAACTATAGCCAAACTATGGTCAACTATCCATTTCTAGGTTGCATGAGTCTAACTCAAAGATATTGGACTCACACACTATGAATCTAGGCCATATAAGCTATATCTTAGGATAGTAAGATACCGTATCTCAGGATACGCAAACAAGGGATAAATATAACACATATGTACATATCAAACAATATTATATATATATATATATAATCCTAATTACCAATGCTAAATGGATACCTTGGTTTCGAACCAACTTGGTATCGCAATACTAAACCTCTATCTTGATACCCAAACCCAATACCTTGGGTATCCTTACTACCTTGACATTTACCTTGGTATCTCAAGGTAATGTCACTCTAGTATATATATATTAACTATCCAACTATAACTATAAACTACCATGTATTTAGTATTTATACAATACTATATACCTTATTTTAGTCACCTTAATACCAACCCATAATTAGTTTATAACTATCCTATTACTATGCCAATACCTACTACTCATACCTTGGTATCTCTTGATGTAAAACCCCCTTCCTAGAAAATTGTATACACCTTTTATTTATTATTTATTAATTAAATTGGGGTAATTAGGTCTAAATAGGAGAATTAGATTTTTAATAATTTTTATGTTAGGTATTCGGGCACTTAGAGGACTTGTGGGACCATCGGGAATTTTTAGGAATTTATTCCATGTAGGAGACCCCTTGAGCTGTTGCTAGCCTAACGATGTGCAAGACCCTAATCTATAAATTTTCTAATGAGTATATATATATATATGTATATACAAATATATATATATGTATATATATATTTTATAAAGGAAAGAAAGTATAAGAATTATTTAATAATCTAATAATAATAATAATATAATAATAATACCAAAACTAATGCATTCCTTAGTATGCTATCCGCAGCATAGTAGCAAAAGTAACTTAGCTTTTGCTTATTCCCAGTTTTCAGCGCCCTTTAGCAAGTTTAGTTGCTGAGACCCGCAGCATCTCAACGTTTACTCCACAGACCCGATCCCTTGTCAAACCGCAAACCCGCACCATCCCTCTCTCTTATAATATATATAGTTAGCTCTCATAAAAAACCCTAACCTAAATCTCCAGACCCTCCTCTTCCCATCTAGAGCCGTCACCGTAGCCAGAGAAGCCCCACCAAGCCATCCAACCATCCCGTCGACGCCGACCTGGCATCCTACAGAATCCCACTCGAAGCACCTTCGCTTCGGAGTGATTTTCCGTCGACTCGCTCGACCAAACGTTGTTCCGTTTTCATAGGTATGATCATCCATTAAACCTCTCCAATATTTGTTTTATAGCCAACCTCGAAAAATGTTTGCCCCTAGGGGAAAAATAGCGTCCAAAGTGGACGGACAGACCCAATTCTGGAATTGCAGAATTCCAGAATGACCACCCATATTGCCGAGTTCGTATCTCCCACCACAGAGATCCAAATTTGGTGATTCTTTTTGATACATGTAGAATACCTGACCTAGTTTAATTTTTGTTAAATAACCCTATGCTATTAGTGGCTGTGGACATAATTATATTTGTCACAAAACTGCGCGCACCCACTTTTTCCTGTTTTCCAAAAGTTGGAAAACGGAGCGCGCCCCGCCAAACGGGACCGCCCCGCCGTGTGCCACGTGTACCGCATGGTACACACAGCATAACCGGACACGTAAAAATTTGTGGAGACTGATTCGGACGCGTGTACGCGCCAGAATCAGGCCGTATCTGCGGACACATTTCGTGTCGCAACTTTTGTGGAACTCGCACGTATTTTGTGTACGCTTGTCAGATTGCGACGAAACTTGCGCCACTGGACTCGTGGTAACGCGCTGGTCATGTGACCCAAATTTTACACTATTCTGAGATGGTTGACCAAATCGCCAATTGGCGGGTCCCACAATTGACTTTTTGGACAAAATTCTGTTCGGCCTATCGGAATTCACATTTGGACATACCGTTGGATTCGTATTGACATCTAGAGTTGTTTGACCTATATTTTGTCCCATTTAGAGACTGTTACCCTTGGCACGCTTTTCGGTGCAAAGTGGGCCATAGATGGACCCCACTTTTACCCAAAATTACCGTTTTGCCCCTGTGTCCAAATTGGACGAAAGGGATGTACTTTTTAGCTATTTTTGCTCATTTTGGAAATGTTGGTGATGTTTATTTCAGCATCCGGAGACGTTTGTTCGGAGTCCTTAGTTCCAGGTTCAGTGTCCTTGACATTTGGGCGCGTACACTTTACAGATTTTTTGCCAGGCAAGTATACCTTGCCATTGTACTGTATTTACATTCCATATGAGGCATGCATGTTTATTTTCTGTTTATTTAGTTCATTTATTTTAACTGCTATATAAACTGCGCGTCCAAGGAAACTTGGGTGCAACGACGGTGTCGTCGTACTATGTTTTTATTTATATATATGCATTGGACCTATTTTATGAGACTACCACATCTTCATGAGGCATTTATGTTTCATTGGCCATGACACTATTCTTACACGAGTGTGAGTCACATGTAGGACACGGACTTGCGTACTCGGCTGGCCACTGGAACGTATAGGTCGTGCGACGGATAGGGATAACTGCCAATAGAAACTTTGCATGCTAGTAGACCTGGCGGTTATTAGAGGTTTATTGTGTCATGGACATGACATGCTTAGAGCATTGGGTGGGGAGAACAACAAGTACCGCATTTGAGCTCCTTTGCACTTTTATCTATTGTGCGCCCGGATTCTCCGCCGGAGATACGGGTGGTGATGACCACTATATATTATATTATTATCAGGCGGGCCTCCGGCGTTTGAAAGTCGTCGTGCTTTTTTAGGCCCCTGGATCTCCAATAGAGAACCATGCCAAATCCCAGTTTTTCAGCCAGATAGCTCACTTGTGGGGAAAGGTGTTCTTAACTGCATTCACTTAGACGGTTAGGCGACCCCAATGGATGTTTATTTTCAGTACTTTATTGGCATATATTTTTTGTATCTTGTTACGTCTCTCTGAGGACCTGGTCCCTTCCAGATATAGGTGAGCAGGAGTACCCGCAGGAGTATGGACCTGGACCTGACGCTACCTAGCAGTCTGAGGAGATCTTACCTTCTGATTATATGTGATTCATTACAGCTGTTTAGAGATTCTAGTTGCTATTCTTTTCTAGATATTTATTCTTATATTAGAGTTTATTCCTCTCTCTCTTTAGTAGTTTATTATAGTCGATTGGTAGTGGATTTGTTTCCACCCGACTATTGCACTTTGAGATTACTATTTGAGACTGCTTCTTTGATATTCAGTTATTGATTTCCATTATTCTATTATTTGTGTTGTGGATGAGATATAGAACTGCGGGTGACTTGTTGTGACATATATTACCACTATGGATTGGATATTCATGTACAGCGTACGTGTGTATATGGTTTCCATATATTGGAGTTCGTATATATACGGCTGGCGTGTTACGTATTCCTAGTCCTACGTATTTTGGGACTGGGGCGTGACACTTGATACTTACCTTGGTATCTCAAGGTAATGCCAAAATCTTCATATATATATATATACTAACTATTCATCAATAACTATATGTATATATATATCAATCCAATATAACTTCTAGTATGTACTAAATAGAATAAATACTAACTACCAACTACACACTAAATACTAATACTTATATACGTACATACATACATACCTATAATATATATAACTAAAGATTCTCATAACAATAGATAACTAAAATATACTAACTATTCCAATAATATTATATGCTACAACTAAATATATTATACATATAGTGTACTAAAGCACAATTAGAAAATTAGGAACATATATACGTATATATTAATTACCATATATATATACATATATATCTATATATATATAAAAATATCTAATATATAAAACTGCCAAACTGTCGCTGAAGATTCTGCCCACTGTCGCTGAAACTGCTGTTGATATTGATACACTGCTATTTTAGTGACAGTTTTCTGCAACTGTCGCTAAAATTGTCACTAAAACTCCTGATACGCTGCTGATACTGCTGCTGTTTCAGTAACAGTTTTCTGCAACTGTCGCTGAAACTCCTGTTCTCCTCTCTCTCTCTTATGTTTATATATACAATGCATATATAAATATAACCTATATAAATATATATATATATATATATATATATATATATATATATATATATATATATATATATATATATATATATATAACACCCATAAATAGATACAAAAATACATATAACTATAATATATAACATTATGACAAATAACATATATATAACATACATACACCTCCACATATATATGTACATATTAAATACATATGACAATAGCATAGTAATATATACATATATAACAACACATATATGTATACGTATATAAAATCATACACTATATAAATATATAACAATATATAATATAACTATATATATAACAACATATAAATATATCTACTATATTATATATACATATACTACCACTTATAAATATATATCTACATGTAGAAAAATAGCTATATAATAATATTCACATATAGTATATATACATAGATGCATAGATCTAAGACACAACATTACATAAATATATATATACACAAGGTTATATATATATGCATATATATAATTATATTTCTCCATGAAATAAGAACACAAAAGAATTAGATCTACAATTAAATTGCACATACATGGACCGTATCACCCCGTATTCCACTAGATCTAGGATACGCATGCGACACGAGTCCACCACACATCCAAACGTACCCCGAAGGACACGAACAAGTCATATATATTATTTATGAACAATACGAAGAGTCAAATATAAATCTACGTGTCCGTGTCAAAATGTGACATGCTCAAAGTCCCGTGTCGGAGAAAAAATCCCCAAATCAACACGTATCACCAAATTGATGGGATACGACCTACACATACCCAATTGTGGACACGACACTAGCCCCAAACACACAAGCACATGTAAAATTGATCTATATGACCAATTGACACACACAACAAATATCAATATCGAAATTTCCCCAAAATTGACACAAAAAGTACCATAATTTTCTCAATAGGCCTCCTATGAACACAAAACTAAATCCTATGGGTAGCCTATGCATATGGATTAATTTTCCATGGTTAAATCTCATATTTAGAACCTAAATTAAGGGAAAAAACTGAATTGTATCTATTGGGAGATGGATTCCCAATGAAACCTCCAAAATTGGTAAAATTGGCCTTCAACTTGTAGATCCTTACTCCTCTTTATAGATCCATGCTTCCTCCTTGTAGATATATGCTTCCTTCTTATAGATCCGTGCTCTAATAGCCTCCAATGGTGATTTGGGAAAAAATTGGGTGGAAATTTGGTAGGGATTTGGTTGAGGGAAATTTCTAGATCTAGATTTGGAATAAAAACTGAAGAGAGAGAGTTTTAATCCCCTTTATATAGGCCTCACTTGTCCCCTCTCTCAAGCTACTATGTAAAGTCTAAAATACCCCTTGGGGCCTCTCATGAAGAAATTAATTAAGAAGGGAAGCTTCTTGTCTAATGGGTTTAACATAGTTAGTCATCCTCCTAATAATTGGGCTTCTAATTATTGGGCTCAATTGTAACTAGAATTAAATGTTGGTCCATGAGTCTAAACTAAACTAGTTGGTCCACTAACACAAGTCCAAAAATAAATCTAACATGCTAATAATAAATAAATAATACAATAAATAAAAATTTAACATGCACAATATTTAATTAATTATCAAATAACTAAAATATCATTTCCTAGAAAATATGGTAGTGACACTACTTTTCGGACTCGTTATGGCTAGTACGAGTTCATGGTGATGCCATATGGGTTGACCAATGCCCCGACAGTGTTCATGATCTTGATGAAAGAGGTGTTCCACCAATACCTTGACAAGTTCGTGGTGGTGTTCATTGATGATATTCCCATCTATTCAAAGTCGCCAGAGGAGCACGAGAAGTACTTGAGGATTGTATTGTAAATTGTTAGGAAGAAGAAGTTGTATGGGAAGCTTTCGAAGTGCAAGTTTTTCATGGACAAGGTGTAATTCCTTGGGCATGTTGTGACAGGAGATGGAATTTCAGTTGATCCGAAGAAGATTGCAGCAGTGGAGTTTTGGGCTACTCTGAGTTCAGTGGCAGAGATCAGGGGTTTCTTGGGTCTGACAGGCTATTATAGGAGTTTGTGAAGGACTTCTCCAAGATTGCAGAGACGATGACCAGACTCACCTGGAAGGATATGGAGTTCGTGTGGACAGAGGAGTGTCAGGCTACCTTTGATGAGCTAAAGAATTGACGACAGCTCTTATTTTGACGTTGCCATCAGGGTCAGGTGGATTCACTATCTATAGTGATAAATCGGGGAAGGGTTTGGGTTGTGTTCTTGAGCAGAATAACAAGGTAATTGCCTATGCTTACAGGCGGTTAAGGCCTCATGAGAAGAACTACCCTACCCATGATTTGGATTTGGCAGTGGTCATTTTTGCTCTGAAATTGTGGAAACATTATCTGTATGGAGAGCCTGTGGAGATCTTCACCGATCACAAGAGCTTGAAGTACGTTTTCACACAGAAGGAGCTAAAAATGAGGCAGCGTCGGTGGCTGGAACTGATGTAGGATTCTGATATATTCTTGCAGTATCATCCAGGGAAGATGTAAACTCCCGTTCCGAAAATTTCAAAATTTCACTCGATTTCTATTATTTAAATTAAGTTAGTTTATACTTTGTTCAAAATTAAATAGTTTTAATGATTAATAATATAGATAAAAAGTAAATATTTAGTCCATAAATCTAAATAAGGTAATATGAAATTATAAAAGATAATAAAGAAGAAAGATATGTATGTGTATTAAGTAAATAAATTATTATATAGATAATGATCATATATATATATATATGAATACGGGTAGTCAGATAAGTGCAAATATATACAAATATATAAAGATAAGGAAGAATATAAGAACCATTATACCTAAAGATATATCGGTCATAAAAAGATAGAACTGATACTTATTTAAGTTAATAACTAAAATATAAAATAAAACATGAAGTTATCTATCTGAGGAATGTAGGTAATCAAGAGCTTATTCATATAAAAACCTGATATGTATACAAAAGTATAGTTAAAGACTATTCAAATACACCTATTATTATATTAGCACATATAGGGTGGTGAGTGTATTTATTTCTAGATGTATAGAATCTGACGCAAATCCATGCGGCGAATATATGCATGGTTCTGTGCAGATCTCTTCGTATCCCTCTCTTCAATCATCTCTCTATCTATATAAACCCACCCATATCCCTAATTCTTATATAGAGAGGAACGCAATCTTCTTCATCAATCTCTCCCTCTCCCAAATATATATTAACCCGCACCCCCTCTCTCTTTTCATACTTAGCCCCCTTGTTCTCACGACCCTTGCCGAAGCCATCTCGCGTGCCACATCAAACTCTGGGAGAATGCCAGCAAAGCCTCCATCCGCCTACGGATCGGCCGATAACTCCTCGCGACCCGAGAAGCCTCCATCCCGATGTAGAACTCCTGAGACCCCTGCCACACCAAGCCAACGTTGTACCAACGTGCACGCACGAATATCCCTTTGGTGCAACGCGATCACAACCCGCCGGTGCCTGCTCTGCCGCGAATAAACCATCAACCCGTACCTCGTCGAGTTCAAGTGCACAAGTCTGTTCATACATGACCCTTCCCATGTCGCTGCCTCATTGTCGGCATTGACGTTCATCGAGTAAAGACACCGTACCAACCCGGAACTCGCGGTCGATCCCACCTGCCGTGCTTCATCTTCCAAGATATCGTGCTGCAGCGCCGAGCCGGAAGATCCCTCATCCGAGAGCCGCTAATGACTGGGTAAACCATCCATTCGTTCGTTTCCGCCATCTAAGTCATTCGATTTCTCAGGAAGCACGCCATACCCAGTTTCATCGGCCGGGCACGAACCTAGGAGTTGATACTGTTGGAGTAAGTTAACCTATTATGTTCTCTTTTGAAATAATATGCTTTCCCATATATATTTACTTCAACTAGAAATAATAGGGAAGTCGGGTTTTTAGGTGATAAAGAGTATCCATGCATGAAAGATAGGCAGAAGGAACCAAATTTGTAGGATTATACACATATAGTCATACCACTATTTAACTCAAGTTCTTTTATGAACATACTGTTGGAAAAATTTCTAAAGAATACAAATTGAAAAATAAAAAAATAAAGACATGAAATATGTAGAGGATTCGAGAAACGTTACATGCTGTCCTTAGAATATAATTTCTCCCCCACGAACAGTGCAGCGGGTTCCTGGCGATCTATCCCCGAGATACAACGAATCCCTTCGATACACTACACCGTGCACCCGGTGGTGAATTCCACGAACGATCACAGCCTTGCCCGAACGATAGATTGGACGAAGGAGTTTTTGGAGGAATTTAGGTTCTGGTGGTTTTTTTTTCTTTTTTGTGTCTGTACGATTGTTCTTTCGTTCCGAACAGAGAGAGAGGGAGAGAAAAGAGTAAAACAGAATACTGTTATCAGATCTCAGGATCATGTCCTGGATATATCTCCCACGTAACCATTCCCACTCTTTTCGTAACGGGATTATGTGAGAACGGTTCCGCGGAAGACCAGCAACACACCAGACCAAACCAACAGAAATAAGAAATAAAAATAAAATAAGTTGTGAAATTTTCTTTGTACCCCTGTCTGTTCCGCAACGCGCAAGCGTGCAAAGTGCGCAACTAATAAACGCATAAAAACGTATATGTCTGGATTGTTCTTTGATCTGACAAAGTCAATTGTAATTACTCTACTGGATCGCAATTGCTTCACCCGATTGTAACTCAGACGTATATGTCTGAATTTTTCATTATAACTTGTCCTCTGAGCCTTTGCTATTGCAGCTTAGCTGTCACAGTATACAGAGATAGCATGAACTTGTTTTCTCCACAGAGGAATATCTGTAACAAGATTCCTAAGCCAGTCTGCTTCCTCACTGGTGAGGTCAAGAGCTGTAAATTCTGCCTTCATAGTAGATCTAGAAATACCGGTCTGGTAGAGTTCCACGCAAAAGCAGCTCCACCTAATGTGAATACATATCAACTTGTGGCTTTGGTCTCATCTGTATTTGCATTAGTATACCCTTCTAATACAGATGAGTATCCTCCATAGAATAATCCATGAGATATCGTGCCCTTTAGGTATCTCATTACCTGTTATAAGGCAGTCCAATGTGAACTATTCGGATTACTAGTGTACCGACTAAGCTTTTCTACTGCGTAGTAAATATCAGGTCTGGTACGATTAGCAGTATAGTTCAGGCATTCGATTTTCTGAGACTACTTTAACTGAGCCACACTGTATCATTTATTCTTCTTCAACGTGATACTTGCGTAATATGGAGTGCTTACAGGTTTAGAATTAAAATAGTTAAATCCTTTTAGAACTTTTTCTATATAGTGAGATTGGGATATACCAATTCCCTCAGAAGTGCGACTTAATTTAAGTCCTAAAATTACATCATCAGGTCTTAAATCTTTCATATCATAATTTTAAGACAGAAATAATTTGATATCATAAATAATATCTATGTCAGTACCAAAAATAAGAATGTCGTCAACATACAGGCATAATATTACACAAGAGCTACCAACAGTTTTACTATATACACATTTATCATAATCATTAATAGAAAAACCAAATGATAGAATTATCTTATCAAATTTATCATGTCATTGCTTTGGCGCTTGTTTCAGCCCAAAAAGAGATTTAATTAATTTGCATATCTTGCGTTCTTGCCATGGAACAACAAACCCTTCAGATTGTTCCATATAAATCCTTTTCTGTAAATCTCCATTCAAAAAGTAGTATTTACATCAATTTGATGAATAAACAATTTATGAACAGATGCAATAGATATTAATATTCTAATTGTAGCAATTCTAGTAGCAGGAGTGTAAGTGTCAAAAAAGTCTACCGCTTCTCTTTGTTTGAACTCTTTAGCCACTAACCTGGCTTTGAATTTCTCAATCGACCCATCAGGTCTTAACTTCTTTCTGAAGATCCATTTGCAACCTATTGGTTTGCAACCTACTAGAAGGTTAACCAAATCACAAGTTCTATTTGATATAATAGAATCCATTTTACTATTTATGGCCTCTTTCCAAAATAAGGAATCAACTGAGGATATAACCCCTTGATAAGATATAAGATCATCTTCAACAAGGTAGGTGAAAAAAATCTTTACCTAGGTCTGGTTCTCGTCTTGTTCTTTTACTTCTCATGGGTTCTACTGGGGTTATCTCCTCTGGTTGCGAACTAGAGGTTACATCAGGGACTTGCATAGAAATAGAAGATCTAGGAATTCTATTTTTCAATGAAAAAATATTTTCAAAAAATATAGCACCATAGATTCCATGACTGTAATAGCATCAATATTATTTGCCTCACTCTTAATTACAAGAAATATATAAGCAATACTATTTTGGGCATATCCTAAAAATACACAATCTACGGTCACAAAAACTTTAGCAAGGCACCCCCACACTTTGAAATATTTCAAAGATGGCTTTCTACCTTTCTAAAGTTCATAATGGGTCTTATCAGTCTTTTTGAAAGGAACTTTATTTAAAATATGACATGCAGAAAGAAGGGCTTCCCCCATAAATTATCAAATAAACCAGAGCTACCTAATATAGCATTAATCATATCAAGAAATATTCTATTCTTTCTTTCTTCTACCCCATTCTGTTGAGAAACATAAGGAGCAGTTACCTCATGTATAATGCCATACATTCACAAAAAGAGTCAAACTCAGCAGAGGTGTATTCACCCCACGATCAGACCTAAGAATTTTAATTTTCTTTTCAAGCTAATTTTTAACTTCAACTTTAAAAGATACAAACTTACTGAAAGCTTCATCTTTAGTTCTAAGCAAGTAAACATGACAGTATTTTGAATAATCATCTATAAAAGTAATAAAATACCGTTTACTACTACGAGTAAGAATACCGTTCAATTCACAAATATCGCATTGAATAAGCTACAATAGCTGAGAACTCCTTTCAACAGAATAAAAGAATTTTCTGGGCTATTTTGCTTGTGTACATATCTCACATTTTCTATTCATGCTCATGTAAACCTTAGAAATCAATTGCAGATTAGACATTCTCTTTAAAGAGTTAAAATTAACATGTCCCAAACGACTATGCCAAACATCACAACTATCAGTATTATAAGTGAGAGCATTCGAATCAGAAGTAGAAGTAGATACAATATTATTTAAACAAGAATTTAAAGTATTGCAAGGTGTAATACCCCGTTTCGTTCTAGCGGACTGCCGACTCAAACGGCAAAAGTGCAACTGTCTCGACCCACTTTGCCTCAAATGAGAAGCAAATGATATCCAGACTTGTCCCTACAGGATACGGCTTAGGCTTCCAGAGGCTCGCTTGACGTATCGCTCTACCGAGGCGAATCATCGCTAAGGTGGGTGGCTACGGTGAACTTGTCTTTGTTTAGCCAGCACACATAAAAATATGGAATATTCATGCTAGTCGCTAGGTGAATCACCCCATGTATGCTAATAAGAATCCAATACACCTAGCTAAGGGAATAATCCCAACTTGTATTGCTTATGCTAAAACATGGAAATGAAAAATTGCTTTTATATATGTTCAGACCCTCGCATACTACCCTAGAACGTGTTGCTCAGGAAGTCCCCTAACGATCTCACTCATCGGCTTACCTTCGGGCCCGAGCTAACGGGAATGTTTGTGTTATACAAATGCATGCTTGTCTGCTTGAATGTTGCCTTGTTTTCATCCAAACCCCGGGAGACTACTACGTAGTCGTTCCGTGCCTGAATGAACCTGCAAGTATCCAGGACCGTTGGGTCGCCAAGGCAATCCTCGAACCAGGGGCACACATCAGGGCAAATGAATATTAAACGAGAATCATGTCACGTTGCAAATGAATGATAATCCCATCAAGTATACCTCTGAACGAGAATCATGTTAGTGAATCCACGAATCTCAGCCCATGGAGCAAACGCTCGGTTCAGATCATGAATCATGGATTATCATATCAAGTTATGGATTTGAAACTGACCCTGACCTGCATGTCGCGGTCAACTTGGAAACAAGGTCATTCGGTTCCACGGGCGGTCACCGGGGCACTGGGACCGTTCCGATCCGGATGGAACTGCACGATAGTCTTACGTGCGGACAGGATGGTATGTAGCGTCTCACGTGCTTCGTTGCATACCATCCTTGTTCAAGACTATAAACGGTCCTTTATGGCTATGCCAGCGACACATGTTCATATAGATAAGTCATCCTCGCTTAGCGGCTATCCGCGTGTGAGTCATTGCATCGCATCAAATAATCAACTGAATACCTAAACGATCATGATATAACGACTCTTGTGTTGCATATGAAAATGCTCTTGAATGTTATACTTGCCCGTGCTTGAATTTATAATGTTTGCCTTGGACAGGGAAGGCCAAATGGTAAGTTGGTAAGTCTCGCCGTGTTTCCTCTTATGTCACACGGCGCACTGTCATACGAGTTAGGCTATTCAATATTTGCATAAAACTGATCCTAAGGCAACTAGAAAGACAACTAAATAGTTGGTGCACGGAACATATTATGTGTTTGGATTTGTCGAACGGGCGAGTAGCTTCTCCACCAGTGCATTCAATGTACTGATAATCCACCAGTTTGTATGCAGGGTACGGGAGAACCTCGTTCAGTGCGGATGCTCCTTCGTGCGTGCTAAGGCATGGAGATCACTCCAAAGCAGCATTGCGTTCGGAACTGAAGCACATATACAAGACATAATGTTGTGAACATCGCCTGATCATCGCCAGTAAAATCATTCCACAATTGTAGCCACTTGGCACGCTTTTACTATTTCAGAGAGAGATGCTTGAGCGACTTATAATCTCGGCTATACGCCGCTTGTAACACATGTTTATATCAATAAAAGAGTTGCTTTACTTCAACTTGTGTTATTTAATGCTTCCGATATATTGTCGACTTAGTGAACTTGTTACCAAATCACCATGCATTTATGACTCCGCTGCACTCGGACAATCTATGCGACTATGTGGCTTAGAACTCTTACCGCCAGCCAATGAACTGCACGGCCTTGCACGGGCGTGGCTCACGCTCGTGCGGCATCACGCCCGGATGGATCATAAAGCGATCGTTCCGCGAGAGCGCTGGCGCGATGATTCTCGCCTAGCGGGAACGGCCGATTTAGCCTGCGGGAGATTGGGGTGTGACATGTTGGTATCAGAGCATGGCTTCTACGCCTTTGAACTTCACTTCGATTATAACTGTTTCGAAAGCTCGTTCGTGGGTTATGTGCACGCTCTCTCTCAATGCCTCGATGGGATATTCCAACAATAAGCCTAAATACTTTCAAAATACGTTTTGAATGATATGATTGATGTATGTTATTATGCTGCGAGTGGCCTTTGTGCCAACCTGTGCGAACCTTGAGAGTATCGCAGTAACTTGTCTGATTTCACTAACTCTAAGTTTGGTTGAATGCATCTATTCGAGGGATGCCTTGAACTAGTGCACGATCCAAGACTTAAGAAAAAGGTAAAACTCGAGTGCTAAGACTTCGCTAACACTAAGCTGATTGACATGCTCATGCTAGAAGTGCACTTCGAAAGTGCGCACGATCCAGACTAAGCGATATGCCGATCTCGACGCTTGTGCAAGTGAATATCCAAATAAACAAGTACAACGACTTGTATAGGTTTGCCTCAGCCTTGTATCATTAAATCAAAATTGATTGAAATATACTGCTTGTCCTCATTAAGTCTCGAGGACGAGACTTTTTCTAAGTTGGGTAGGATGTAACACCCCGTTCCGTTCTAGCGGACTGCTGACTCAAACGACAAAAGTGCAACTGTCCCGACCCGCTTTGCCTCAAATAAGAAGCAAAGGATATCCAGACTTGTCCCTACAGGATACGGCTTAGGCTTCCAGAGGCTCGCTTGACGTATCGCTCTACCGAGGCGAATCATCGCTAAGATGGGTGGCTACGGTGAACTTGTCTTTGCTTAGCCAGCGCACATAAAAATATGGAATATTCATGCTAGTCGCTAGGTGAATCACCCCCTGTATGCTAATAAGAATCCAACGCACCTAGCTAAGGGAATAATCCCAACTTGTATTGCTTATGCTAGAACATAGAAATAAAATATTCTTTTATATATGTTCAGACCCTCGTATGCTACCCTAGAACGTATTGCTCGGAAAGTCCCCTAACGATCTCACTCCTCGGCTTACCTTCAGGCCCGAGCTAACGTGAATGTTTGTGTTATAAAAATGCATGCTTGTCTGCTTGAATGTTGCCTTATTTTCATTCAAACCCCGGGAGACTACTACATAGTCGTTCCGTGCCTGAATGAACCTGCAAGTATCCGGGACCGTTGGGTCGCCAAGGCAATCCCCGAACCAGGGGCACGCATCAGGGCAAATAAATATTGAACGAGAATCAT
Organism: Iris macrosiphon; assembly: GCA_036927795.1. Lineage (NCBI taxonomy): Eukaryota > Viridiplantae > Streptophyta > Magnoliopsida > Asparagales > Iridaceae > Iris > Iris macrosiphon. Next base: position 85,229,794 of record JAYESA010000016.1, read on the forward strand.
GTCATGTTACAACTGAATGATAATCCCATCAAGTATACCTCTGAACGAGAATCATGTTAACGAATCCACGAATCTCAGCTCTTGGAGCAAACGCTCGGTTCAGATCACAAATCATGGATTATCATATCAAGTTATGGATTTAAAACTGACCCTGACCTGCATGTCACGGACAACTTGGAAACAAGGTCATTTGGTTCCACGGGCGGTCACCGGGGCACTGAGACCATTCCGATCCGGATGGAACTGCACAATAGTCTCACGTACGGACAGGATGGCATGTAGCGCCTTACGTGCTTCGTTGCATACCATCCTTGTTCAAGACTATAAACGGTCCTTTATGGCTATGCCAGCGACACATGTTCATATAGATAAGTCATCCTCGCTTAGCGGCTATCCGCGTGCGAGTCATTGCATCGCATCAAATAATTAACTGAATACGTAAACGATCATGATATAACGACTCTCGTGTTGCATATGAAAATATTCTTGAATGTTATACTTGCCCGTGCTTGAATTTATAATGTTTGCCTTGGACAGGGAAGGCCAAATGGTAAGTTGGTAAGTCTCATCGTGTTTCCTTTTATGTCGTACGGCGCACTGCCACACGAGTTAGGCTATTCAATATTTGCATAAAACTGATCCTAAGGCAACTAGAAAGACAACTAAATAGTTGGTGCACGAAACTTATATTACGTGTTTGGATTTGTCGAGCGGGCGAGTAGCTTCCCCACCAGTGCATTAAATGTACTGATAATCCACCAGTTTGTATGCAGGGTGCGGGAGAACCTCGTTCGGTGCGGATCCTCCTTCGTGCGTTCTAAGGCATGGAGATCACTCCAAAGCAGTATTACGTTCGGAACTGAAGCACATATACAAGACATAATATTGTGAACATCGCCTGATCATCGCCAGTACAATCATTCGATAATTGTAGCCACTTGGCACGCTTTTACTGTTTCAAAGAGAGAGGCTTGAGCGACTTGTAATCTCGGCTATACGCCGCCTATAACACATGTTTATATCAATAAAAGAGTTGCTTTACTTTAACTTGTGTTATTCAATGCTTCCGCTATATTGTCGACTCAGTAAACTTGTTACCAAATCACTATGCGTTTATGACTCAGTGAACTTGTTTCCAGCCAATGAACCACGGCCTTGCACGGGCATGGCTCATGCTCGTGCGGCATCACGCCCGCATGGGTCATAAAGCGATCGTTCCGCGGGAGCGCTGGCGCGGTGATTCTCGCCTAGCGGGAAGGCCGATTTAGCCTACGGGAGATCGGGACGTGACCCAAGGCATGCCCACAGAAAGTTTAAATAGACCCCCATATGCATAGCCTTTTCCAATAAGATTGTCATTCAGGAAGATTACAACTTGATCAGACTTAAATACAAGTTTGTAACCATATTTATTTAGCAAATAACCAAAAATTAAGTTCTTGTTGATGTCCGGTACATGCTGCACATTATGCAAAAGGATAATCTTGTCTGAAGACCACTTGAGGTTCACTCTTACCTTTCCATGCACTCTAGAAGCACTTGAGTTTTCCATAGCTACTGATTCGCCTTCCTCAACTTGTCGGTAGAAGAAAAAAGAATCAATATTAGGGCATACATGGACATTTGTCCCTATATCAACCCACCATTCAGTAGGCTGATACGAGGATTAAAAACCAGAACATACGGTTACAAACCTCTGATCATCGGTACCGACAGATTTGGTCCCGCCTATGATAACATGAGCCTGTGGAACAACAAGAGCGTCTGCAGGAGTTCGACAATCATGATTCTGAAATCCCTGACCCTTCTTCCCGTGGCGGCATTGCCTAGCAAAGTGACCAGGCTTACCACAATTGTAACATTCCTGCTTAGGTCTGTTGTCTTTCCTAATCACAGCTTTTGGCTTAAAAAACTGTTTCTTTGCAAGGTTCCTGTTCTGGGGGTTGGTCCTCTGTTAATGGGGTTGGCCCTTAGGCTTTTCCTTGATTTGAGCAATGTATAAATTTGCCTCGAATTCAGTACTCAGAGGTTCCTTATCTCTAGTTCTACCTTCTTCCTCAATGCGGAAGGATACGAACAGGTCATCTAAGGACATGGGTTCCTTATAATGTTTTAGTTTTAAACCAAATTCTTTCCAGGATGGGGGAAGTTTATTAATGAAGGCATCAATTAGAAACTTATTAGCAAATGGCATGTCTTTCTGAGATATCTCGTGTATGATGGCCTGAAGGGTATTAGTCTATTAAAAACAGACTTCTCATCTACCATTTTAAACTCTAAAAATCTGTCTACAATATAAATCTCAGAACTTGCTCCTTCATTGGAGTATTTTTTATCGAGAGCTTCCCAAAGCTCTCTAGATGTAGAGGTAGTGCAATATATGTCATAGAGCGTGTCAGAAAGATAACTGATAATTTTACCGTGACAGATTAAATCAGTCTCATTGTAGGACTCTAATTTATTATAGCCCGTGTTAGGCCCAAGCTGATCACATATCTTGCTAATGTTTCAAAGACAAGTTTAGTGTTATATTTTCTTATTTTAGTTCATTACTTTATGATTTCTTACTTAGTTGCTCTCAATATATTTTTATTATTCCCATGATATCTCTTTACCATGCTTAGTTATATTCTAGATATTTTCTATCATTTATTGTCTTTACTATTGTTGTTTCATAGTTTTTGTCAATTAATAGAATTGCTATTGGGTTGTATTCGCTCCATCCTGATTAGATATATTTTTCAGATGACTCACTTGAGGACTGGTGACCTACGTACTATGGACCTCAAGGGGATGAGCCAGTGGAGTCGGTTGAGCCTATGCCCGTAGAGCCACATGTTATTGATTCTCCTGTTGTAGACACTTAGATATTATTATGGGATGTATTTGACTACTTAGACTCTTTTGGCATGTATTATCCTATTGAGAGATTGTGGAGTTTAGACTTGGCATTGTGACTGTATTGTGACACTTGTGTTTTTTTCTATTACATATCGTGCTATATATATATATATATATATATATATATATATATATATATATATATATATATATATATATATTGTGATGTCATTATATTATTCCTCCATTCGAAGATGAGCTGACATTGACAGGTACTATTATATTATTGTGTTATGTTAGATAATATTGTGACTTGGAATATCATTCTAAGTCGTTCTTACGACGGAGACTGGGTGTAGTTCGCCACTCGTGCCTATATTTTGGGTGCGGGTCGTGACAGTTACAAGGTTCAAAAACCTCTAGAGTGCAGTCCCTGCTTGTGAGTAAACAGTCAAGTTTAGGTAAAGGGGAAAAATTTGGAACCCAATACAACAGGTATTTGACAACTGTATACCAGTGTGTAATGTGCACAACTTAGGCACAACAATACTCTATGTGTACATTATACAGGGAACATTGGATTGGTCTGTCACATATAGAAATTTATTGATATAAGAGTGTGAGTCCTAGTAAGGGGTATCATTGGTATGAGAGGGTGTTCCTTGGTTTGGGTATACATTGGTGTACAACTGCAGCCATAGTTGCTTTAGCTTGAGGAGGCTTGCTGCTCGGGTTGGAATATTGTACCACTGTTGCTGCAGGCTTGTTTATAGGGGTTAAGAGAGGCTCGAGTTCTATATCAATTAAAGGGTGATTGCAGTAGCAGTAGAGGAGAGGGTTATTTGAAGTATGCACTAGTTAGCTGGAGGGGGAATGCTCGGATTCATATTGTGCACAGTGGTGCAAGTATGAAAGGGTATGAAAGCAAAGGGTTCATATCTAAATTAGGACAGAGCATTAGCTCTTGAGAGTGTGTTCATATATTAGGATATGTGTATTAGTGTATAGTGAGTTGTGAGTGTAAACTCCCTCACCCAAAATAGGTATTTGTGTATATTTTATATTATTATATTTATTATAGATGTTGAATTTATTTAGAGTATTCTCTTAATTAATTAGAAAATAATTTTTTTTAGTATATTTACTTATATAAATATTCATTTAGAATTATTTTAGGTTATTTTAGATTTTTGGAGATTTTTCTAGAATTTTTGGTAATTAAAACTTAGAAAACATAAATTTCTAGGACTTCTATGATTTACTATACGACCATACTTGCATGTCGTTCCTACCAAATATTTATTTTAGTTTAAAATATTTAATTATATTTTTTTGTAATTTATTTAGAATTTTAAGAAATTTATTTAGATTTTAAAATTATTTATGATTTATTTGGATATATATAGTCGTAGTATTAGATAGATGCTAATTTAGTGTTAATAGATATTAATAAGATTTTATAAATTATTTGTATTATCTTTAATTATATTTAAGATTATAAATTATTGAGATAAATTCAAACTCTATTTTAAATTAATTCAAATCCTGAACCTACTAGGAAATCAACTTCATGCATATCCTATCCTTATTTAAATTCATCATAATCCTATCCAAATTAACCAATCCTAGTTATATTTAATTAAGTAGTCTCCACCATTATAAATACCTCATCCTTCATATTTTTCTTCCCCAAATTCCTCTCTTTTTCGTCCAAAAAAATAATCAAAATTCGTCATAAATTCAGCCTCATTTTCTACTAGTTATGACGAATTAAAAAGATGATATCTCCTAGCTCCGGACTCCAAATGAGGCCTAGTTTTTTTTGTTAGAACGATAATGAGGTTAGATTTCTGATTATATAAATTGTTTTTCTAAATTATTAGTATTAAATTCTAGAAAATTCGTAGAGCACAGCATGTCCAAAAATAGACGTGTTTTGATATTTTTGCGATTCCGGGAGAAACAGGAATCAGAATCATAAACCGTTTAAAGTTTCGGAAAGCTAATGTCGAGGTTATCGACATATATTTTTCTCAGATTTTAATTCGAAGTATTTACATACTGTTAATTTTGTAGAACTTCTAGGTTAGAATTTAACCATCGGTGCACAATACAAAATTTGTATGTGCCATAATTCCCAAATGAATTTGAATTTAGATGAGCTGTAAATTCCAGTATATTTTTGATGCTGAAATCTATAAGAAATCATGCATAAAAGTCGAGTTTGTATCGGTTGACTTTTTGGTCAACAGATCGCCTTGATTTGCGTGCCATGAGTCTCGAGTTGATAAAATTCAGTTTCTTTGGACAAAATTTAGGTATTAACATAAAAATTAGAATAATAAGATTAAAATAGGATTTTAAAGTAATTATTTCAGAATTAAATAAATTATCTTTTGACGTGATAAATTTGTAATACATAGGCTATTTGGACTGTGACTTGGACTCTGATTCATACCAGCAGCAGGACCCCAGGCAAGATACCTTGCCAAATTGTTTACAGTACTTTGCATGCTATTTATATTTCTGTTTATTCATTGCATGCGTAGTCTCGTTCAGTTATATTCATTGCATGTGTAGTTCGTTCAGTCATTACTATATATATTAGATATGTTGACACACACTTGACACCTAGTATCATGAGAGGACAATCATTAGGCGTATGGGCTTTTAACCACTCTGGTAAACCGTAGTATATAGTTCGCACTACGGGCGTGTGTCGCGCTGGTCGCTACCCCCGCGGTATGTCGATTTCTGGAGTCTCGCTGATCGCTACCCCCGCGGTATGTCGATTTCTGATATCCATTGACGTGTGTGTGAGTTGTGAGGTAGATCGAGTAGCCTACCCTTGCCCATACATCGAAAAGTTGTCCTCATTTGCATTCATATAGATTGTCTTGTACAGCGTACTTATTTATTTTCAAACCATATGCATGTTTACTGTATTCAAATTGGCTCATATTTTCTGTATCTTGTTACGTCCCTCTGAGGACCTGGTCCGCTGCCAGGTGTATCTTTTCTTGAGTATTTGCAGGAGCGCAGATTTGGATGGTTACATGTGATCCGAGGATGTCTTCTCTTCGAGCTGTGATGGATAGCTGGTATTCTTATATTGTGTTGTGGTGTTGTACTCATATTGTATTTGCTCTTATATTCGAGTTGGTAGTGGATTTGTTTCCATCCAACTATTATCCTTAGATACTTCTTATTGAGATCTAGTTTCATAGATACTGGTTATTTATTTCTATATAATTTTGGTGGATGAGATTTAGATTTTACCCTGTGACTTGTATTATATTTTATACCACTTGTGGATTTTATATTCATATTACAGCGTACGTATGGATTTGGTTTTCATATATTGGAGTTGCCATATCCATGCGGCTGGCATGCTTACGTGTCCTAGTCCTACGTATTTTTGGGACTGGGGCGTGACATGTTTTTGTGGTGACCCATGCAGGTCGGGAGCATATTGTCTCGGTTACGTTACTGTACCGAACAAGCCTGCACCTAGGACTAGAGTATAGGATCTCATCCACAATTGACTGTGATTCATCTCCTCCTATCTGTTCTATTTTGAACAATTGTATCCTGCTTGATTCATGTGCTTCCCTAATAGTTCCTTGAGTATAGTCTTTTGCTAGAATATAGGAACCCATGTTATTAGGATGATAATTAGAGTAGCACACCTATTAAGAATACAACGAAAATATAGACACACCACTAAGTTTAGAATATCTAGTGAACCTAGAATTCCTTATCTTTAGATTGTTATACCATTACCCCTTGATGTATTAAGAAGACTTGAGAGTAGTATAGACACTACTAGAGTTAGTTAGAAGTTTTACCATAATGTTTGACACCTAGTATCACATAGTCTTTTGAGCTATTAATTGAAGTGTAATCGAATGATATTTATCGCATGCTAGCAAAAGACGACAGTGTTTATTCAAACCATAGAATTTAGAGGTCCTTGCCCTATTTGGTCGACTAGCGACTTAGATAAGGAGGTTGTATGATAACTGTAGAGATTGTAGAGTCTTTTATTATTAGTGCTTATGTTATTTTTGCTTTTGCGAACTTGAATTATTTTGTAACTTCTCACATCATAATCCAGCGTTATATTTTCTGTGCTACCTTGAATTATGCTGCTATTATAGCCTAGTTTTTGCAAGCTTAATCTTATATCGAGCTTGTTCATGACATATGTGTTATTGGGGCCTGATCAACCACACTAATATAAATTGTCTAATCAGAATCAGTGTATTATGGTCTAGCTAGCCATAATGCGCTTGATTCTCCCTTCGCAATAGTATTTTACGTGGATTGAGATGTATAGTGGACCAGTAGACAAATATACTTACCCTCTAGATATGACAAAGCATATCATATCAAGTACATAACTACACCGATGTGAGCATGCGAATAGGAAATTACCAAATTAAGATTTCAATCCACAACTGTCTTGACAATTCCCATTTGAATTCTTTAAACGCTTTGATTCCCATACTTCCATTCTATTACCCCTCCTTGAACTCTTTTCCGTTGCTTTCCGTCTTCCCTTGTTTCGGAAAGACGAAATCTCGTGCTTGGATATAAGTGATACACGGGTAGTACAAGATATACCCCATAGGCCAATCACATTATTTGGTGACTATCTTTCATAATTGATTAAGGGCAGATCACATATGATATAGTTGGTGTTAAAGTTTTGAGGATTGAATGACATGAGAAAATAAATTAAGGAATATTTTTCTTAAGTGTAAGAGTCTTATGTGATAGATGGATAAATTCTAAGTTGGGTAGAAATTGGATTATTAAACTTGAGGAGAATTCTTTTAGATTGTGATCAAGTAGGATTAGATTGAGAGATTAAGTCCTTTTAAATGTGGAAAATTTTAAAAGAGGGATTAAGATAATGAGGATTTAATGAATTTTAAAAATCTTGATATTGAGGACCCAATATTTATACTTTGAGCACATGATTTAAATTTTGAATATTGAAGGATGAATCATCGATTTAAATTTTTAGGATAAATATAGAATTTTAGACTTGAACAACTGGGGAATTAGATTTAAATTTTACAATTTGATGATTTGAATTAAAAGTTTAATTTTGATTGTTGGGTCACCTATTTGAAATATTGAGGATGTAAATTGAGTTTAAATATTTGAATAGTACAAAATTCTTAAGTTAAGAATAGGAATAAGATTTGATTAGAATTGTTTATTGTTCAAAGTCTAGAGGAGATTATGATAGTTGGAAATTATGATATAAATTTTGATGTGGGATGTCATATAGTCTTGAGTTAGATTTGGATGTTGATTATTTAAAAATCGAGAAGAGATTACGACAGGTTGAATTTTGATTTAAACAGTGGTTATCTTAATTTTGAAGTGATCGCGATAGATTTGAATAGATTTTGTTATTTAAATTTTTGGAAGAGATTGTGATTGATGTACCTTATGTACGAATGTGAAGGATTTAACAAATTATGCCTTATTTTAATTTCGAGGACGAAATTATTTTAAGTTGGGTAGATTGTAAACTCCCTCACCCAAAATAGGTATTTGTGTATATTTTATATTATTATATTTATTATAGATGTTGAATTTATTTAGAGTATTCTCTTAATTAATTAGAAAATAATTTTTTTTAGTATATTTACTTATATAAATATTCATTTAGAATTATTTTAGGTTATTTTAGATTTTTGGAGATTTTTCTAAAATTTTTGGTAATTAAAACTTAGAAAACATAAATTTCTAGGACTTCTATGATTTACTATACGACCATACTTGCATGTCGTTCCTACCAAATATTTATTTTAGTTTAAAATATTTAATTATATTTTTTTGTAATTTATTTAGAATTTTAAGAAATTTATTTAGATTTTAAAATTATTTATGATTTATTTGGATATATATAGTCGTAGTATTAGATAGATGCTAATTTAGTGTTAATAGATATTAATAAGATTTTATAAATTATTTGTATTATCTTTAATTATATTTAAGATTATAAATTATTGAGATAAATTCAAACTCTATTTTAAATTAATTCAAATCCTGAACCTACTAGGAAATCAACTTCATGCATATCCTATCCTTATTTAAATTCATCATAATCCTATCCAAATTAACCAATCCTAGTTGTATTTAATTAAGTAGTCTCCACCATTATAAATACCTCATCCTTCATATTTTTCTTCCCCAAATTCCTCTCTTTTTCGTCCAAAAAATAATCAAAATTCGTCATAAATTCAGCCTCATTTTCTACTAGTTATGACGAATTAAAAAGACGATATCTCCTAGCTCCGGACTCCAAATGAGGCCTAGTTTTTTTTGTTAGAACGATAATGAGGTTAGATTTCTGATTATATAAATTGTTTTTCTAAGTTATTAGTATTAAATTCTGAAAAATTCGTAGAGCACAGCATGTCCAAAAATAGACGTGTTTTGATATTTTCGCGATTCCGGGAGAAACAGGAATCAGAATCATAAACCGTTTAAAGTTTCGGAAAGCTAATGTCGAGATCATCGACATATATTTTTCTCAGATTTTAATTCGAAGTATTTACATACTGTTAATTTTGTAGAACTTCTAGGTTAGAATTTAACCATCGGTGCACAATACAAAATTTGTATGTGCCATAATTCCCAAATGAATTTGAATTCAGATGAGCTGTAAATTCCAGTATATTTTTGATGCTGAAATCTATAAGAAATCATGCATAAAAGTCAAGTTTGTATCGGTTGACTTTTTGGTCAACAGATCGCCTTGATTTGCGTGCCATGAGTCTCGAGTTGATAAAATTCAGTTTCTTTGGACAAAATTTAGGTATTAACATAAAAATTAGAATAATAAGATTAAAATAGGATTTTAAAGTAATTATTTCAGAATTAAATAAATTATCTTTTGACGTGATAAATTTGTAATACATAGGCTATTTGGACTGTGACTTGGACTCTGATTCATACCAGCAGCAGGACCCCAGGCAAGATACCTTGCCAAATTGTTTATAGTACTTTGCATGCTATTTATATTTCTGTTTATTCATTGCATGCGTAGTCTCGTTCAGTTATATTCATTGCATGTGTAGTTCGTTCAGTCATTACTATATATATTAGATATGTTGACACACACTTGACACCTAGTATCATGAGAGGACAATCATTAGGCGTATGGGCTTTTAACCACTCTGGTAAACCGTAGTATATAGTTCGCACTACGGGCGTGTGTCGCGCTGGTCGCTACCCCCGCGGTATGTCGATTTCTGGAGTCTCGCTGGTCGCTACCCCCGCGGTATGTCGATTTCTGATGTCCATTGACGTGTGTGTGAGTTGTGAGGTAGATCGAGTAGCCTACCCTTGCCCATACATCGAAAAGTTGTCCTCATTTGCATTCATATAGATTGTCTTGTACAGCATACTTATTTATTTTCAAACCATATGCATGTTTACTGTATTCAAATTGGCTCATATTTTCTGTATCTTGTTACGTCCCTCTGAGGACCTGGTCCGCTGCCAGGTGTATTTTTTTTTGAGTATTTGCAGGAGCGCAGATTTGGATGGTTACATGTGATCCGAGGATGTCTTCTCTTCGAGCTGTGATGGATAGCTGGTATTCTTATATTGTGTTGTGGTGTTGTACTCATATTGTATTTGCTCTTATATTCGAGTTGGTAGTTGTCACGCCCCAGTCCCAAAATATCGAGGGACTAGATACGTGGCAATGGCCAGCAGTACGCACCGATGGACAACCCAATTTAATGGATCCATCAGGGCATACTTAAGCTGTAGTACAACAATAAGGGTCTAGATATACTAATCTCATCCACAGAAATGAATACAACAATATCAGAATCATAAAGAAAGATCAATCTCAATATAATATAAACTCGGGGAAATAACCCTATAATGAGTCTGAATACATCTGTCAAGATACAAGAATAAAGATAACCACAACAAATACTGAGTATGGAACAGTATATACTCAGAAGATACCCTCGGTGATCATGCGTCTACTGGATCTGGTACTGCTCCAATGTCTGCTCCTGATAATGCTCCTGCTCCATAAACCTCTGGATCGATCTCGTCTGCAATATCTGGGGACATAATCCGGATCCAGGTCCTCAGGGGACAGCAAGGTACAGAAAATACAAGCCAAAATAAATGCAGTAATGAAACAAATAGGGTAAATATATATAACCAACTAAGTGACATGCAAGTGAGAGATTTAGTCATACTCGGGCTGAGACTACTACAGGATCAGTGTCGGAGAAACCCATAGCAGTATTCTCTCGAGGGCCAGTACGGTACCAAAGTTCTGTTTCCAGAGACTAAGGCACTTCCATTAAATTATTATATATATATATATATTCAGCCTTTTGTATGGTAAACCTCTCCCCACCCAATGTAACCACGCATATCATGACCATAACGTCTCATGTCCATGTCAAGCGGGATCATAGCTAATGCAACCAGTCATACTATATCTTAGAATATAATGTCCAAGTCCTGTATCCTATACAGAATCACCACGAATATCTCGGGAAAATCCTGTCTCATGAATAGTGTCAAGTATCCTAGGTCAAAGCGTACTTGGTAAGACCAGTACGAGAAGATAAAGTGTCGCGAATGTCCATCTCTAGATGACCGTACCCAACATCGCGTACGGTGTTGGCACCCGACTAATAATCGGACGCTAAGTACGTCACACGGTCCTAGGTTAAGCATGCTCAGCAATAAAATGAAGCAAGGAAAATATGTAACAATACTGCAGAGTTTGGCAAGGTACACTTGCCTGGTAAGGAAGCTGCGATGTACCAATAACCTGCTCCAGAAGTCGCGCAGAACAAATCCAATATCCTATGTATTACAAATTTATCACGTCAAAAGATAATTTATTTTAATTTATTTAATTCTGGAATAGTTACTCTAAAATCCTATTTTAATCTTATTATTCTGATTTTTATGTTAATTCCTAAATTTTGTCCAAAGAAACTGAATTTTAACAACTCGAGACTCATGGCACGCAAATCGAGGCGATCTGTTGACCGAAAAGTTAACCGACACAAACTCAACTTTTATGCATGATTTTCTATAGATTTCAGCGTCAAAAATATGCTGGAATTTACGGCTCGTCCGAATTCAAATTTGTTTGGGAATTATGGAACATACAAATTTTGTATTGTGCACCGATGGTTAAATTCTAACCTAGAAGTTCTACAGAATTAACAGTATGTAAATACTTCAAATTAAATTCTGGGAAAAATATATGTCGATGATCTCGACATTAGCTTTCCGAAACTTTAAACGGTTCATGATTCTGATTCCTGGTTCTCCCGAAATCGCGAAAATATCGAAATACGTCTATTTTCGGATATGCTGTGCTCTACGAATTTTCCAGAATTTAATACTCATAATTTAGAAAAACAATTTATATAATCAGAAAGCTAACCTCATTATCGTTCTAACAAAAAAAACTAGGCCTCGTTTGGAGTCCGGAGCTAGGAGATATCGTCTTTTTAATTCGTCATAACTAGTAGAAAATGAGGCTGAATTTATGACAAATTTTGACTATTTTTGGACGAAAAAGAGAGGAATTTGGGGAAAAATATGAAGGATGAGGTATTTATAATGGTTGAGACTACTTAATTAAATACAACTAGGATTGGTTAATTTGGATAGGATTATGATGAATTTAAATAAGGATATGATATACATTAAGTTGTATTCCTAGTAGGTTCATGATTTGAATTAATTTAAAGTAGAGTTTGAATCTATCTCAATAATTTATAATCTTGAATATAATTAAATATAATACAAATAATTTATAAAATCTTATTAATATCTATTAACACTAAATTAGCATATATATAATATTAAGACTATATATATCCAAATAAATCCTAATTAATTTCAAAAATCTAAAATAACCTAAAAATGATTCTAAATAAATATTTATATAAGTAAATATATCAAGAAATTCATTTGCTAATTAAATAACAGAATACTCTAAAGAAATTCAATACCTATAATAATATAAAATATACACAAAATATCTATTTTGGGTGAGGGGGTTTACAATCTACCCAACTTAAAACAATTTCGTCCTCGAAATTAAAATAGAACATGGTTTCTCTCTATCTAATCTCACTTGATCACAATCTAAAAGAATTTACCTCAAGTTTAATAATGTAATTTCTACCCAACTTAGAATTTACCCATCTATCACATAAGGCTCTTACATTTAAGAAAAATATTCCTCGATTTATTTTCTCATGTCATTTAATCCTCAAAACTTTAACACCAACTATATCATATGTGATATGCCCTTAATCAATTATGAAAGATAGTCACCAAATAATATGATTGGCCTATGGGGTATATCTTGTACTATCCGTGTATCACTTATATCCAAGCATGAGATTTCGTCTTTCCAAAACAAGGGAAGACGGAAAGCAACGGAAAAGAGTTCAAGGAGGGGTAATAGAATGGAAGTATGGGAATCAAAGCGTTTAAAGAATTCAAATGAGAATTGTCAAGACAGTCGTGGATTGACATCTTAATTTGGTAATTTCCTATTCGCATGCTCACATCGGTGCAGTTATGTAACCGATACGATATGTCAGACATGTCTAGGGCAAGTATATTCGTCTACTAATCACTACATATCTCAATCCACGTAAAGTAGCGTTACGAAGGGCGAATCAAGCGCACTAAGGTTGGCCAGACCTTAATATACTGATTCTGAAATGTATTATTGTGGGCCTCCCCAATAATACCTATGTCATGAACAAGCTCGACAAGGAATAAGCTTGCAAAAACTAGGCTATAATAGCGGCATAAGTCAAGGTAGTATAACAATTATAAGTACGCTAGATGATGATGAAAGGAGGTACAAATTAATTCAAGTTCACAAAATAACACAAAATAAGCAATAATAAATAAAGATTACCCAGTCTCTTACAGTCATCATACAACCTCCTTGTCTAAGTCGCTAGTCGACCAAATAGGGACAAGGACCTCTAAATTCCATTGTCTAAATAAACACTATCTTCTTACGCAAGTCTAAAGTTGTGTCATCCTTGTTTACTTCGTCAATGGGTCAATAGGGCCAGGTGGTACTATGTTGTGAGGCATACTACCCAACTTATAATAAACTAATACTGAAATCTCTTAAGGATATCGTGGAAACTCTTGTTTAAGGTCTACGAGAAGGGTCTTGGTACCTATTAGGGTATCCTCCTATATTACATAGGTCATGGTCGTCTTAAGCCTTAGTCTTAGTACTTATAGGACAAGCGTCGATAGTGAGGATAGAAGAGTTACTAGCCGTTAGGGGGAAAGGGATCTAACTGGTATCGAGGTGGGGGTACTAATTACGTGACTTAGAGCTAAGGGGTAATCATTGGGTCATAATCTACATTACTAACTTTAACTGTCAAGTTCTAATTACCAATCACATAATTCAAAAATTCAAGAGTAACAACCAAAATAAACAATAAGGAGCGCACAGGAGTCAAGGCAGGATGTAAGTTAAGAAATTAATTCGAACCCGATATAGATGTCAAGAACGATTCAAGCAAGTGGATGAGATCCTTATCCTATTCTTATTGCAGGCTTGCTCGGTCCCTAAGTTGAAACCGAACAATTTAGTCGAGACCTGCATGGGCCACCACAAAAACCATGTCACGCCCCAGTCCCAAAATATCGAGGGACTAGATACGTGGCAATGGCCAGCAGTACGCACCGATGGACAACCCAATTTAATGGATCCATCAGGGCATACTTAAGCTGTAGTACAACAATAAGGGTCTAGATATACTAATCTCATCCACAGAAATGAATACAACAATATCAGAATCATAAAGAAAGATCAATCTCAATATAATATAAACTCGGGGAAATAACCCTATAATGAGTCTGAATACATCTGTCAAGATACAAGAATAAAGATAACCACAACAAATACTGAGTATGGAACAGTATATACTCAGAAGATACCCTCGGTGATCATGCGTCTACTGGATCTGGTACTGCTCCAATGTCTGCTCCTGATAATGCTCCTGCTCCATAAACCTCTGGATCGATCTCGTCTGCAATATCTGGGGACATAATCCGGATCCAGGTCCTCAGGGGACAGCAAGGTACAGAAAATATAAGCCAAAATAAATGCAGTAATGAAACAAATAGGGTAAATATATATAACCAACTAAGTGACATGCAAGTGAGAGATTTAGTCATACTCGGGCTGAGACTACTACAGGATCAGTGTCGGAGAAACCCATAGCAGTATTCTCTCGAGGGCCAGTACGGTACCAAAGTTCTGTTTCCAGAGACTAAGGCACTTCCATTAAATTATTATATATATATATATTCAGCCTTTTGTATGGTAAACCTCTCTCCACCCAATGTAACCACGCATATCATGACCATAACGTCTCATGTCCATGTCAAGCGGGATCATAGCTAATGCAACCAGTCATACTATATCTTAGAATATAATGTCCAAGTCCTGTATCCTATACAGAATCACCACGAATATCTCGGGAAAATCCTGTCTCATGAATAGTGTCAAGTATCCTAGGTCAAAGCGTACTTGGTAAGACCAGTACAAGAAGATAAAGTGTCGCGAATGTCCATCTCTAGATGACCGTACCCAACATCGCGTACGGTGTTGGCACCCGACTAATAATCGGACGCTAAGTACGTCACACGGTCCTAGGTTAAGCATGCTCAGCAATAAAATGAAGCAAGGAAAATATGTAACAATACTGCAGAGTTTGGCAAGGTACACTTGCCTGGTAAGGAAGCTGCGATGTACCAATAACCTGCTCCAGAAGTCGCGCAGAACAAATCCAATATCCTATGTATTACAAATTTATCACGTCAAAAGATAATTTATTTTAATTTATTTAATTCTGGAATAGTTACTCTAAAATCCTATTTTAATCTTATTATTCTAATTTTTATGTTAATTCCTAAATTTTGTCCAAAGAAACTGAATTTTAACAACTCGAGACTCATGGCACGCAAATCGAGGCGATCTGTTGACCGAAAAGTTAACCGACACAAACTCAACTTTTATGCATGATTTTCTATAGATTTCAGCGTCAAAAATATGCTGGAATTTACGGCTCGTCCGAATTCAAATTTGTTTGGGAATTATGGAACATACAAATTTTGTATTGTGCACCGATGGTTAAATTCTAACCTAGAAGTTCTACAGAATTAACAGTATGTAAATACTTCAAATTAAATTCTGGGAAAAATATATGTCGATGATCTCGACATTAGCTTTCCGAAACTTTAAACGGTTCATGATTCTGATTCCTGGTTCTCCCGAAATCGCGAAAATATCGAAATACGTCTATTTTCGGATATGCTGTGCTCTACGAATTTTCCAGAATTTAATACTCATAATTTAGAAAAACAATTTATATAATCAGAAAGCTAACCTCATTATCGTTCTAACAAAAAAAACTAGGCCTCGTTTGGAGTCCGGAGCTAGGAGATATCGTCTTTTTAATTCGTCATAACTAGTAGAAAATGAGGCTGAATTTATGACAAATTTTGACTATTTTTGGACGAAAAAGAGAGGAATTTGGGGAAAAATATGAAGGATGAGGTATTTATAATGGTTGAGACTACTTAATTAAATACAACTAGGATTGGTTAATTTGGATAGGATTATGATGAATTTAAATAAGGATATGATATACATTAAGTTGTATTCCTAGTAGGTTCATGATTTGAATTAATTTAAAGTAGAGTTTGAATCTATCTCAATAATTTATAATCTTGAATATAATTAAATATAATACAAATAATTTATAAAATCTTATTAATATCTATTAACACTAAATTAGCATATATATAATATTAAGACTATATATATCCAAATAAATCCTAATTAATTTCAAAAATCTAAAATAACCTAAAAATGATTCTAAATAAATATTTATATAAGTAAATATATCAAGAAATTCATTTGCTAATTAAATAACAGAATACTCTAAAGAAATTCAATACCTATAATAATATAAAATATACACAAAATATCTATTTTGGGTGAGGGGGTTTACAGTAGTGGATTTGTTTCCATCCAACTATTATCCTTAGATACTTCTTAATGAGATCTAGTTTCATAGATACTGGTTATTTATTTCTATATGATTTTGGTGGATGAGATTTAGATTTTACCCTGTGACTTGTATTATATTTTATACCACTTGTGGATTTTATATTCATATTACAGCGTACGTATGGATTTGGTTTTCATATATTGGAGTTGCCATATCCATGCGGCTGGCATGCTTACGTGTCCTAGTCCTACGTATTTTTGGGACTGGGGCGTGACAGTGAGTGTGTGTCTCATCTTTACATGGAAGTTCTTAAACCTAACAACAGTACAAGTAAATCTTACACAGGTTAGCAAGGCACAACATTGTTGCAGTAAACTGCCAGAAGGATAGGACTGGGGACAGTGGGTGTTCCAAGTTTGGGAAAGGGGCATCTGGATACTGCTTGTGTTGTGAAGCAGTTCAAGATAAGAGGATTCAGTTATAGGGAACTTGGGATATTATTGATTATCTAATGATGGACTCATGAGGAACGAAGTGTATTAGATTGAGTGTTAGAGTTAGGGGTGGCAATAATTTCAGAGGGGTGACTGCAAGTGGACTCGGGTAGGGGTAATATTAGAGTAGCAGTTGCAGCATCATGTGCAAGCATGCATATCAGTTGCAACTATAGTTGAGTGTGCATCCTTTGTGCACCACCTCTGATCATCACTAGGCTTTGGGGTGTGTGGTTAGTCACTTTAGTGTATTGGGTATGCTTTGTGCTTGGGAGTATAGATGTACAGCAATAACAGTTAGTATGAGGAGCTAGAAAGAGTGTTAGTGTGGGTATGGTGTCTGTGCTAAGAGTATCATGGGTAGCTCAGTATCAAGTGGGGGTTGTTAGTGTAGGTATTCGAATGTGGTTCAGTTAGTGTTAATAAGTATATGTATTGTGTGTTAGTGCTAAGGGAGGGTAGTAAAGTATAGTTAGTTTTGGGTTAGAATGGTAGCTTGTGATACCTAGTATCCTAGGTATTAAGTATAAGTTTAAACTAAGGTATTCAATAGGAAGTGAGGGTATCATGGATATGGTACCATGGTACCATATACTAAGGGGAGGGCTAGTCAATTGGGTGATATCCTAATATCCTAGTGTTAAGATGGAGATTAGTGTGTGATTGTGATACCAAGGTATTGGGTGATAGCCCATATGCTAAGATATTAGTTATAGTGTGGGTAATTAACTAGGTAGTAAGGTAAAATTAGATAGTAAATAATATTAGCATGTTATAAGTTATATATAGATATCTTAGTAATATTAGCTAGTATAGCTAATTCCTTTATAGTATTAAAGGTATTGAATGTAAAAGCTAGGTATGGACCTAAAATTAAGGAATTGGCCTAGTCTGGCCTAGTTTGACTAGTATGACCTAGAAATGGCCTAAAAATTATATTTTACCAGATTTAGCATATTTATCACTTCTTTACACCCATTGACATGATATTCATATATAGATATATGTGACACCAGCTCGGATACCGAGTTACATCTTTGCTCAGGACCAGAGACGAGTACATTCTTTAATAGTTTTTTATTTCTTGATAATTACTATAATTCATTAGATAGAAATATTACATCTGATTCTTGACACAATGGTACACAAATTAGTATTATATTGGATCTTCAGTCATGAGATGTTACCTTGACTCATCGCAAAGATATCGAATACTGCTCTTCGTTTGGTATTGGAAAACATTGGATAATATTGGTTAACATTGGATACATTGGCTAGTAAATTGTTATGGTTGGATCTATCATATCAGTCAGGGCGGAGGAAGTACTAGCTAGATATGTGATCAAGAACTATTGGCAAGTAGTATAAATCATCGACTACCAGCTAATCATGCACTTCATGTATAATTGGGCTAGTTTTTCCTTAGTGTAAATCATTGAATCTCCCAAGCCGATCACATATCTATTTAGTAGTTCAAAATGCATTGTATATTGTATTTCATATTTAGTTCATAGATTACATTGCCTTGTACCTGATGTTGTAGTTCCTTCTCTTTTATTTCATATATGCACTGGCTATACCCTATTACTTACATTGTCTGTCTCCCTTTACTATTGTTATTGCATCAGTTTATTCTTTCTCATTGTATAGAGCATCTTCTATTTATTGTTTTATAGTCTTTGTCAATTAATTGGAACTGCTATTGGGTTATACTCGCTCCAATCTTGATTGGATATATTTTTTCAGACAACGACTTAGAGGACTGGTGTCCCACATACTACGAACCACATGAAGGGATAACAACCATGGGCCCTGACACTCAGGAGTGATTGCCGGGAGGTCTAGCCAGAATTAATAGTTATCCTAGTTAGTTTTTATTAGCATTAGTACAGGATTTATTTTCGGCTTATTTTTGAGACTTGGTTATTCTTGATATTATTGGATGTTGTTGATGTTTAAACTTCATAGTTATGTTAAACTTCTTTGATATCTTATCGTGCTTTACAATTATGATTGAGTATTTATTGTACCATTATTATCATATTGTCCTCCTTCTTGGAGTTGATATATCATTGACAGGATATATATTACTGTATGAGATTGATAGTTAGTTGACATAGACAGCATTCTACCGTCGATGCTGCGGCATAGGCTGGACGTATCCACGTACTCGTGCCCCTTTACTGGGTGCAGGTCATGACAATAGCATGTGTGATTACCATGAGACTTAGTTTATGTGCTACTTGAGACCCGTGCCTAGTTTCTATTCTGGTAGTTTTGATTTTTGTGGACTCCAGACAAGTTTCGGTTTTTCCCATAAATTACTTGTACGGTATTTCTCGGAATCGATTTATCAAATCTCAAAGTTGGTAAAATTTAATATCCCCAGGTTGTTGGGAATTTGATCCTATAAGTCAGAATAGAGTTTTTACAGCCCGAACAAGTCTCAAAAATATTTCAAGTATGGATTTCTGTGACCACTCGGATGATCCGACGGTAATTCGTGGCAGTCCGACGAATGGTCCAATTTTTTGCCCATAAACTTGCTATGACCAATCGGACGATTCGACGGTGATCCGCGGCAATCCGACGGATGATCCTAATTTTGATCGATTATTTACTGTGACGAATCGGATGATCCGCAGCAAACCGACGAATGATCCTAATTGTGATCGATTATTTGCTGTGACGAATCGGATGATCCGACGGTGATCCGCGGAGATTCGACGGATAATCCGAATGACCCTATTTCCATTTCTCATTATCGTTTGTCTGTGATACTTTCTTGGAGTGACCCGACACATGTATATTTTTTTGGTACTTCTCGGCTCTACTTATTTATTTTATTGACTTGCCCTTGGTATCCAGTCCCGGCTCTATGTATAGTTTGGGACACCTATGCATTATACCCCAATTCGTATGTTCTTGATAGTGACCTGTCGTGGTGCACTCCTGCTACTTGACTTGACATATGTATATTTTTGGGGCCACCTACTGTCACACTCATTCCCAGATTTAGTATTCTTAAATTTGTGATATTTAAAATTT
Source organism: Iris macrosiphon (assembly GCA_036927795.1). Taxonomy (NCBI): domain Eukaryota; kingdom Viridiplantae; phylum Streptophyta; class Magnoliopsida; order Asparagales; family Iridaceae; genus Iris; species Iris macrosiphon. Next base: position 85,250,270 of record JAYESA010000016.1, read on the forward strand.
TCTCTGTAGATGTATTCATGCTGTATTTACATGTTGGTTCATGTTAAATATGTTGTATTTATTTAACTGTATTCTTGTTTATTATGGGAGACTACCCGAGACCAGTAGTGAACACCTTAAAAATTACCATGGGACCGTGCTAGGACCCGTATATAGGATGGATACCAGACCCAGTTCACTCTTGGAACCACTAAGCCTATTTTGGATGGTTGATATTTGGTTGGAGAGTGTCATGACTTAATCATAGGGCTAACCTCATTTTCTCCACTTAGTATATATATGTGGATTTCTCTCTCCTCTCTCATTCTTCCTCATTTCTACTTTCCTTCTTCTTTCTTCTTCCTCCTTCCCTCAAGAGCTCCCCCTTGGCCGAACCCTAAGACCTATCCCTAGACTTTGTTCTAGGAAGAGGTTTGTTAGTCCACCAAGGCAAGTATATCTTTCTCAAAGTGGTGAAGCAATAAATTTTTAAATTTATATATATATGTTGCTTTAAAAATGTGTTTGATGGAAAATATCCTCATTGAGTTGCTGATCATAATTAGTTCTTAGAGTTTTATATTTTGATGTATAAATTTATGTAGATCTGAGTTTCAATATTAGGATTTTTATGTGTTCTATGAGTTTTTCTTAGTTTTGATCTACTAAAACTTAGTGTTTTCAAAAACTAGTTATTCCTTATGTAAGATCATTTCATTTCGTGCATTTTGGCTTTTGTTTCACTGGATTCAGAGTTAAAATGAAGAAAACAAAATTTTAGTTTTGGAGTTTTTCCGCCATGGCTGAACCTGCTGTTTAGGACGATAAATTTTTTATGCGGCTAGCACCATATGCTGTAGAGGGTGCTATGCGGCATGAAAATGCTAGAGGACTGAACTCCTTGCCACATACCAGCATGCGTCAAATCGTTTTTGGATGCATGACTGACTAATACACATGTATTCTGAAGGGACTCCTTGTGTTTATTCGCTGAACGAACGCTACTAGAAAAAGCGAGATTAACGACGTATTTTAGCGACTCCAATTAAAAACGTCGCTAAATTAGTGACTCCGTAAAAATCGTCACTAGACATCACTAAATGGCGACATTTAGCGACGTTTAGTGACTTTTATTAAGATTTTAAAAGATTAGTCGCTATAAGTTCAATTAAGGTCGCTAAACGTCGCTAAAATATCTGATATAACGACGTTTAGCGTCGTAATTAGCGACGTATCTATCGAAAATATTTAGCAACGTATTTAGCGACTTCTTTGACGTCGCTAAATTTTATTTTAGCGACATTTTTATTTGACGTCGCTAAACGTCGCTAAATTTTGGTTAATTAGGGCTCAGTTTTCTTTTCCCCCATCTGTCGAAAATTTCAAAACTTTTCGATTTCCCCCGCCCCCCCCTCTCCGGCGACCGGCTCTCCACGGCTGCGGCTACTCCGTCATCCCCCTCCTCCTCCTCGAGCTCTAGGTAATCTCTCTCTCTCTCTCTCTCTCTCTCTCATGTGACACTGACACAAGACACACTTGACAAACACGACACACGCACACAGACACGACACACGCACACTGACACTGACAGACACACGCACATAGACACTGACAGACACACACAGACGCAGATACACACACACACAGTCACATTGACACTGACACTGACACTGCCACATGCACGACACACACACACACACTGACACACACATACAATATTTGATCTATTGGATGTGTCCATGTGAATTGAGGGTTGGTATCATGGTGGTGTGGTGTATGGAGGATGTATCCTAGAGTATCTTGGTGTTGCACACCAAATGTTTCTAAATTGGACTAGTGGTTGTGTGTGTGTGTCTATTTATGCCTTAGAGTATCATATGATATGTATATGTAAATTGGTGTATTATCTATTTGCATATGAGAGAGTGTATGCATATATAGGTGTATCTCGATATATATATATATATATATATATATATATATATATATATAGGTATATAGCTACTGTTATCTGTGTTGGTGTTCATAGTGTCTTCTAGCTGTGCTTGATGTGGGAGAGGATAGAAGAGTCCAGTTGTGTGTGGGTGTCACTACTAAACTATGAGGCTTCAGGAACAGAACTCAATTCAGTTTGGCCTAGTGCATTAGGCAAGCTGGCAATGTGTTGCAGTGGTGTCGGGTTGGCACTGTGAGGAGGGGATTGGTTCCTGTCATCTTGTGCAGTGGGAGAGTGTTGGTGCACACTTGAGCAGCATCAAACACATGCATGCTTGAGCAATGGCAAGGCAGTAACAAGCACTTGTTGCATGCCAATACAACCCTTAACTGGGTTGTAGTCCAGTGAGCAAGTATAAGGATGAAGTGCAAGGTGCCAGGCCAAGGCGGCTATAGGCTCTCAGTGTGGATAGTAGAGTACTTAATTTCAAAGCAGAATATCCTAGTACGACCTAGAAGACATAGTGTAGCAAGGTATTAACCTAGTATTGACTAGTATATACTAGTATGGATCTAGAAGTGGCTTAGAAACATCACCATGAACTAGTTAACCCTGTTTATCATTTCAAGGGCTATTGGACTTTGATAAATGAAAGTAGGTATTATATCAGTTATGAAATGAAAGTATTCCTTATTTTAGACTTTGATAAATGGTCAGTTGTTTTGAATATTGCTTATTTTAGACTTTGATAAATGAAAGTATGTATTATATCAGTTATGATTTTTATAGTACGGTTAAGTTATAAAGTTAGGTGATAAACTACTGTATATAATGATTTATATGATACATATTATCATTTTTGCAGAAGTATCTAGAAATGGATATGAATTACTATCTGCGTCATCATTCGTGGATGTACAACCGTCATCCTGATGACATGTGCGGTATGTGGGATAAATTCATTGAGGGTGTACAGCAGTTCCTGCAGTTCGCCAAGGCTTTCCCCCAGTACATGGACGGTACCAAAATTAAGTGTCCGTGTGTGAGATGTCGCAACAGGAAATATCATCCAGAAGTGGAAGTTACATATCATTTATACTCGAAGGGCTTCACGCTGAATTACTATCAGTGGACCGCACACGGAGAACTTGTATCTCTAGCATCGGAGTCGGAGCCCTATATGGAGCCGTATATGGATGTCCACGACCACGATGCTTACGACAACGGGTTGGTGAACATGGTTTATGATGCGACGGGGCCTAGTTTCAATCCGGACAATTATGATGCGGCGGGACCTAGTTTCAATCCAGACAATTATGATGCAGCTAAGGAGGCACCGAATGTCGATGCTGCAAAGTTTATGGAGTTGCTGAAGAATGCAAGGACTCCACTATATCCTGGTTGTGAGGATCATTCACCGTTGGAGGTGATTACAAGATTATTGAGCATCAAGTCCGATTTTAACATGTCGCAAGAATGCTATAATCGACTGCTCGATTTGATTATAGAGATCTTGCCCGAGGGTGCAAAGTTGCCTAAAGACTTCTATCGATCTAAGAGGATGGTGAGATCGCTTTGGATGGGATACGAGAAAATCGATACATGTCACAACGGGTGCATGTTGTACTACAAAGATGACAAGGATGAAGATGCGTGCAGATTCTGTGGTGCTGATCGCTACAAGGCCACTGTTAGAGGAAAGTCTGTCGGTGCAAGAAAGCCTACCGATTCGATGCACTACTTGCCTTTGACGTCGCGGTTGCAGCGGTTGTTTATGGTTAAGGAGACTGCAGAAAACATGAGTTGGCACAGGCGAAAACAGATCGAAGGAGTTTTGGATCATCCATCCGATGGAGAAACATGGAAGCACTTTGATCGAGAGTATCCACATTTTGCCGAGGAAGCGCGTAATGTCAGATTGGGGCTCTCCTCTGACGGTTTTACCCCATTCGGACTTTCGGGCTCCCAGTATTCGTGTTGGCCTGTGATCGTCACTCCGTACAATCTACCGCCTTGGATGTGCATGAAGACTCCGTATATGTTCCTAACCGTTATTATCCCGGGTCTGAACAATCCGAAGAGGAACATCAATGTGTATTTACCGCCTTTGATAGATGAGTTGAATCAGCTGTGGGAAGTAGGTGCCAACACGTACGATATTTCTAGAAAGCAGAATTTTTAGATGAGGGCAGCACTTATGTGGACCATCAACGACTTTCCGGCCTATAGAATATTATCGGGATGGAGCACCCATGGTCGTCTCTCATGTCCGTATTGCTTGGACCGTACTCAGGCTTTCCGTTTGAAACACGGAGGCAAATCGTGCTTCTTCGATTGTTATCGATAATTTTTGCCGAAGGATCATCCGTACCGGAGGAACCGGAATGCTTTTCGTACGGGAGTTGTGGAGAAGGCCAATCCACCGCCAAGGTGGCCCGGATGCACGATATGGGAAGAGGTAAAAGATTTACCAAGTGCTATCGAAGAGCCTGCTAAGGGGTACAAGTGTGACGGATTTGGTCGCACCCATAACTGGGCGAAGAGAAGTATATTCTGGGATCTGCCATATTGGAGCACCAATCTGATCAGACATAACCTTGATATCATGCATATCGAGAAGAATGTGTTTGATAACATAATTAATACTGTAATGGAGGTAAAGGGGAAGATGAAAGATAATTCGAAGGCCAGGTTGGACTTAGAAGAAATATGTAGACGTCCTGCATTGCATTTGATAGAGAAGGGGAATGGAAAGTTAAAGCAACCTAAGTCAGTTTTCTCACTGGATAAAGAGGATAAAGGTAGACTTTATAGGTGGATTCAGGGTCTAAAGTTTCCAGACAGGTACGTGTCGAACTTGAGAAGATGCGTCGACCTCAAGGAGAACAAACTGGTGGGTATGAAGAGCCACGATTGTCACGTATTCATGGAGAGGTTAATTCTGATTGCATTTCGGGAATTCTTACCGCAGGTCATTTGGGACCCATTGACAGAGCTGAGTATATTCTTCAGAGATCTTTGTTGTACTAAGTTGCTCGTCGATCGTGTAGAAAAGCAAGAGAGGGACATTGCGGTAACACTATAAAAGCTCGAGAAGGTGTTTCCTCCTGGATTCTTCGACTCTATGGAGCATTTGCCAATTCATCTTTCCTATGAGGCACGTGTTGGTGGTCCTGTCGGTTATCGGTGGATGTACCCCTTCGAGCGACATCTGAATCACCTAAAGAGAAAGGTGAAAAATAAGGCACGGGTTGAAGGCTCTATTTGTGAAGCTTATGTTCTTGAGGAGATTACAAACTTTTGCTCGACGTATTTCAAACCGCATGTTGCTACTAATAGGACGAAAGCTCCGAGAAACGATGACGCATATCAGGAATCTAATGATGCAATACTCAAAGTATTCAATGCGTCCGGAAAGTCTTCGGGAAAAATGAAGAAGAGATATTTGAATGACGATGAGCTAAGGGCTGCTCAATTGTATATATTACTCAATTACGACGAGGATGAAGTGGAGAAGCTAGAGGGGTAAGTAATTAATACGTCCACGTTTACATCATCTCAATGTAATAGTATAAGATATTATTATGCTACTAATCAGCAGTTGCTTCATTATTTTTTAGCACATATAATGATGAGTTGAGGTCGGTTAGACCCTACATAACAGACGAAGAAGTAGAACAAGATATGAGATGCCATTTTCCTTCTTGGTTGAGCGCATATGTAAGATGCTTGGTAATTACTTTTTATTTCTGTATTTGCAAAACAAATCACTTACCATCGCTACTTTGGTATTTTGGTCGATCGTCTAATATCACCCGAGACTGAATCTATTAGAACTCTAGCCAAGGGATCAATTACTACCGTAAAAATATGGCCAAGTTTATGTGTGAATGGGTTCAGGTTCAAGTCAACAAATGCTCCTATCAGAGACAGCTTTCTGGATCTTGATTCCACGAAAAACAGTTGTTTGTGTATCAAATCTTCGAACTACAAAGACGTCAATCCGGGCAATGATTTTTTTGGCATCTTACGAGAGATTGTGGAGTTGACATATAATTATGGCATAGAACCTGCTAATATCGTGCTATTCAGGTGTGAATGATTCGATCCGATTCAAGATCAAGGTTGGAAAATTGACAAGCATGGCCTTGTGGATATAAACTACAAGCGTAGATATCAAGACTACAAACCATTTGTCCTAACAAGTCAGGCTCAGCTCGTGTACTTCACAACTTATCCTAGACGGAGGACAGCGAGGTCGGATTGGTGGGCAGTATGCAAGACTAAAGCTAGAAATACCTTTGACATTGACGAAATAGCTTATCAGGAGGACGATCTACCTCTTGTAACAAATATTGTAGATGTGGACTCAACAGAAGTTACTAATTACACGAGTAATAATGTAAAAGATGTAGAATTATCCGAAGAGGACGAAGTGAAGACGAGGAAGAGGAAGAGGAGGATGAGGAAGGCGAACAAGATAAATTTTCTGAAGATGATTGAAAATAAAATATATTTCATGTAGAATGTAACTATATTTTGACTGTAGAATATAGATCAAGGTTGGAAAATTGACGAAGTAGATGTACCCATTAACGAATATATGTATTATATTTTGACTGTAGAATACTTTGAGATATGCATCACATTTCGACTGTAGAATGTACTATATATTTGTGTTTCTCTATATTCATCATATGTTGTTATCAGATATGACAGGACAACGCGGAGGATTCGGTAGGTCCCGAGGTAGACAGAGTGCCACTCCACTACTGCCTACTGTTGGTTCCGGATTATCGTCGCCCAGTACTCCAGTATATCGATCACTCACATCTCCGACTGTTGGGACGAGTAGTTCCTGGCGTGATAGTACACCCTCGTCCAGCGTTCCTCCTGCTGACGGAACCATGGGGACAGATGAGCATGTCGAGGAGGTCATGCCCACGTTGTCCCAGCATCAGCAAGATCCTCCATGTGCACCTCCAGAGGAGACGAGGACAGAGATTTGGGTCGACGGTACAAAGTAAGTCAATTAGATGGTTTATTATATATTTGTGTTTCTCTTTATTCATCGTATATTGACTTTTTTAGTAATCTAAATTATTATCTCTGTACAGATATCGTCCATCGTCGGTTCAGAGACGCCTGGGCCAATTTCTGAGGAACAACTACGGTGGCCCTTGGATCAACTACTCTGAGGCTCCGGAGGAGAGGAAGGCGTTCTGGTTTGCGTACTTCCAGGTAAAAGTATATTAAATAAATTCTCTAATTTATACATATTATATAACTTATTCATGATGCTAACTTACTAAATTATTTATTGTAGCAAACGTATTTTTATCCTCCGCACCGGGCCGAGTTGATCGAGCGGCTCTTTCCTACCGTTACCGCCAAGCTTATCCGAGATGCTCTGGATGACCAGAAGGCTCGTGATCGTGCTGGAAAATCGATCCAAGGTTGGATCATGCCTGAGCAATGGACTGCGATGAGGGCTAGATTCGATGATCCGATCTACAAGAAAATGTCTGAGAAGGCCAAGGCGGCTAGGCGGAATGCTGCCAAGTGGTGTGGTGGCTCGATTCTGATGACGGAACATTTTCGTCGTTTGGTATATTTTTTTTTTTTAATTATATTATTTTAATATAAATACCATAAAATTATAGTAGGAAAAAATGTTTAAGTTTAGTACTAAATAATATATTTTTAACAGGTATAGAGGGGTGAGGATGCCAACATGGTGGCCGTCTTCTTGGCCACCCATCGCAAGGACAGAAATCTCATTGATGAGAGGGCCTCGCAGACCTATCTAAGTATTACTTTACTTTGTGTTAATTTTAATATAACTTAGACAATTATCGAGTTTCCAAACCTTTCTAGGCCGAGTATCTTAGGCTGCGTGAGCGGGCGACTGCTAGTGCACCTACACCTGGAGAGGCTGGTACTTCGTCGCAGCCCGCTCCAGCTCCGTCGGCGGACGACCTGTGGGTGACCGTAGCTGGTGGTCTCCAGAGGGGTACGTACTATGGTACGGGATCCTATGGCGCCCTGGTTGTGACGCAGTCATCTAGGGCCTCCCCGACAGCTGCGTATTCCACACAGCGCTCGCAGTCGCAGCCCTCACAGTCGTCGTCCAGAGTCCAGGAGGCCGTTGACCGTCATATTACGTCTCTCCGTGATGAGTTGCTACGAAGGATGGAGGAGCAGCCCCGGTCCCAGCCGCAGGCGGATGATCCGGTGCTCATCGCACGATTCGATATGCTCGACCGCAGCATGACGGAGCTCCGGGAATTGACAAATGATATTAGAGCCTCCAATGACCGCAACATCATGGAGCTGTAGGCGTCATAGGTATCAATGGGCGAGAGGCTGACGATGATGCAGGATTCAATGGTTCATAGCAGTACGAGGCTGTTATCTACCCTGGATTCTTACAACCAGCGACTCGCAGACTTGGAGCGGGCACGGCCTCCTGGTGCGCCTACATCGACACAGACTCGACCGATGTCACTGCCTTCTCCATCGACATCGGTGTCGATTCCACGGGACGAGTATGAGGAGTTCTTATCCTTCATGCGCGCCGGTAGTCAGCCTCCTGTAGATTCGCAGTAGTATAGTTAATTACTGGATATTTATATTTTTATTATTATTTAGGATGCGATTGTATGGATATAAATTTGCCATATTCTTTACGTTTACGATAAAATTTGCTGGATGCTTTCTTTTCTTCAAATTTTATTATATTATTCTATTTTGGTTTACAACTGATGACTGATACTTGGTCTATATTTACCCAGTGCACTAGAAATTTTCCCCTTGGTGCTGCTACTGTGTTCTTATTCAATTTTTTCTACTACCATCATATACCTGATAATGAACCCAAGGGGGTTGGTAAACCCAGAATTGTAATTTTTTTTTGAAAATTAGCGACGTTTAGCGACGTTCACTTACGTCGCTAAATACGTCGCTAATTAGCGATGCTGTAATAAGTCGCTAAATACGTCGCTAATGACGTCGCTAAAAATGTCGCTATACGTCGCAAATTGCTGACATGGCAGTATAGCCAGGTCATTAAAGACGTCGGTGTAACGTCGCTATATAAGTCGCTAATCAGTGACGTTTAGCGACGTTAATAAACATCGCTATTTATTGACTCGGAGTCGCTAAATGTCGCTAAATTTTGCGACACATTAAAGTCGCTAAAAAACGTCGGCATAGCGACGTTTAGCGACGTTTTTTTTTGTGACTTGGTTTTTTTCGACAACTTTATAACGTCGCTAATTACGTCGCTAAACCAAATTAGCGACGATTTTTGGTTATTTAGAGACGTTTTTAGACGTCGCTAATTTGACTTTTTCTGGTAGTGGAATAAGAAATTCGCTTAGTCCAAGAGACCTCTATGCGACATCGAATCCATGCGGCATTGACTCCATATGCAGCACCAATACTTATGCGGCAAGCTGAGCATGTGGCCACTTTCCTTCGGACGCATGACTCTAATTGTTTGGCACATATTTTTATAATTTTTGCCTTTTTCTTTTGACACTTTATGGCCTGTCATATCCATCACTTCAGTCACTTCATGGATACGCATTAAATGCATGTCACTTTGGTACTTGTTCCAAGAGTGGAGTTTGCCTTGATGCTATGCGGCACCTGCCTCATGCGGCAAGTAGTTCATGCAACCTGAAACCATATGCAGCCTGGGGCAGCATGCTGCCAGCTTGTCCTTGCAGCCAACGCGTCTATGCGGCTAGTTTCTTGTGCTCCTGATCAGTGTATGCGGCCTGACCCATACAACAATCCATGCGTGCACTTTTTATGTGCGTATAAAATCCTATATGACCCTAGTAATCTAGTACATGTTCCACGATTATTTGGATTTAATTATTTTATTTAGAATGTTTCTTATCGTACCCTATGTGGTTGATCGTGGCTTATTGTCTGTGTTATTCTCAGGAAGAGTGGACTTAGTTACCAGACTATGCTGGACTTGGCTAGGTGCTAGAACTGACTATATGCATAGTATGATTATATGTCGTAATAAACCATATGGCAACTCAGAGTAAACTCATATTTGTAGATTAACTTATCATTGTTTGTCGGATAGAGTGAGGGGTATAGTTCTGCTCGGGAGATAATCTACAATCCCGGTCCTTGTTTGGTTTAAGGATTGTAGATCTGCTCCAGAGTGGTTCACAATTTGCCCCATACTCACATTCGGCGACAAAATTATTGATTCGAGGATTTCATAAATTTAGACTTCCAAATTGATTGATAGTCGGTGTAACTGATTTGAGGAGATTATATCTTGACCAAGTGTCCCGATGTGATAAGACTCATATGACCAACTGTAAGTTTGGTTATTGACTCGAATATTGTATCCGTGCTGATATCACTATTACCTGATAATTGTTTATGATTCAATGTACACCGAGGCACGTCACATCGTGTTACGTGTTAAGTAATTATATTTGGGTTGTGCATCGAGAATGCCTCCAAATTCCTAAACATGTGATATATATATATATATATATATATATATATATATTGTTTTTCCAGCACGGGCATAATAAGCGAGTCAACTACCAAAGTGTGGCTAGGATATTGATTGTCTGAATGTTGCATACATGCTCGGGTGAATCCAGATTTGACTTTCATGGATTCGTATCTAACGTACCTGTACTTTGTATGACATCTTAAGAAAAAAATTTATGTGACCACGTCCTGAGATTTCAACAACAACACAGGGTTAATTAGGTAACTAAAAGTGGTAGTAATATTGGGAGAGAACGGTATCGCGAGATCGTGCCAACGAACCTTCCCACAAAGATTCATTCTAAGTGTCCTGTGGGCTGGCCACCACAGATATTGTATATCGTCTGCCTTAGTGGAGTGTAGTATATGACTATTATTATATCGAGCTATATTTTACTATAGGAATACTAGAACCGCTAATACCCTATTTTTAGCGCAGTAGCCCTACGGGGGACTGGTGCATCCTGCAAGTGCCTATTTTATTTATTTGGTTCGGCTAGCTCATATTCGACACTGGCGTGATCTGAGGATACTTATTATATATTATTTCTGAGATAACTCAGACTCCACATAATAAACTGTAGGATTGATTGGCCGATTTAACAGAGTATGTGCTGGTAGTATAGGGACCAGAACTATTGTGGTGCGACGGTTCAACCCTTGTCCTTGTTTGGTTTTAGGATTGTGCCAATGTGTCATAATAGGCCATGTACCGAATTTGTATATTATATCTATATCTTAGCTTGTATTATGGCATGTGTGCCCTGGATTTTATTGATGTGTTGTATCTTCATCATATTCATAATTGGTTAGTCGTACCATGTCTCGGAGTAGTACGACAAATCTTTTCCTTGTTTGGTTGTAGAGGTGTCATACTGCTCTGATAAAAGGTCATACGCTTGTCGCTGTGGCACGAATTTCCTATTTTATGTACTTTATTAGTTTTTGCTTTATTCACTTGTGGTCCTTTGTGGTACTTGCTATCGGAGCCTGACCCTGCTGGTTTTGTTTGGCCAGGTTTAGTAGCAGAGTACGAGGATCTTGTCCTGTATCAGTCCGATGGCGTACACCATGAGGATATCCGTCGAGGAACTTGAGTGGATTTCTTCTTCCCCACTATGAGTATTATTTTTGTATTACCTTTTTGGCATTTAGCTGACGACACCTGTTAGCCAGTTTATCTGGACATTAATTTCTCTACATGATTGTATATTATTTAGACTGCGACTAACTTACGATCATGTACTCTTGACAATTTACTAATGTACCATCATATATAACTAGTTTCTTGATTATTCTGATAGAGCGTCAGGGACGCCTAACTGCTTTATCTTACATGTTCATTCTTATTATTTCTTGGTTGATAATTATAGCATAAACCCCCTTGTCTTATACAGCCGTGATCATCGTATGATGTATAGCACCTTGTACGGAGTAGCTGGCCATGTCTGTCTCCATATTTCGGTATTGGGGCCTAACACCTACCCATTATACACCTGCCGTGTATAGCTTTAGGGACACCAACCTATTATATACATCTGTCCAGACTTACTCTGTACTTACCTAATAATGACTCGTAGTGGTGCACTCCAGATCCTTGACCTATATATATAGCTTGTTGTGGCTTTTTATAGTGCACGTTCGTCTTGCCTATAATCGTGTAGTTGTTTTCTTGCCTTGTTTGTGTGCTTACTAAATTATAGTCTTGTCTAGTTCATCCCTGCGAGGAGCATCATATCTAGGATGGATTCTGTGAAATGTCATACCCGGAATCCTAAACGAAAATGTTAAGGATTAAGACTTGCAAGAATAATTAGAGCATTGGGGGAGGATCTCCTGGTTGCATACAGGCACGTGCCCCGACAATCTTTTACTGTTAGATGGACTTGTAACGTGCCGTCGAGTAGTATGCATTTTTCGCTCACCATTGTGTGGAGCATATTTGACTGACTTACTCAGGTTCACCTTTGTATGACTTGGCTTTAGGTGCACATCTCTCCCAGGGGTCGTGTATCCACTATTATTTATATTACTGTCGTTCGACGTTTGGGTAGCTTGGACAGTCTGTAGGGCATGCGACCATATAAAAAAATCCTAAATTGTATTTGTTAATAAATAGGACTTGTGATAACCTTAGTTAGCTAATGTAGCAAGCCGTACTTTTTGCTTGGTCGTAATTGATGGATGGAGTCCATTTATTGTCTTGTCTTATATTGTCTTGCTTACCTTATAGTGAGCCATTGTGGTGCACTCCTGTCTATTGCCTTGTATGCTATTTTACTTTATATGCAATATTCCTTACATTGTTTCCTTTGCATGATTCCATCATTGTACTAGTTCTTTTCTCGCTATTTTCTCTTCCGTTTACTTATATGTATATGTTGACCTTGCATGATCCCGTACATGTTCTCATCCAGTTTTTTTTACATATTTTCTATTTTATTTTCTTGTTCTTAGGGCATCTTACATTATATATGGTGGTTACATATTGCTTAGGGTATTGTAGCTCTTTGTTGTATTGCTGGTTTTAGTTCATAGTTTGGCCTCCTTTGTGGTACTTTCTATTTTGGGTCTGATCCCACTGGTTTTTCTTGGCCAGATCCGGTAGCAGAGCTAGAGGATCTTCTGTTATTTCTCGAGGATGGTGACCACACAGAGCACCAGACCGATTGAGTAAGTTTTTATCTTGTTCTCCCACTTATTGTATATATTCTTTTGTGACGTTTAGCCCCGAGCACCTGTTAGCTCATATTTTGGACTTGTTATATCGCCTACTGGACATGACATGATTAGCATATTCTAGACTATAGCTAGAGTTGATCGTGTATGACTTATACTCTTTCTAGTTCTTTATTTTGTATTACTAGCTTCATGATCATCCATGTATATATAGTTTGGGACGCTTTACTATTGTGCTTCTGATGATCTTATATCTTGTATAGTGTGGATTCCTACTTGTGATTGAGACATTAGGATTGCTTGACCTAGGATGGACTGTTGGCTTATAGTATTAACCCCCCATGTCTATTCACAGTCGTGACCGTATTTCGGGATACTGGAGTACTCTGGTATACGTAGTTGGCTTTGTCAGCCTCCGCTCTCTAGTATTCTGGTTCTGGGATATGACATGTATATAGGGTATGATCCTTGTCATCTATTAGTACTTTGATTCCTCCAAATACGTCGCCATGTCCACTATATACCTTTATTTCGCTTTCCAAAGCCAACCAACTATCAGTTGTCAAAGTAAGAAAGAATTTATAAGTAGGATATTAAGCATGAGAGGAGTAGAAAGCTTATATATAATTTAAACATTGATGTTTTAGGGTTACGATGAGCTAGCCTATGATATGAGAGACTAAGTTGAGAATAGCGTTCGCTATCTTTCAAGCCATAGGCATGTCTACTTACTTATCTAGGAAAAAGGGCCCTCGGGAGGTGTTGTCTATAATTATCATGGAGATCTCGTGTTTGATTTTGCTAAATTCCATGACCAATCTCAAAAATCTCTGATTTTCCACATTATTTGATATTCAGCACCACATTTCAGGCGAGTACATTCTTCGATAGTTTCTTTTATCTGATAACTTCTATGTTACAAGTACTTAGTATTATTATACTTGTTTCCTGACATGATGGTACACGGATTGATATATTTTGGATCTCGTCATGAGATATTATTTTCTTGTTGGACCATGTGCATGTCCTGATGAACCATGTGCATGTACTGATATTAGACACTGATCCCTGTGATGGTATTAGACCATGCCCTATGGTTCATGTGTCGTGACGTGTCATGGCAGGATCCACTATACTAGTCGGGGGCAAAAAAGTGTTAGCTAGATATGTGATCATACCATATACCCTGTGTATGTACCCTGTGAGTATTAATCATATGCCACACATATAATTAACTAGGTCATAAATTCATGTGCAAGTTCCTAAGCCGATTACATATCAAAACTAGTAGTTCAAACACTTAGTTAGTACAGTTATTTCATGTTCGGTTCATATTCATGATTCATGCTTTATTACTCCTACTTTACTGACTCTCAGTATTACCATGCTATATTTTCTGCTCTTACTTCTTTATCATGTATTTTTTACTATTTATTGTTTCATAGTCTTTATCATTTATTTGGAATCGTTGTTAGAGTTGTGCTCGTTCCATCCTGACTGGATAATATTTTTAGGGGACTGTCTTGAGGACTAGTATCCCACCTTCTATGGACCCTAGGATGTGGTAGGGGAAGAGTTAGGTAATGTGGCTCAGGAGGAGCAGATGCCAGATAAGGGAGATGACCAGATAGCAATTGCGTAGTTTAGATAGCTAGAATTTTATTTGCTACTGGATTTGTCTCCAGAGACTTCTTTATATTATTGGGATGTTATATATTTGAGACTTAGACTTGTTAGCTTATCATGACTTGTCTAGACTTGTGACTTTGATATTTCCTTATCTTTTTATATTATTATCGTACTTATCTTATCATGTTTTAGATATTGTGATTGAGTATTGCCAATTTTATTTTATCATTGTCCTCCTTATGGAGTTGAGATATATTTACAGGGATTATGATTTAGTTTTGCTTGACTTAGACAACGTTCTACCGTCGATGCTGCGGCATAGGCTGGATGTACCCACGACTGTCTAATTTTTTGGTACGGGTCGTGACATGCAATACTTTCTGAGGTCGATAATTAGCCCCATTTTGGACAAAAACATGGTGTTGGCCTAGTGAAACAGAATCGATGGGTTAGTTCGGAGCAGTGCATAGATAATGATATTTAAGTGATGGTACAGTCTTCCTTAATCCGGTTGGGTCGAATGATTGAGAAGCACGACCTGCTCGCATGGTTATACGAGTTAAGTGAATCGTGTTTCGCATCAGACCACGAAACTTGGGGATAGGTTGTATCGACTCAACGAAGCGATAGGTTGTGTTAGATCGGCATAAAGATACACATATAAGTATAAGGTGGGCAGGCTCTGACCCTTCTCCTCTACTCCTTCATGCTAAAATAAATATACAGTTGCATGATAGCGATATCATAGATTCATCGTGCATGGTTCAGAGAATAAAAGTCATAACATAAGTTGAACACTAAGATAGAACATTTAAAAAAGTATATCGAAGCGTGCATCAAGTACACCAGTATCGAGCGAAAAGGCTTCATCAACGAAGCGACACAGTTGTGAAGCAGTGCCACAAAACTGTAATAACGGAGCGTGCATCCATGCATGAGAATCATATGAATGCTTCGTCAAATGAAGCGTGCAGCTACGGTTCAAAACCATGCAAATGTGTCAGAAGGGGCATGGTTCCACGGAATCATCAAAAGGGGCATGGTGTCTATGGAATACTATGTCGAGAAGCGGTATGGTGACTCGGTATATTGGGACATGCGGGTTGCCTAACCGGAATATCGATCAGATGATGCCATGAGAATGGTATAGTGGGGCGGGTAGACACGTACTTCGTCGTACCTATATTTTGATAGTATGACGAATAAACACGTACCTCGTTGTACTTATAAAGGGAAGTGATGTTGGTGTTTAGTAGGACGAGAAGACTCATACCTCATCGTACTTATATATCGAAACATTGCATGGATAAATGGTCATAGACAGCCTGTGCATAGGCTTGGAGATTTCCTCGAACGGTATCTGGGGCACCAGAACCGATTCGACCAAGGGGAAATGATGTGAAGATTCTTCGGTGCGGAGTATAACGAGACTTTCAGCGGGCTTGCTACCTAGGGTTGGAATAATTCCGCATACTAAAGTTATGTGCTTCGGCACAGGGCATTACGAGACCTCCGACAGGACTCGCACTCCGGTCTGATAGGTTACGTCGCAATGCCGTATATTAGTCCAATATGGTGCTCATGTCGTCAATGACCTTCATATAGATAAGATGTGGTAGAATATCGAACGTTTCACCCAGGAGGATAAATGTCACTTTTTTCTCGTGCAAGGGTAGGCGCATCGGTTAGTGTCCAACTTGCCTTGAGCAAGAGTGTGCACATCGGCTATAATTAGAGTCTCTATAGAACGAGGTGACTCACCATGTTTCATGCATTTCGTATGCGATTCAAGTATAAACTGCCAGCATGCTTAGTTACCTACGCGACTGATAATAACATCCTTAGTTACCGATGTTATCGAGTATAACATACTTGTCTGCTTAATTGATTCAATGTTACATGCATACATGTTACATAACTTCAATACTAACATGCGTACATGCTTTCCAGATTTTATAACGTGCCATGAATATGAACTGAAATTCATCTGAGTTCTAATAGCAAGATCACCATATAAAACTGTATGCTTCACATGATTACTTAGTGTCGGTTTAGGCGAGTGGGTTAACTTGCTCACCAGTACAAGATGCGTACTGATCCCCCAATCCCCCAGGTACGAAAGATCCCTCGGACATACCCAAGGCGTTGGAAGCTCGGGTTAACAACATGCAGGTTTTCGACTGAGATGCGTGCTTGATATACGAAGGCATGATGTATGGAATGGTGAGATCCTTTGTGAGCAAGAACGATTATCGACTCTACGGAGTTGGGGTATGACAATGCATGTGCCGTCGTTCCCAAATCTATTATATGGCATGCTGGTACTGGTCGTCAAAAAGTGGTCCTCTCGGATATTCTCATTATGCTAGTGGAAGGTAGGCTCCATCTCTAAAGTATGGCATCGTATGTGCGGATAGAGCTGGTCATTGAATATGCTAAATCAGTATCTGAACTAGCTGGTGCATCATCGCTGGCCCACAATGACATTTCGGACAAGCTTTTGTGTGATGTTGTTCGGAGCCACAAGCCCTACACAAACCTAACTTCTTGCAGCAATCTCTCTAGATATGTCCTGGCTTGTCATAGAAATAGCAAGTAGGGCGCTCCAAAATATGATATGGAATCGCTCTCTAATGTTGGTGAGTCATGGGTGGTTACTTCATCGGTCCTTCTTTCGGTGCTCGTGCTCGTGGTGCTGATGAATATGGACGCCTCTGGCTAGGTAACTCCTTTTTGTTTATGTGCTCGTGTCGTCGAGCAGCGGTCAAGATAGCTGAGTGGGAAGTAGGGGAGGTAGATGTCGTCAATCTCTTAAGTTTGATACCCAGTCCATCGTAGGACTTCTCTGCATTCTCTTCCTTTGTCTGGATAAGTGAAGGAGAGAATTGACTCAAGCGAAGGAAGTATGTATTATACTCCTCTACGGACATATTTTCTTGTGTAAGATGCATGAATCTGTCTCGGAGCTCTGTAAAAATAGTGACTGGAATAAACATCACCTTAGCGTTTAGAGGAACTTCTCCCAAGTCTGACCAGGTCCTAATCGATGGCCCTTGGCTTCCCATCAATGATGCGTTGCCGATCAATTGCATCATGACGGCTGTCATCCACTTCTACCTGGGAAGCTCTGAAGCCTCCAAGTTGTGCTCGATGCTGTCAAGCCAAGCAAATACCTCAGTAGGGTCTTCCGTGCTTGAGAAAGGGAGCGGTAGCATACTGCGAAACTCGATTATTATTCTTTACAAAAGTTGAAATAGTAGTTGAATTATCAAATTTTTGGATTCAAAAGACATACATATAATTATTGTTTTTAAATATACACAAAATATACACATTATTTATCGCAAAGTATACATAAAATTGAGGGTATCTAATAATTGAGTAAGTCTTATTCGGTTTTCGGTTTTGGACCGAAACTGAAACCCAAAATTGAAATCAAAACCGAATAAGAAATTTTAATATTTTCAAAACCGAACTATTTTTTTTCTTCCCAAACCGAACTGAATCTCTTATTAGATTAGATTAGGTCAGGTTAGGTTAGGTTAGGTTCGGTTTTCTATCCAAAATCGAATAATGCTCACACCTATTGTAAGGTGCCCCTCAATCTTTTGGTAGAATGGTGTAGGGGATCCTCATAATGCTTGCAATGATAAAGCAAATGCACTCTCCTTGTCTTCTAGAGCAGCACTCAGCAATGTTCCCCTGTGTCGAAGAATCTTGGTTTTGGTTGCTTTCGTCAGATATTAGCATAAACAACTTCTTGTCTTTAACCATTTCTCATCACATAAGAAACATATCCCTAGGATCTCTCTTTCTTCTCATGAGCTCGTTTGGAGATACAGTAGGGGTAGGTGTGATTACAGCTTGTTGAAAACCCCTTCTTTACTTTTATTTGAATTTCTTTTATTCTCATAAACTATGGTGGAGGTTAATGGCCCTGCTTTACTCATATCTTGTTCTTCTTTTCCTATGTAAGGTGAACTTCTATGCGGCCTTCTCATAGCTGTTGGCTTCATGTAACCTTGCCACTTGTATGGCTGCAGGCAGATTAATAGGATTAGAATTCTGAACTCCATTCCTGATCTCTTCCTTCAACCCACCAATATACTGACTGATCAAACACCTTTATGAAAACCCATGCACCCTCTTTGACATATTCATGTACAAAAGCTTCCTGCCTTAGCAACTTAAGGTCAATCATGTAGTCAGTGAACTAACTATGAGGGACCAAACTCCATCTCGACAAAACTCCTCCCAGATTTCATAAAACCTCTCCCAATCTTCACAATCCAATCGAACCAATAGACAATTGTTCCCTTCATCTGTACTGAACAGGCCTTAATTAGTCCGTGCCATTTTGGAACTCCATAATAGTTGAAGTGAAGGTTAACTCTTGTTAAGCACTCCTCCACATCCATTTCACCATCAAAATATGGTATTTTGAGTCTCAGTACTGTACGGTATCCCCATGGATCAGCATTGCCAGGATTACTAGACACCCCATTGGTCCACTAACATTAGTGTCATGCCTTCTAAA
Source organism: Iris macrosiphon (assembly GCA_036927795.1). Lineage (NCBI taxonomy): Eukaryota > Viridiplantae > Streptophyta > Magnoliopsida > Asparagales > Iridaceae > Iris > Iris macrosiphon. The sequence continues at coordinate 85,269,565 of JAYESA010000016.1, forward strand.
GACGGATCGCATACTTTCTGATGTGAGTGTACTGGAAAATTGGAAAGCTGGTGATGGTGTTGTAGGTCCAAAGAAAGCCCTAAAGGAATTCCTTCCAAAGGCATTTGGATAAAGTAGGGGTGTATATATATATATATATATATATATATATATATATATATATATATATATATATTTTTGATGATTTTCTGTAAGTATTTTATTCATAGTCAATCTCTAAGTATGTTAAGTATTATATAGATTTAAAATACAATAACTTATTTTTATTAACTAAAAGAGGAGTGCCTATTTGCAATTTCTATTTAATTGAGGGGGGTTAAGAGAAAGGAATTGACTTGCTTCTGTTTGTATTATAGAATAAGGAAGCAGCAGCAACTTCTTCATCATCATCATTCCATTCGTCTTCTTCCTCTGCTACTTGTTCATTTAATTTTCCTTCTTCATATTTAACTATGGGGAAGCAGTAACTCGGCTGACGAAGGCAGCGCTGGCCGGGCCTCGCAGGGGCAGAGCGGGTACGGCGTCCAACAGTCGGGCTCACACGTACGGTCCGTCACTCAGTAGGCGTCTATTGGTCGGTCATGGTGTTGGCGACTGATCGGCGGTGGAACACCAGCGATGCAGCGTTCCTCAATGTATGGAGGCGCAGGCGACGGGTCGATCGGCAAGACAGCACGGATTGGGATGCACAGGATATCGCTCAGTGGGGAGGCGCTCGCTGTTCGGAGGAGAGGCTAGGGTGCAGGGAAAAGAGGCCGTGGTGATTGTAAGGGATGGGTTTCACAAAGGAGAGGAGGGATAAGTACTAGGGAGTATTAGTAAATGATTAATATATTCCAGGTTTTTTTTTTTTTATATATGTACTTTTTACTGGGTCAGGAACTTCCTGAGAGGGATTCGAACCGGGTCCATTCCCACGGGAGCCCCCATCGTAACCTACAGGCCACGACCACACGGACAATATATACTAGTTACTTCCACGTTCGTTGCACGTAAAAAATATATAATATTATTAAAAAATTAAATATAATTTTAAATTATATTAGAATATTTTAAATATAATTTGAATATATTTGAATTATAATTTTTTATAAATATATTTTTAAAATTTTGAATATGTATTTAATTATATAATATCATTTAGTTAGTTTAAAATAATTTAAATATTGAATATATTTTAGGATTTATATATGTTCAGGTAGTTAGAAAGATTTTATATTTTTAATTTTATTTTTCCTGAGGAAGAGAACTACCGAAGTTAAAAATATTTTAATTTTTTTAAATTAATTGGTTGATGATATACATATGGCTTAGAGGGCTCAATTTAGAGCCGGTTTTTGTCACGTCCTGGCCCCCGGGGAGGGGCCGCTCGCCCGGACCACCGCCTCGCTCGCCCCCGTAGCCGGATGACCCGGACGCGAACCACCGTGCCTCGGCGCACCGGACGCGAATCACCGCGCCTCGGCGCCAGTCCCGCGTATGCGAGGAAGGAACGCTTGGCCCGTTTGAATACCGGGACGTGATGCCGTGCGAGCCTGGGGTTGCGCCCGCACAAAGCTTCATCGTTAGAGTTTGTTGGCTATCATCGCATCAATCGAGTAAGCAGCGGAAATGGACATTGTTGCAATGCAATGCATTTAGCCAACTGAGTATTCGGGACAAATCGAGGGAATGGGTTCTCTTTAGCAAAGGCATCGTTCCATACATTATGCCCCTTTATACGATATGCATTCAAGAGGCAACAATCGAAACCAGTATTCCGGGTCTTAGGGACTAAGGCACACCTATCGCTCCCTCGGACGATCCAATACCTGCAAGCAAGTAAACTGTTGGTGGGTCAGCACTTTTATAAGTACTAGTGAGATAAAACAACTGAACAAAAACAAGCATTCACTAAAACCAACACTAAGTAATCATGTTATAAAATATTATATTACTAGTGATCTTTCTAGTTTTACCTATGTTCGTTTCATGCAGTAGAAGAACGGAGTCATATTACATTGTTTGGAAACATCTTTTAAAACAGAGTTTCATATGTGATATAAGCAAGCAAGCCGTTCGTTCTGTTTCAGGGTGTGCGCAGCGTGTCTTGTGAGACTCCAGGGACAAATGAATAGCTAGACACACATGCACATCTTAGAGGCAGTCCATCTATCCAAGCCAACATAATGAACTTAGCTATATGCAGGGCGGTCCCCGAGTATCTTAGGATCAGCAACTGTTGGACCAGCATACCAATGACTCATCATCTGATGCTAATGGTAGCTGTGACCCATGGTGGCTAATGACGCATGCAGTTCAGCTCTCCAACAATAGCCATTGTTCGACCGATGCGAATGCATGGAACACTATCAAATAAATTCTAGTATACAGACGAGACGAACCATCAGAACAGTTATCGTTGTTGCGGGGCAAGCCGACTTATCATTTGAACACATTCAGGCACGATATGGTTCTCTCAGAGCATAGGCGATAATGAACATGTTTATGCACTCTTAGACAAGCGTTTCGTTAAGCAGACATGATCGTTTCAAAGATAAGCTAGGTGAGTTCGTTCATTAACATTCAAGGCAGGTTCTATCATTCTCTTATGAAAACATTGCAAGCAAAAACTGAGATTATTATTAAGGCGTGCAAGAATCAGAGAACGAATACTACTAGAATAATTGGCGACATTTAACAATATTTAGCGACGTTTAGTAACTTTTATTCAGTTTTTAAAAGATTAGTCGCTATAAGTTCAATTTAGGTCGCTAAACGTCGCTAATATGTTTCATTTAGCGACGTTTAGCGACGTATTTAGCAACGTACAACTTTTGGACATTTAGCGACGTCATTATCGATGTGTCAGACGTCGCTAAGTTAGAGACGTTATTAGTGACGTCGCTAAAACATCGCTAATTTTTTTACTTATGGCTGATTCTCCCCATTTCCTTCGATCTCTACCTCTCCCTCTCCCTCTCCCAAATTTCAAACCCGCGTCCTCCCCCTCCGGCTCCCCTCCTCCCTCCAACGCCCCCTCCTCCCTCCCGGCGCCCCCTCCTCTCTCCCGACGACCCACCTCCGGCCGCGTCCTCCCCCCTCCTCCTCCTCCTCCTCCTCCTCCTCCTCCTCCTCTAGGTAAACCCTTTCTCTCTCTCTCTCTCTCTCTCTCTCTCTCTCTCTCACACATGACACACATGGCACTGACACTGACAAGACACACACACGTGACAGACACTAACACAGACACGACACACACACACTGACATGACACACACACGTGACCTAGGGTTAAGATTAGGGTTAGATTTTTTGACCTAGGGTTAGGGTTAGGATTTTTGACCTGGGGTTAGGGTTAGGGTTTTTGACCTGCGGTTAGGGTTAGGGTTTTTGGCCTGGGGTTAGGGTTAGGGTTTTTGACTTCGGATTAGGGTTAGGATTTTTGACATGGGGTTAGGGTTAGGGTTTTTGTACTGCTATGTTGCTTGTTGTGTGTGTCTGGGCAGTGTTGATTGTGACTGACTGTGTTTGTGTGTGTCTGGGCCGTGAAGAGTGGGGTGCCTGTGAGGTGTGATAGAGTATGGTGGAGGAATGGTTGTGTGCAAGGAGTTTATTGGGTATACTTTCAGTTGAACTGCAGGTGAGAGGGCTCGGGTCAATCCAAGGAGTTTATTGGGTATACTTCTGACATGAAATTTGTTTGGTAAACTATTAGGATCGTTGTCTACACGATGCCATGCATATCGAGAAAGTCTGAGTGCTCGTGTCTAAGAATCAACAAAAGAATTTTGTTTGACTTGGTAAAATTAATTGGTTTTAACTTGGTTGTGGACTAAAGACCCAAAAATAATAAAGTCAATATTAGATCACCAACTTGCTTATTTCATGTCAGAAGAATAAAAACAAGAAAGATCACCAACTTACTAACCGGAAATATATATTTTCTTTTCTTGTGTTTCATGTTCATTTGCTATGCTCGTGTCCAAGATTCTACAAATTGGTGCCTCTTGTATATAACTACATAACCACTATGAACATTATTGTTCTCAAAGATTGTACAAATTGGTGCCTCTTGTATATAACAACCATATTTTTACCAAGTTAATTTTATATTCAGAAAACCTTTTGATTGTTATTGCATCTTAGGTTATCACTCATGTTATATATGTGGAAGTTTTATATAAAAATGTACATTTAAGAATTTAATAAAACTGTACTTTTCACATGCTAATAATGAAGTCAATCTTAGCTCACCAACTCGCTTAAATGAAAAATATATTTTATCTAATATTATATAAGTATCTTGCATCCTTTTTACAACATGTATATGTTTAAGTAGTCAAACAAGAGTTTGTCCACTTGTAATTTTAATCTTCTTTGCATTACAAATGTCGTGTATACAACACCACCATTTCTCTTAAGAGCAGCAAATATTTTTTTATGAAATGGGGTTTGCCACAAGCCTAATATTACCAGTATCAAGTAAATGTGATGAAAAGTTTTTAGTAAAAAACTGGAAGGAGAAAAGATTTAGTAAATAATTAAATGAGAATGACGTACTGATCAACTTTTAAAAATCGAAATAAAGCGTGTCCACGGTTAAACATATAAATCATACAGGAATCTATGTGGTGGTTTGCTTGTTACTAGCCCTACACGTTAGGATAAGCACGATATTCGACATCATAGTGGAAATACAACATGAAGCCTTGGTCAATTAAGTTGGAGGTTGTACCTCACAAAGAGCTTCCTAAGAACACCTCTTAAAATGGTTGGTGGGGTTGTTTGGTAACCGGTATTTGGAGTGGAATTTGTTCCAAATCTGAAATTGAAATGAAATTTCACATTTTTTTTCGTTTGGTTTACTTTCACATCCAAATTCAAATCAAACTTTTATTTCAAAATTCATATTCAACTTTTCCTACACTTACGCTTTAGCAAACATGTCGGATTGAATTTCCAACCTAGATGGAGAACTCCGAAGTACAACGAGCATCATTCTTGTATCGAAAACATTCGAAAAGCTGAAGGCGACAATAGTGATGCATTTGAGCAAGTGTCAGACACGCATTGGAAAAAAATAGTATTAGAGTCATCCTAGTGATGTATGTGAGTACTTGAGGGAAATGAATGGTTTGGTGAGTGTGTGAGTACTTGAGGGAAATGAATGGTATCAATAGTATAGATTAGTGATGTATCAGGATATTAGAAGTAGGTAAGTGTTGTGTACCAATGTGAAGTAAGGGTAGAGTGTTGGTATATTGAGATACCAAGTATCAAGGTATTAGGGCTTGGTAATTAAGGTAAGATATTTGAGATACCAAGGAACGAGTTCTAGATAGGTATAGAGTGTGACGTCATTAGGGACGGGGCAAACCCTAACTCTCTCTCTCTCTCTCTCTCTCTCTCTCTCTCTCTCTCTCTCTCTCTCTCTCAGAACACACATGGCACTGACACTGATACGACACACACACACGTGACAGACACGACATTATTAGGGTTAGGGTTTTTGACCTGGGGTTAGGGTTAGGGTTGTCACGACCCGATTTTGTGGAATCTTTGGGGCGTCTCCCGAATCGTGACCGCCGTGCGAGCCTGGGGTTGCGCCCGCACAAGGCTATAGTATTTTGCATAACGAGCACATATTCAGAGTACGCAGATAAATTGAAACACAAATTTGAAACATAAAAAAGTTCTCTTTATTGATATATGAACATCTATTACAAACTCTTGAATGAGTCAACTAATTGCTGCACGGGCTTACAAAATTGTTTACACAAAATGAGATAGCAGTCCTGTATATTACATCCCTTTACTAAACTTCAAAATGGTAAAGACCTCCGGGCTGGATGACGGCCTTCCCACGGAGCTGCATTGTGTATTAAGTTGCAAGCTCCTTCATTCAAGTACTTCAAAATGCGGCGCGATCAGGATGCGCCTACAGCTGGACTGGATTGGGAAAGACGACTTTGGCTCCTCGTTCGGTTCTCCTTGGTGCGGTGAACATGTTTCAACGAGAGTCAGTACATCAAAATATACTTGTGAAGGCAAACTAACCCAACTATACCAATCAACACGTTGTTTTAATGAAGCATGCATATTATTATTTGTGGTCTTTCTATCTTGCCTTAGTTCATTTACAAGTAAGCAGCATATAGAACTTACTGAAATGAACTTGCCACCGTTCGGTGGATTTTACCTGCCCGTCTGAACCACCTGTACAATGCTTACCATGCCTTCCCTGCCACGAAGACACAAGTTAGCTTACAATAGGTTTAAATATACGTGGTGATCACTGGCTTGATTGCCATAATGGACACTAGTCAATGACGAGGATGGTGTGCAACGACATGTACGTGAGGTGCTGCATACCATCCCGTCTAAGAACGTGAGACTAAATGTGAAGTTACGTCCGGAATCGGATCGGTGCCAGTGCCCCAGCAGCCGTCCGCAGGAACTATACCTTGTGCACAAGTTGTCCGTGATCAAACGGTATCATTATTTTTCCAAACATTTTTCATGCAATTCAGGCAATACGAGTACGAGATAATTAACATTTTTATGCCGTTCAGGCAACACGAGTACGAGACAATTAACATTGCATAATTTATTTTACATAGTCTTCCTGACAGTTTATTTCATAACAAGTTTGTTCGTTACTTAGCACAATTAGAAAAAGATGCATTCTAACTCAATTGAAGCATGTATAGAACATTTGAAATGAACTAGCATACAATAAGATAACAGTTCACATGTTTGATTGACAAGCAATATAATCCAGGTCTATTCCCTTTTTATCTTGACATCTTTTAGTTAATACTTGGGTATCGTCTGATTGGGACAACAAGAATGCAAGATTTAGATATGAAGACTTGGAAGAAGGGCTAGCTAATCGGGATGGTAGCCACTCACTTAGTAGGTTGGAAAACAGAAGGAAAAAGGCGCTTCAAGACTCTGCTTGTAAGCCGCCTACTGCTCGTTCACCTACATTGCCACGAACAGCTGATTAATACCACTTTCTCTCTTTCCAAACATCGGAATTGAAATGCAGTTCACGAACAAAAACAAAAAAATCCATCGAAATCGTTTAAGAAAACACAAGCAAATCCGAAAACCAACTCAAAGCACGAAAGCAGCAAGCGACATCGAAATCCGAGACAACAAAGATGCAGTAGAGAGGTCCCTCCTGACTCTGCCGCTAAGTCGATCCCGGGGGCACGGTCCACTGAATATGGGAATCGATTCCGAAGAAACAAATCCATAATAAGGATGAGTTCTTATTTCAATCTATCCCGATCGAACAATACCATCTTGTAATTCTTAGCCGCGCTTCCCGATTAGGGAAAACGGGGCACCACATCCTACCCAACTAATTGGAAGTTTCGTCCACGAAACTTTGGAATAACACTTACCACTAGGAAACATTACGATGAGAATGTCGAGCAGAGTATTTAGGGCAGTCACGAATTTTATAATTTGTATTGCCACAAAGGACACTACCAGAAAAAGTCAAATTAGCGACGTCTAAAAACGTCGCTAAATAACCAAAAATCGTCGCTAACTAGGTTTAGCGACGTAATTAGCGACGTTTCAAAGCAGTCGGAAAACACCAAGTCGCTAAAACAAAAAATGTCGCTAAACGTCGCTATGCCGACGTTTTTTAGCGACTTTAATGTGTCGCTAAATTTAGCGACGTTTTGCGATGCCAAGTCACTAAAAAGCGACGTTTAGAAAAGTCGCTAAATATCGCTGATTAGCGACATCTATCGCGACATTACACCGACGTCTTTAATGACCTGGCTATACTGCCATGTCAGCAATTGGCGACGTTTAGCGATGTAATTAGCGACGTTATTAGCGACGTCCTTAGCGACGTTTTACAGCGTCGCTAAGTAGCGACGTAATTAGCGACGTAAATTAACGTCGCTAAACGTCGCTAAACGTCGCTAATAACGTCGCTAATTTTTAAAAAAAAATAAAAAAAATAATGTGCAGAAGCAAATATTGGTGATTCCCTGCAGTTTTACATCATCTTCATCATACACACCAACATGATTCAATCTAGTTAACTATATAATCCAATTAAATTAAAGACCACAAGAAGTATCAATCCAATTAAATGTGGATAACTATATAATCCAATTAAATTAACTAAAAAATTAAAGACCACAAGAAGCATCATACATCATGTCTATTGTTGAAGTATCAATAATTCATAAATAATAATAAAAATAACTATACTACTACGGATCTGCAGGAGGCTGACCAGCGGCGCGCTTGAAGGATAACAACTCCTCATACTCGTCCCGTGGAATCGACACCGATATCGATGGAGAAGGCAGTGACGTCGGTGGAGGCCGTGCCCGCTCCAAGTATGCGAGTCGCTGGTTGTAAGAATCCAGGGTAGATAACAGCCTCGTACTGCTATCACCCATTGAATCCTGCATCCTCGTCAGGTTCTCGCCCATCGATAGCTGTGACGCATGCATCCTCGTCAGCTTCTCGCCCATCGATAGGTGTGACGCCTGCAGCTCCATGATGTTGCGATCATTGGAGGCTCTAATATCATTTGTCAATTCTCGTAGCTCCGTCATGCTGCGGTCGAGCATATCCAATCGTGCGATGAGCATCGGATCGTCCGCCTGCGGCTGGGACCGGGACTGGTCCTCCATACTTCGCAGCAAGTCGTCACGGAGAGACGCAATCTGACGGTCAACGGCCTCCTGGACGGCCTCCTGGACTCTGGCCGACGACTGCGAGGGCTGCGACTACGAGGGGTGTGTGGAATGCACAGCTGTCGGGGAGGCCATAGATGACTGCGTCGCAACCAGGGCGCCATAGGAGCCCGTACCGTAGTACGTACCCCTCTGGAGACCACCAGCTGCGGTCACCCACAGGTCGTCCGCCGACGGAGATGGACTGGGCTGCGACAAAGCACCAGCCTCTCCAGGTGTAGGTGCACTAGCAGTCGCCCGCTCACGAAGCCTAAGATACTCGGCCTAGAAAAGGTTTGGAAACTCAATAATTGCCTAAGTTATATTAAAATAAACACAAAGTAAAGTAATACTTACATAGGTCTCTGAGGCCCTCTCATCAATGAGATTTCCGTCCTTGCGATGGGTGGCCAAGAAGACGGTCACCATGTTTGCATCCTCACCCCTCTGTACCTGTTAAAAATATATTTTTTATTACTAAACTTAAATATTTTTTCCAAGTACCATTTTATGGTACTTATATTAAAATAATATATTTTAAAAGAAAAAACATACCAAACGACGGAAATGTTCCGTCATCGGAATCGAGCCACCACACCACTTGGCAGCATTCTGCCTAGCCGCCTTGGCCTTCTTAGACCTTTCCTTGTAGCTCGGATCGTCGAATCTAGCCCTCATCGCAGTCCACTGCTCAGGCGTGATCCAACCTTGGATCAGTTTTTCAGCACGATCACGAGCCTTCTGGTCATCCAGAGCATCTCGGATAAGCTTGGCGGCAACGGTAGGAAAGAGCCGCTCAATCAACTCGGCCCGGTGCGGAGGATAAAAATACGTTTGCTACAATAAATAATTCATTAAGTTAGCATCACGAATATGCATAAATTAGAAGATTTATTTAATATACTTTTACCTGGAAGTGCGCAAACCAGAACACCTTCCTCTCCTCCGGAGCCTCAGAGTAGTTGATCCAAGGGCCACCGTAGTTGTTCCTCAAAAATTGGCCCAGGCATCTCTGAACCGACGATGAACGATATCTATACAGAAATAATAATTTAGATTACTGAAAAAGTCAATATACGATGAATAAAGAGAAACACAAATATATACTAAACCATCTAATTGACTTACTTTGTACCGTCGGCCCAAATCTCTGTCCTCGTCTCCTCCGGTGGTGCGCATGGAGGATCTTGCTGATGCTGGGACAATGTCGGCACGACCTCCTCTACATGCTCATCTGTCTCCATGGTTCCGTCAGCAAGAGGAACGCTGGACGAGGGAGTACTATCACGCCTGGAACTACTCGTCCCAGGAGTGATGCCACGCAACGTCGTCGCAGTCGGAGATGTGGCTGATCGATATACTGGAGTACTGGGCGACGATGATCCGGAACCAACAGTAGGCAGTACCGGAGTGGCACTCTGTCTACCTCGGGACCTGCCGAATCCTCTACGTTGTCCTGTCATATCTGATAACAACATATGATGAATATAGAGAAACACAAATATATACTACATTCTACAGTCGAAATGTGATACATATCTCAAAGCATTATACAGTCAAAATATAATACATATATTCGTTAATGTCAACATCTACTTCTACATGCAATATTTACAGTCCAAATACAGTTACATTCTACATGGAATATTTTATATTTTCAATCATCTTCAGAAAATTTATCTTGTTTGCCTTCCTCGTCCTGCTCTTCCTCTTCCTCGTCTTCACTTTCATCTACTTCGTCGTCCTCTTCGGATAATTCTACATCTTCTACATTATTACTCGTGTAATGAGTAACTTTCGTTGAGTCCACATCTACAATATTTGTTACAAGAGGTAGATCGTCCTCCTGATAAACTATTTTGTCAATGTCAAAGGTATTTCTAGCTTTAGTCTTGCATACTGCCCACCAATCCGACCTCGCTGTCCCCAGTCTAGGATAAGTTGTGAAGTACACGAGCTGAGCCTGACTTGATAGGACAAATGGTTCGTAGCCTTGATATCTACGCTTGTAGTTTATATCCACAAGGCCATGCTTGTCAATTTTCCAACCTTGATCTTGAATCGGATCAAACTATTCACACCTGAATAGCACGATATTAGCAGGTTCTGGGCCATAATTATATGTCAACTCCACAATCTCTCGTAAGATGCCAAAAAAATCATTGCCCGGATTGACGTCTTTGTAGTTTGTAGATTTGATACACAAACCACTGTTTTTCGTGGAATCAAGATCCAGAAAGCTGTCTCTGATAGGAGCATTTGTTGACTTGAACCTGAACCCATTCACACAGAAACTTGGCTATATTTTTACGACAGTAATTGGTCCCTTAGCTAGAGTCCTAATAGATTCAGTCTCGGGTGATATTAGACGATCGACCTAAATACCAAAGTAGCGATAGTAAGTTATTTGTTTTGCAAGTGCAGAAATAAAAAATAATTACCAAGCATCTTACATATGCGCTCAACCAAGGAGAAAAATGGCATCTCATATCTTGTTCTACTTCTTCGTCTGTTATGTAGGGTCTAACCGACCTCAACTCATCATTATATGTGCTGAAAAATAATGAAGTAACTGCTAATTAGTAGCATAATAGTATCTTATACTATTACATTGAGATGATGTAAACGTGGACGTATTAATTACTTACCCCTCTAGCTTCTCTACTTCATTCTCATCGCAATTGAGTAATATATACAATTGAGCAGCCCTTAGCTCATCGTCATTCAAATATCTCTTCTTCATTTTTCCCGAGGGCTTTCCGGATACATTAAATACTTTGAGTATTGCATCATTAGATTTCTGATATGCGTCGTCGTTTCTGGGAGCTTTCGTCCTATTAGTAGCAACATGCGGTTTGAAATACGTCGAGCAAAAGTTTGTAATCTCCTCGAGAACATAAGCTTCACAAATAGAGCCTTCAACCCGTGCCATATTTTTCACCTTTCTCTTTAGGTGATTCAGATGGCGCTCGAAGGGGTACATCCACCGATAACCGACAGGACCACCAACACGTGCCTCATAGGAAAGATGAATTGGCAAATGCTCCATAGAGTCGAAGAATCCAGGAGGAAACACCTTCTCGAGCTTACATAGTGTTACCGCAATGTCCCTCTCTTGCTTTTCTAGACGATCGACGAGCAACTTAGTACAACAAAGATCTCTGAAGAATATGCTCAGCTCTGTCAATGGGTCCCAAACGACCTGCGGTAAGAATTCCCGAAATGCAATCGGAATTAACCTCTCCATGAATACGTGACAATCGTGGCTCTTCATACCTACTAGTTTGTTCTCCTTGAGGTCGACGCATCTTTTCAAGTTCGACACGTACCCGTCTGGAAACTTGAGACCCTGAATCCACCTACAAAGTCTACCTTTATCCTCTTTATCCAGTGAGAAAACTGACTTAGGTTGCTTTAACTTTCCATTCCCCTCCTCTATCAAATACAATACAGGACGTCTACATATGTCTTCTAAGTCCAACCTGGCCTTCGGATTATCTTTCGTCTTCCCCTTTATATCCATTACAGTATTAATTATGTTATCAAACACATTCTTCTCGATATGCATGACATCAAGGTTATGTCTGATCAGATTGGTGCTCCAATATGGCAGATCCCAGAATATACTCCTCTTCGTCCAGTTATGGGTGCGACCAAATCCGTCACACTTGTACCCCTTAGCAGGCTCTTCGATAGCACTTGGTAAATCTTTTACCTCTTCCCATATCGTGCATCCGGGCCACCTTGGCGGTGGATTGGCCTTCTCCATAACTCCCGCATGAAAAGTATTCCGATTCCTTCGGTACGGATGATCCTTCGGCAAAAATTATCGATGACAATCGAAGAAGCACGGTTTGCCTCCGTGTTTCAAACGGAAAGCCTGAGAATGGTCCATGCAATACGGACATGAGAGACGACCATGGGTGCTCCATCCTGATAACATTCCATAGGCCGAAAAGTCGTTGATGGTCCACATAAGTGCTGCCCTCATCTGAAAATTCTGCTTCCTAGAAACATCGTACGTGTTGGCACCTACTTCCCACAGCTGATTCAACTCATCTATCAAAGGCTGTAAATACACATCGATGTTCCTCTTCGGATTGTTCGGACCCGGGATAATAACGGTTAGGAACATATACGGAGTCTTCATGCACATCCAAGGCGGTAGATTGTACGGAGTGACGATCACAGGCCAACACGAATACTGGGAGCCCGAAAGTCCGAATGGGGTAAAATCGTCAGAGCAGAGCCCCAATCTGACATTACGTGCTTCCTCGGCAAAATATGGATACTCTCGATCAAAGTGCTTCCATGCTTCTCCATCGGATGGATGATCCAATACTCCTTTGATCTGTTTTCGCCTGTGCCAACTCATGTTTTCTGCAGTCTCCTTAACCATAAACAACCGCTGCAACCGCGGCGTCAAAGGCAAGTAGTGCATCGAATCGGTAGGCTTCCTTGCACCAACAGACTTTCCTCTAACAGTGGCCTTGTAGCGATCAGCACCACAGAATCTGCACGCATCTTCATCCTTGTCGTCTTTGTAGTACAACATGCACCCGTTGCGACATGCATCGATTTTCTCGTATCCCATCCAAAGCGATCTCACCATCCTCTTAGATCGATAGAAGTCTTTAGGCAACTTTGCACCCTCGGGCAAGATCTCTATAATCAAATTGAGCAGTCGATTATAGCATTCTTGTGACATGTTAAAATTGGACTTGATGCTCAATAATCTTGTAACCACCTCCAACGGTGAATGATCCTCACAACCAGGATATAGTGGAGTCCTTGCATTCTCAAGCAACTCCATAAACTTTGCAGCATCGGCATTCGGTGCCTCCTCAGCTGTATCATAATTGTCCGGATTGAAACTCGGTCCCGCCGCATCATAATTGTCAGGATTGAAACTAGGCCCCGCCGCATCATAAACCATGTTCACCAACCCGTCATCGTAAGCATCGTGGTCTTGGACATCCATATACGGCTCCACATAGGGCTCCGACTCCGATGCTAGAGATACAAGTTCTCCGTGCGCGGTCCACTGATAGTAATTAGGCGTAAAGCCCTTCGAGTATAAATGATACGTAACTTCCACTTCTGGATGATATTTCCTGTTGCGACATCTCACACACGGACACTTAATTTTGGTACCGTCCATGTACTGAGGGAACGCCTTGGCGAACTGCAGGAACTGCTGTACACCCTCAATGAATTCATTCCGCATACCGCACATGTCATCAGGATGACGGTTGTACATCCACGAACGATGACGCAGATAGTAATTTATATCTATTTCTAGATACTTCTGCAAAAATGACAGTATGTATCATATAAATCATTATATACAGTGGTTTATCACCTAGCTTCATAACTTAACCGTACTATAAAAATCATATCTGATATAATACATACTTTCATTTATCAAAGTCTAAAATAAGCAATATTCATGCTAACCCATCTTAAACCAACTAACCAATACCTGGACACTAAGCTAACTAAAACTAGTATACATAGCTCACTAAATGCAACTGAAAACGGATACTGATACAGTGGGACTTGTTGATACTTACTGATACATGGTTGCTGAAATGACACAGTGCTGATGGTTTTCCTCTTCGGTTGCCTGCTCACTGTTGCAGACCTCCTTCTCACTGCCCACTACAAGGCTCGAGCATGCCATCCCGCTTATTCTAGATACCATCTTAGTACACTCCTATCTAACATCTCTAAACATCACTAACCTACATATCTATATATACCCTATTAACACTTGACTTTATACCTTGCCTACATTAACTCCTACAATTGCCTGTACTGATACCTCACACAGTCCCTGATACGTATCAGTGTATAAGTACTGATGACTGATACCAAACTGAAACTGAGATACACTAAGGCATGCCTCTGCACTGCCTAGGGACTGCCCCCAAGCCTAACTGACAGGCACCATTTGGGTGCACTGCTGCAGTGCCCCATGCCAGAGCCCCAAGTCTGTGTCCATGTGATATTAGTGTCTGTGTCCATGTGATATTAGTGTCTGTCTGTGTCCATGTGATATTAGTGTCTCTGTCCATGTCAAAAAACTTAATCCTAACCCTAGGTCCTTATCAGTGTCTGTGTCAGTGTGTGTGTGTGTCGTGTCATGTCTGTGTCACCATCTGTGTGTGTGTGTCGTGTCTGTGTCAGTATCACATGTGTTCTGAGAGAGAGAGAGAGAGAGAGAGTTAGGCTTTACCTAGAGCTCGAGGAAGAGGAGGGGGATGCCGGAGTAGCCGCGGGGGAGGTCGACGGAGCAGGCGGTCGACGGAGCGGGGGGGGCGGGGGAAATTTTGTTTCGTTTCGAAATTTCAACACATGGGGAAAAACAAAACCGAGCCCTAATTAACCAAATTTTAGCGACGTTTAGCGACGTCAAATAAGGACGTCGCTAAATTAAATTATAGCGACGTTACGGTCGTCGCTAAACACGTTGCTAAATATTTCTAATATAAACGTCGCTATTTGAGTCGCTAAACGTCGCTAACTTAGATATATTAGCGACGTTTAGTGACCAAAATTAAACTTATAGCGACTAATCTTATAAAAACTGAACATAAGTCGCTAAACGTCGTTAAATGTCGCCAATTAGCGACGTCTACCGACGTTTTACATGGAGTCGCTAAATTAGCGACGTTTTTACCTGGAGTCGCTAAAAAATGTCGCTAATCCCGCTTATTCTAGTAGTGGGAGACTAACCCTTGTTTCATACGATATTCGTTGGCAATGTGCCCCGACTTTCTGCAGAAGTGACATGTTTTGATCCAATCCACTTTCTGCTGACCACCATTATTTTGATGCTTTGTAGCGGTGTTTTCTCTATCGTTGCTTTGGCGTTTGTGATTGGAGGTATGCACATCGCCGGTAGAAACGTGAGGATACTGCGGTTCAAGAGATAGGGCATGATTCATGACTTTCCGCATTATCTGATACTGATGAACGACTACGTGCGCATGGATGGCAGGACGTAAATCACCTTCAAACCTTCTAGCTCGACTCGCTGTATCAGTTAAATAGGCACTAGCGAATTTGGAGAGTCGGTTGAATTCGGTGGAATACTGTTTAACAGTCATGCTGCCTTGCCTCAGTTACACGAACTCATTCTCCATCTGACGTCGTACTGGAGGGGGTATAAACTCCTCTTCAAACGCGGTATAAAAAGTCGTCTACGAGATCGCCTCCTCTCCCTGGTCAAATTGAAGAGATCGTCGATGCACGTCCCACCAATCGTGCGGGTTGAGGCGGAGCTGCAGTTGCGCGCATGCGACGCGCTTCTCTTCGGGGACCACTAGCAGAGCGAAGTGGTCTTCAAGTTCGGCCAACCAATCTAGAGCCACGATTGTGTCCTCAGTCTCGTTGAATGGGGTGTTGCAGAATTTCTTGAAGTGGCCAAAGTCGAAGGCAGTCACTTCCCTCGTCCTTGGAATTTGTGACGTCTCAACTTCAAGCATGGGCTGTTCCACCGGAGTCGCTGCTGTTACCGCGGAATGGTTGGAAGCCAAAGTCTGAACGATCTGTTGTAGGGCATCTACCTGCTTCTGTTGGACTGAGAATCGGGTCTCTAGATTGCTTTCGAACTTGGCTTGTCGAGCATCATCTCTTTGTTATTGTGCTTCTAACATTTGCATCACCCGCTCAAGCGGATCGACTCGAGACATGGCTCGCTGGCTTCGAGAGCTTCCCGAAGTGTCCGAACTACTTTCTTGGCCTTACGTTTCGTCCGGTGCTAACGCTGAGGATTGTATTGGTGCCATTCCTTCAAAAGAAGGTAAATTATATTAGGATCATAATTTATTATGGACTCATTGCATGAACGTATCTCATTTTGGCCTAACGAGTTCAAGAGTTCACACAGGAATTTGATCGTTAAAGAAACTTTTCCAGTACGAGGGTTAAGGAACTTGAAGCTGTGCTCTGATACCAACATGTCACGACCCGATTCTGTGGAATCGTTGGGGCGTCCCCCGAATCGTGACCGCCGTGCGGGCCTGGGGTTGCGCCCGCACAAGGCTAGAGTATTTTGCATAACGAGCACATATTCAGAGTACGCAGATAAATTGAAACACAGATTTAAAACATGGAAAAGTTCTCTTTATTGGTATATGAACATCTATTACAAACTCTTGAACGAGTCAACTAATTGTCGCACGGGCTTACAAAAGTGTTTACACAAAATGAGATAGCAGTCCTGTATATTACATCCCTTTACTAAACTTCAAAATGGTAAAGACCTCCAGGCTGGATGACGGCCTTCCCACGGAGCTGCATTGTGTATTGAGTTGCAAGCACCTTCCTTCAAGTACTTCAAAATGCGGCGCGATCAGGATGCGCCTACAGCTGGACTAGATCGGGAAAGACGACTTTGGCTCCTCGCTCGGTTCTCCTTGGTGCGGTGAACCTGTTTCAACGAGGGTAAGTACATCGAAATGTACTGGTGAAGGTGAGCTAACCCAACTATATCAATCAACACGTTATTTTAATGAAGCATGCATATTATTATTTGTGGTCTTTCTATCTTGTCTTAGTTCATTTACAAGTAAGCAGCATATAGAATTTACTGAAATGAACTTGTCACCGTTCGGTGGATTTTACCTGCCCGTCTGAACCACCTGTACAATGCTTAGCATGCCTTCCCTGCCACGAAGACACAAGTTAGCTTGCAACATGTTTAAATATACGTGGTGATCACTGGCTTGATTGCCATAATGGACACTAGTCAATGACGAGGATGGTTTGCAACGACATGTACGTGAGGTGCTGCATACCATCCCGTCCAAGAACGTGAGACTAAACGTGAAGTTCCGTCCGGAATCGGATCGGTGCCAGTGCCCCAACAGCCATCCGCAGGAACTATACCTTGTGCACAAGGTGTCCGTGATCGAACGGTATCATTGTTTTGCCAAACATTTTTCATGCAATTCAGGCAACACGAGTACGAGATAATTAACATTTTCATGCCGTTCTGGCAACACGAGTACGAGACAATTAACATTGCATGATTTATTTTGCATAGTCTTCCTGACAGTTTATTTCATAACAAGTTTGTTCCTTACTTAGCACAATTAGAAAAAGATGCATTCTAACTCAATTGAAGCATGTATAGAACATTTGAAATGAACTAGCATACAATAAGATAACAGTTCACATGTTTGATTGACAAGCAATATAATCCAGGTCTATTCCCTTTTTATCTTGACATCTTTTAGTTATTACTTGGGTATCGTCTGATTGGGACAACAAGAATGCAAGATTTAGATATGAAGACTTGGAAGAAGGGCTAGCTAATCGGGATGGTAGCCACTCACTTAGTAGGTTGGAAAACAGAAGGAAAAAGGTGCTTCAAGACTCCGCTTGTAAGCCGCCTACTGCTCGTTCACCTACATTGCCACGAACAGCTGATTAATACCTCTTCCTCTTTTTCCAAACATCGGAATTGAAATGCAGTTCACGAACGAAAACAATGAAATCCATCGAAACCGTTCAAGAAAACACAAGCAAATCCGAAAACCAACTCAAAGCACGAAAGCAGCAAGCGACATCGAAATCTGAGACAACAAAGATGCAGCAGAGAGGTCCCTCCTGACTCTGCCGCTAAGTCGATCCCGGTGGTACGGTCCACTGAATATGGGAATCGATTCCGAAGAAACAAATCCATAACGAGGACGAGTTCTTGTTTCAATCTATCCCGATCGAACGATACCATCTTGTAATTCTTAGTCGCGCTTCTCGATTAGGAGAAACGGGACACCACAAGGGTTAGGGTTTTTGACCTGGGGTTAGGGTTAAGGTTTTTGACCTGGTGTTAGGGTTAGAGTTTTTGATCAATTTGTGGTTTGAGCTCACATCGCAAAAATTTACACAATATTTAATATTAGACAATATATTTATATCTATTATCAATTATATTCTTTGTTTTCATCTATCTTACCAGATGGCACCCATGACCCAAGCACGTGCACGTCGCTTGAGAGAGACACCTCCTACTGTTAAGGAGGAAGTGATGCCTCCTACTGTTAAGGAGGAAGTGAATGTTAAGGAGGAAGAGATACCACCTGTTGTTAAATTGGAAGCGGTTGTTAAGGAGGAATTTGTGCCTCCTACTGTTGGGCAGGCACCAGCTCAGACGGGGAGTTCCAGTCACCTAGCACCTATAGCGGAGATTGATCACATAGACGCTATTTATGCGCAGTATCTGAGGGACTGGTATGTACCCCAGCGTATTGGATATCCTCGAGATTGATACTGTGATGTTTCATATACTTTTATTGTGGTTATTGTGATACTAATATATTATGCATTTTGTGTGACTGTGATACTTATATATTATGCATTTTGTGTGACTATGATACTTTTATTATGGTTATAGTCTGATTGTGATATTTTTATATACTTTTTGTGTTATTTCGTACGCAAAAAATTCAAGGAGGGTTGCTCCAGGTCTGTCTATAATATTTGTGTGTATTGTGCGACTGTGATACTTTTTATTCATATTAAATGATGTTAATTTACCGGTGTTGAGTGTTCCACCGTAGGGGTCGGCGAACCCAGAGAATTCAACGGAGGGTTGCTCCGGGTCTATTTTTAATTAGAAATTCATAATTTGTAGGAGATTGGTAATTTTTAACATTTTTTTATTTTTCACTGAAAATTTAGCGACGTTTAGCGACGTTACTATACGTCGCTGAATACGTCGCTAATTAGCGACGTTTAGCGACGGATGAGCACGTCACTAATTTAGCGACGTTGCGTCGCTAAACGTCGCTAATTTTGTGACATATTTAAGTCGCTAAAAAATGTCGGTGTAGCGACGTTTTTTCTTTCAGCGACGTGCTGAGTTTCGACTTCTGTAAATATCGCTAATTATGTTGCTAAAAGTGATTAGCGACATTTTTTGGTCATTTAGCGACGTTTTTTTACGTCGCTAATTTGACTTTTTCTGGTAGTGGAAGTTCTGCCCACTCACCTTGATACATAATGCCGACGCGGAGCGGGGCATTACATACTTACCAACCAACAAAAAGTTTCGTCCTCGAAACTTCAAGGATAAACTTCTCGATATTTCGAGCAGCGATAGTCCTCATCCCTCGCCATACTCAATCGAAACAATCAAGCAACTCAAGTGCGAAAAATATTTGTACTTTGAGAATATCTATGGACTAATTGTATGGAACGCGCTATTGCAATACCATATCGATAATACCTCAGAGTCATAGCAACGGATTGGGCCAAGAAATCGATTCCGCTCTGATACCATTCTGTCACGCCCCGGCCCCTGGGGAGGGGCCGCTAGCTCGGACCACAGCCTCGCTCGCCCCCATAGCCGGATGACCCGGACGCGAATCACCGCACCTCGACGCACCGGACCCGAATCACCGCGCCTCGACGCCCGTCACGTGGGTGCGAGGAAGGAACGCTTGGCCCGTTTGAATACCAGGACGTGATGCCGTACGAGCCTGGGGTTGCGCCCGCACAAGGCTTCATCGTTAGAGTTTGTTGGCTATCATCGCATCAATCGAGTAATCAGCGAAAATGGATATTATTGCAATGCAATGCATTTAGCCAACTGAGTATTCGGGACAAATCGAGGGACTGGGTTCTCTTTAGCAAAGGCATCGTTCCATACATTATGCCCCTTTATACGATATGCATGTAAGAGGCAACAATCGAAACCAGTATTCCGGGTCTTAGGGACTGAGGCACGCCTATCGCTCCCTCGGACGATCCAGTACCTGCAAGCAAGTAAGATGTTGGTGGGTCAGCACTTTTATAAGTACTGGTGAGATAAAACAACTGAACAGAAATAAGCATTCACTAAAACCAACACTAAGTAATCATGTTATAAAATATTACATTACTAGTGATCTTTCTAGTTTTACCTATGTTTGTTTTATGCAGTAGAAGAACGGAGTCATATTACATTATTTGGAAACATCTTTTAAAACAGAGTTTCATATGCGATATAAGCAAGCAAGCCGTTTGTTCTGTTTCAGGGTTTACGCAGCGTGTCTTGTGAGACTCCAGGGACAAATGCATAGCTAGACACACATGCACATCTTAGGGGCAGTCCATCTATCCAAGCCAACACAATGAACTTAGCTATATGCAGGGCGGTCCCCGAGTATCTCAGGATCGATAACTGTTGGACCAGCATACCAATGACTCATTATCTGATGCTAATGGCAGCTGTGACCCATGGTGGCTAATGACGCATGCAGTTCAGCTCTCCACCAATAGCCGTTGTCCGACCGATGCGAATGCATGGAACACTATCAAATAATCTCTAGTATGCAGACGAGACGAACCATCAGAACAGTTATCGTTGTTGCGGGGCAAGCCAACTTATCATTTGAACACATTCAGGCACGATATGGTTCTCTCGGAGCATAGGCGATAGTGAACATGTTCATGCACTGTTAGACAAGCGTTTCGTTAAGCAGACATGATCATTTCAAAGACAAGCTAGGTGAGTTCGTTCATTAACATTCAAGGCAGGTTCTATCATTCTCTTATGAAAATATTGCAAGCAAAAACTGAGATTATTATTAAGGCGTGCAAGAATCAGAGAACGAAGTTCTGCCCACTCACCTTGATACATAATGCCGACGCGGAGCGGGGCATTACAGTTCTAAGCCACACTATATTAGTGAAATATATATATATATATATATATATATATATATATATATATATATATATATATATATATAGAGAGAGAGAGAGAGAGAGAGAGAGAGAGAGAGAGAAAAAGAAAGAAAGAAAGAAAGAAAGAAAGAAAGAAAGAAAGAAAGAGACATTTTCAAGGGCGGGGCCAGGGTTCTAGTTTACCCTGGGCTGAACTAAAATCAAGCTACGATATAGGAACATTCGATTGGAGACCAAGTATCAAACATTCAACTGGGGACATGATCAACCATGCCTAACAAATAAAATAAAAAATCAGAGACTTCACGAGTATTGATAAACATGATTTTGTAACAAGGATTTTATTAAGCAAATGTTCTCAAAGCTTGTCGGTGTCTAGAAAGTAAGAAAAAGTTTTCAAAGCAAAAGGACTAAGGGTCCGTTTGGTTCACCATAAGGTAATCGTAATGGCGATTACGTTGTAATTCTAATTCGAATGTTCGGTTGGACAATGAAAAATTAGATGTAATGTAATCGCGATTACAATTTGATTATATTACATCAGTTTCCTCTAAAACCAATTACGTCATAAAACTTATGTAATCACGATGACATTACAATTTAAGTGGATGTTTGATATGCAGTAAAATTTTCTTTTTTTTAGCCGATTTTCCTCGTTTCTTGTCATTCTTAGCGTTTTTTGTCGTTTTTCTTAATTTTTTTCATTTTTGATGGTTTTTTTACGTTTTTTGTCGGTTTTGTTAGATTTTTGACATTTTTTCCGTTTTGATCATTTTTTGTACATTTTTTTGTCTTATGTCGTTTTTGATTGTTTTTGAACATTTTTATCATTTTTTCTCGTTTTGTCCCCTTTTTATCGTTTTTGGTCTTTTTTTTCAATTTTTTGTCGTTTTTGGTCGTTTTTAGCAGTTTTGGTCGTGTTTGCTCATTTTTTTTTAATGGTTTTTGCACTATTTTTTGTCGGTTTTGATCTGGTTTGTTCATTTTTTGTCATTTTTGATCTTTTTTCACGTTTTTATCATTTTTGCACATTTTTGTCTTTTTTTTGCCCATTTTTTATCTTTTTTGCTGTTTTTGGTCCATTTTTTAATGTTTTATCTTTTTTGCTATTTTTTGTCATTTTTATTGTTTTTTTGTCATTTTCTTTGTTTTTTTATTTTTGGTCATTTTTTTATTGTTTTTGCTTTTTTGTCCTTTTTTGTCTTTATGTTTTTTTATCGTTTTTATCATTTTTCCATTTTCGGTTTTTTTTTGGTTTTTGCACATTTTTTGTCGTTTTTGATATTTTTAAATTATTATTTTCGTTTTTGCCTTTTTTTTTTATTGATTTTTGATCGATTTTATTGTTTTTTTGTCGTTTTTGATAATTTTTGTGCGTTTTTGCTAGGTTTTTTTTGTCGTTTTTGACCGTTTTTAATGTTTTTGTCTATTTTTTTAAGTTTTGCTTTTTTGTCGTTCCAGTCTTTTTTGATCAATTTTTGTTGTTTTTATAATATTTTCGTTTTAGTCGTTTTTTATGAATTTTTTTATTTTGCTTGTTTTTTTTTCGTTTTGGGTTGTTTTACATTTTTTGTCGTTGTTGATTTTTTTTTGTCGTTTTTATCTTTTTTGTTCGTTTTTAGCGCTTTTGCTCATTTTTTATCGTTTTTTTGTCGTTTTGGTATGTTTTATTATTTTTGGTCATTTTTTTGTTTTTTTTATCGTTTTTGATTTTTTTTGATCTTCTTTGTCATTTTGGATTTTTTGGGTCATTTTTGTTTTCTTCTTGTTTTTTTTTTATCGTTTTTCGTCGTTTTTTTGTGTTATTCAATTTTGGTCGTTTTTCGTAATTTTTATCATTTTTGATCCTTTTTATTTTCTTTTTTGCTGTTTATGAACTTTTTCTTTTTTTGGTCATTTTTTTCGTTGTCTTTTTTTATTTTTGGTCGTTTTTTATCATTTTTTTCATTTTATTATTTTTTAAAATTTTTGGTCGTTTTGAACTTTTCTTTTTATCCTTTTTTGCCATTTTTGAACTATTTTTTTTTCAATTTTTGACCTTTTTATGTTTTTGGTTGTTTTTTCGTTTTTTTGTTGTTTTTTGAATTTTTTTTTTTGTCGTTTTTGAACCTTTTTTTTTCATTTTTTATCAATTTTTTCTTAGTCGTTTTGTTTCATATTTGATTCTTTTTGAACTTTTTTGTTTTTATCATTCTTTTTTTGTTTTACGTCGCTTTTGAACGTTTTTTTTTCGTTTTTGACCTTTTTTTTCCATTTTTAGTCTTTTCTTTCATTTTTCATTTTTGGTTTTTATTTTTTGTTGTATTTACTTTTTTTGGTCTTTTTCAATTTTGGTCGTTTTTATCATCTTTTTGTTTTTTTTTCGTATTTTATCATATATTTTTTTTTTCATTTTTTGTCCTTTTTGAACTTTTTTTGTTTTTTTGGTCATTTTTAATTTTTTTTTTCATTTTTTATTTTTTTTCATCTTTTTTGATCATTTTTTTATTTTTAATGGTTATTTTTTTTTATCGCTTTTGATCTTTTGGTTTTTTGTTTTTGTTTTTGGTCGTTATTATCTTCTTCTTCTTCTTCTTCATTTTTTGTGTTTTTTGATTTTTTTTTTTATTTTTGATTTTTTTTTATTTTTGTTTACTGGTCTTTTTTTAGCAGAAGGACAAAACTAATATTTTCTACTTTTTTATTTATTTATAAAAAAATCTATTTATTTTTCTTCTATTTCATTTTTAATTTTTAATTTATTTACTTTTAAATTATATGTTGTATTTTTAAAAAATATTATTACCTTAAAACTCAATTACATTACATGGTATATCAAACATATGAATACAATTGACATTACATTGTATGATTTGATTACATGTTCCAACCAAACATGATATGTAATTGTAATTCCATTACATTAATTACAAATCCAATTACATTACAAATCCAATTCCACTACAATTACATTACGATAAACCAAACTTGTCCTAAATGTATCTCATGGCATGCAGAACTAGAATTTTAATGGAAAATATAGACTCACAAATCGAGCATAAACTGCTAGTGTACCCACCAGGGATGCCTTCAAATAAACTTCTTCCATTCCAATGATGGATTGGTTCCTTTTATCTCAGTACCAACATAAATCTTGTTGTAATCCCGAGATTTAATGAAGAAAAAGACTGAGAATAAAGCTTTTTATAATAGTTGTAACTTTAACATGACAAGAAAGGAGTACTTGTGCCAAGCACCGAGCCAACCATAGTCAACGATGACAAACAAAGAGAAAATTAATGTCTGCTTGTTAGTGCACTTAACCTTCAAAAGGTGCTAACGAACAACAATGGAAAGAAATTAGAATATGGAAAAAAAAAAAAAAGAAAAAAAAAAAAACACAGTCACTTGAATTGGTATAACTAACATTGGGAGGAGCACAACGTAGGCACCTTACATTGTCCTCAGAAACAACAATGTAAAATCAGTCGCATGAAGCTTGATATTAAATCCGTCAAAGGTGCTAACGAACAACAATGTAGGTTGCCCTAGTAAAAAAAAAATTTCCTTTTTTTAGCCCGGGCTGTAAGTCCGGATCAGCCCAGCCATGGCTCCGCCCGACATTTCTATCAAATTTTATTCAAGTGATACTGACTAATTCTAATACTGACTGACTACTACTCAGTAACTTTATTCAAGTGAACACTGACTAGCACAAGGCTAGCTATTCAGATGAGAACCCATACACCCGAAGCTAGACGCGGCTAGCGCCGGACCTGACGGAGCTCTGCACGTCCGTGGGCAAACCAGCAATTCTGTTCAAATGGGCAGTACCGATGAGTTTCATTCCAGTGAACGCAGAGCTTGGTCTTCTCTTTCTCAGGCTCGGGAGGATGATGAGCAGGAGCAGCCGCCGCCGGAGGACGAGGAGGGCGTGGCGCAGGGGCAGGACCATCCGCAGCAGCGGGACGATAAGGAGCGCGAACCGGAAGAGGAAGACCACCAGCGGGACGATAAGGAGCACGAACCGGAGCTGCGGCGGCGAAGGGAGGGTGAGCGGCCGCCACCGGAGGGCGAGGAGGGGCAGGATCTGCAACAGGAAAAAAAAAAATCAATTATATATAAATGTAGGTATTCTTATACGTAAAAAATTATTATATATGTACAACCTGCCGCTGGTTCTTCAAGAAGACCTGAGGGTATTAGATGATGCCCGTGCCCAACTTCATCCTGAACATCGAAGGGCAAGAGATGCCATGCATAATCGTGGTCAAAATCATCTGCAAGGGAAAGAAAACACCATAATTGTCTTCTTCTTGCGAAGTAGGAATAAATAAAATGCTACTTACGGAAAGAATTCTCAACAAAAAAAAAAATTGAAATAAAAATCGAGTATCCATCCCAGCTACCACGTCCTTAAATTATATATGAAATGGAATCATGTGTTACTTCGTACGTTAAGAAACGATCATTGTGCATGTTAAAGAAAAGTCAAGATTTTAAACGTCCTTCTTTTAAATTCAGAAAATCCAAGGTCCTTCAACAAAAAAAAAGGATATCAAGATTTCTTCGAAACATCTAGTTTTAAAAAGTTCAAAAGATCCCGAAGAACACACAAGTTGGTACGTCAAGAAATAAAGAAAAAAAAAATTCTAAAATTTTATTTACATCAGAAGAGGCGGACACTGATGGGAATGCAAATCAACGGTAAAGAAAACGATTAAATGTTAAACATGAAACAAATAAAGGTTCTTTCAAGTTCTTTACATACAAAAAAATACACGAAGTCGATACACATTATATTCGAACCAAGAAACTATGAATATCCGCTAAATTAGATTCAACCAAATGTTAAACAAGTTAACGGTAATAATTTACATCAAGAAAACAACGTTTAAACTTCACGTTTTAGATATCTCAAGTGCTTACATACGGGATAAAAATACACACCAAGAAAAAGCATTATATCTAAAAAACCCTACTAGATTTAGATATTTCAAGGAAAGAGAGAAATCATGAAGGAAATACACACCAAGAAACTACATTAAGCAATATATCTAAAAAACCCTACAAGATTTTGATACAAAATATTATGATAAAATATAAAACTCAAGAAATGCACAGGAAGGAAAGAGAGAAATCATACTGTCAGCCGCCATTTCTCCAGTCCTCCTCCTTCTTCTTCTTCTTCTTCTTCTTCTTCTTCTCTTTTTGCTTCCTTACTTCCGACTAAACACAAGTATTTATAGTGACAGACGCACGCCCAACTTAGGGGTAGTTGGGTCCAGTCGCTCGAGAAAAAAAAAGTACTTTTTTTTATTTTAAAATATAAGTGCCAGCTAACCCAAACAAAAAATAAGAGTGGAACCCTTGAGGTGTTAATTTAAAACACTCGGCCATTAATAACCATTGGATGATGCATTTCACCCCTTATTTTTTTTCCAAGGACCTAGACAGAATTTTTTTTCAATCACTACTAAAAATTGTAGGATTAGCGACGCTACAAAACATCGCTAAATTGTAAAATTACGTTGCTGAAATAAAATAGCGACGTTATTAGCTACGTTTTATAATTATCGCGGTCTAGCTAGTCGCTGACTAAAAATACGTCGCTATACGTCGCAACTAGCGACGTATCTTAGTGACGTATGAACGTCGCAAAATTTTCACCAATTAGCGATATTCTGCGGCGCAATGTTGGAATATGAGCGACACAAATTTAGTCGCAAAACATCGCTGATATTTCTTTACTTAGTGACGTTTACTGTGTCACTAAACGTCGCTGACATTCTTTCGTTAGCGACGTTTAGCAACGCATGTACGTCGCTAATAATTTTTTGAATGTAGAGACGTTTAGCAACGTATTTTAGTTACGTCTTGAGGACATGGCAGAGATTGCCAAGTCAGCAAATTAGCGACTTTTAGCGACGTCTTGGTACAGGGATATCGACGTTCTGATACCTCTCTGCGACGTATTTGTACGTCGCTAAACGTCGCTAGATGTCGATAAACGTCCCTAAATTGCTGTAATTTAAAAAAAAAATGGAGATTGTTACATAATAATTTAACCAATTCGGGCCGAACTAAGAGACCAAACTCGGGCCGAACTCGTGCCGAACTTAGACCGAACTCAGTTACCCTTTTGACATGAAATCAACCAATTCAATAGCTCCTGATTTCTTAGTCCAACGGTTGAAAATTTGAATTTA
Source organism: Iris macrosiphon (assembly GCA_036927795.1). Lineage (NCBI taxonomy): Eukaryota > Viridiplantae > Streptophyta > Magnoliopsida > Asparagales > Iridaceae > Iris > Iris macrosiphon. The sequence continues at coordinate 85,297,130 of JAYESA010000016.1, forward strand.
ACCCCATCTGAATTCTGACCGAATTATGTTTGCGTACACCCTATAAATATGATTAAAATTCTTCATTCTTACACAAATCAACCATTCTTAAGTCTTCTATCCTATTGTGAGCAAACCTCTAAAGCCTTCATCTTTCCATCTCAAAGAGCAACTCTCTAGCCTTCCTAGTGCCAAGTGCGGTCTCGGTCTAGAAGTCTTCTGAGTTTTAAAGAGCTTTGTTCCATCAGTTACTCTCTCTGTCAAGCTGTGAAGTTGCGAGACTTTGGATCAAACCTCGTGGTTGTAAGAAGTGAAAATCCTTCGGATCAAAGCTTGTGATTCACTATTGGTGATTATAGTGGATACAACTCCGAGCTTGAGTTCTCGGGACTGGACTAGTCCTCTCAGAGGGAAACCAATATACATCTTGGTGTTTGCGTTTGTTTTCTCTCACTCTATTTTATATGTTCATAACACTGCTAGTAGTTTTGCTTACACATGAAATATATTCTAACTGCCAGTAGTTGATCACCATTGCACGCCAAAGAATTATATTTGAACAGGTAATTTTATTCCGCTGCACGCATACACTCTATTCACCCCCCATAGAGTTGCCATACACGGTCCTACAGTCCTGTCATAACTGATAACAACATATGATGATAAATATACGCATATATATATATATATATATATATATATATATATATATATATATATATATATATATATATATATATATATATATATATATATATATATATATATAATACAAACAAAATTAAATGAAGAAGAAAAAATAAAATAAATCTCACAGTCATAATGGAAATGCACACAAAAATGTCTAATCCAGAAAAATGTATGAATAGACCGGGAACAACCCTCCGTTGAATTACACATAAAAGTCTAGATAACCAAAAAGTCTAGAGTCTTGGCAACAATTTCCAGTAAGTCTAATCAGAAAAATATAGTACATGTCACAAGACTAAATAAATTTAATTTTATTTTTAATCCTCTTCTGAAAATTCATCTTCTTCGTTTTCCTCGTCCTCCTCTTCCTCGACCTCGTCCTCCTCTTCTTTACTTTCATCTACTTCATCTTCCTCTTCGGATAATTTTACATCTTTAACACGATTAGCCGTGAAATGAGAAACTTTCGTTGAGTCCACCTCTAAAATATTTGTTACAAGATGTAGCTCATCCTCCTGATAAGCTATTTTGTCAACGTCAAAGGTATTTCTAACTTTGGTCTTGCATATTGTCCACCAGTCCGTCCTCGTTGTTTCCTATTTAGGATAAGTTATAAAGTACAGGAGCTGAGCTTGACTTGATAGGACAAATGGTTCTTAGCCTTGATATCAACGCTGGTAGTTCACAAGACCATGCTTGTCTATTTTTCAACCTTGATCTTGGATCGGATCAAACCATTCATACTTGTATAACACGATCTTAGCAAGCTCTGTTCCATATTATATATCAGCTCCACAATCTCCTGTAAAACGTCATAAAAATTATTGCCTATGTCGATATCTTTATAGTTCGAAGATTTGATACATAAACAACTATTTTTGATGTCCTCGAGATCCAGAAAATTGTCTCTGATCGGGGCTGTTGTTGACATGAACCTAAACCCATTTACACAATAGCTTGCCAGATTTTGACGACATAAATTAGCCCCTTAGCTAGAGTTCTAATATATTCATTCTCAAGTGTTGCGTCTGGACGATCGACCTAAATACCAAAAGATAAGAAATTAAGTTCAACATTCCGTTAATTATTGTGTAAAGTGCATATACAAAAAGTAATTACCGAGCTCCTTATATATTCACTCTACCAAGAAGGAAAATGACGTCTCATTTCTTGTTCTACTTCTTCGTCTATTTTGTAGGGTCTAACCGACCTCAGCTCATCATTATATGTGCTGAAAAATAATGAAGCAACCGCTGATTAGTAGCATAACATTACCGAGCTTATACCATTATATTGAGATAATATAAACGTGGACATATTAATTACTTGCCTCTCTAGCTTCTCCACTTTATCCTTGTCACAATTGAATAATATATACAACTGAACAGCCCTTAGCTCGTCGTCATTCAAATGTCTCTTCTTTATTTTCCTCGAAAGCTTACCGGATGCATTGAATACTTTCAGTATTGCATCATTAGATTCCAGATATCCGTCGTCGTTTCTCGGAGCTCTTGTTCGATTAGTAGCAACATGATGTTTGAAATACGCCGAGTAATAGTTTGTAATCTCCTCGAGCACATAAGATTCACAAATAGAATCCTCAACATGTGCCTTATTTTTTACCTTTCTCTTTACGTGGTTCAGATGCCGCTCGAACGTGTACATCCACTGATAACTGATAGGCCTACCAACGCGTGCCTCATAGGAAAAATAAATTGGCAAATGCTTCATGGATTCAAAGAATCCAAGAGAAAACACCTTCTCGAGATTGCACAGTGTTACCGCAATGTCCTTCTCTTGCTTTTCTAGATGATCGACGAGCAAATTAGTAGAACAAAGATCTCTGAAGAATATGATAAGCTCTGTCAATGGATCCAAAATGACCTGCGGTAAGAATTTCTGAAATATAATCGAAATTAACCTTTCTATGAATACGTGACAATCATGGCTCTTCATACCCGTCAGTTTGTTCTCCTTGAGGTCGACGCATCTTCTCAAGTTCGACACGTACCCGTCTGAAAATTTTAGGCCCTGAATCCACCTACAAAGTCTTCATTTATCCTCCTTCTCCAGTGAGTAAATTGTCTTAGGCTGCTTTAACTTTCCATTCCCCCTCCTCTATCAAATGCAACGCAGGACGTCTACATATTTTTTTCATGTCCAACCTGGCCTTCGGATTGTCTTTCATCTTCCCCTTTACATCCATTACAGTATTGTTTATGTTGTCAAACACATTCTTCTCGATATGCATGACATCAAGGTTATGTCTGATCAGATTGTGCTCCAATGTGAAAGATAGAATATACTCCTCTTCGTCCATTTATGACTGTGACCAAATCCGTCATACTTGTACCCCTTAGCAGACTCTTCGATAGTACTTGGTAAATCTTTTACCTCTTTCTATATCGTGTATCCGGCCCACCTTAACGGTGGATTGGCCTTCTCCACAACGCTGGCACAAAAAGCATTCATGTTCCTCCGGTACGGATGATCCTTCGGCATAAATTATCGATGATAGTTGAAGAAGAACGATTTGCCTTCGTGTTTCAAATAAAAAGCCTTAGTACAGTTCATGCATTACGGACATGAGAGACGGCCAAGAGTGCTCCATCCCGATAATATTTTATAGACCAAAAAGTCGTTGATGGTCCACATAAGTGCTGCCCTCATCTGAATTTTTTTTTTCTAGAAATATCGTACGTATTGACACCTACTTCCCACAGTTGATTCAACTCATCTATCAACGTTTGTAAATACACATTGATGTTCCTATTTGGATTGTTCGGACCTGAGATAATAATAGTTAGGAATATTATCAGTGTCTCCATGCACATCCAAGGCGGTATGTTGTAGGGAGTAACGATCACAGGCTAATACGAATACTGGGAGCCCAAAAGTTCGAATAGGGTAAAACCGTCGGAGGAGATCCCCAATCTGACATTACGCGGATCTGAGACAAAATCTGGATACTCTCGATCAAAGTGCTTACATGCTTCTCCATTGGATGGATGATCCAACACTCATTTGATATGTTTTTGCCTGTGCCAACTCATGTTTTCTGCAGTCTCCTTCACCATAAATAACCTCTGCAACCGCGGCGTCAAAAGCAAGTAGTGCATCGAATCAGTAGGCTTCCTTATTCCGACAAACCTTCCTCTAGCAGTGGTCTTGTAGCAATCTGCACGTGTCTTCATCCTTGTCTTCTTTGTAGTACAACATGCACTCGTTGCGACATGCATCAATTTTTTCGTATCCCATCCAGAATGATCTCACCATTCTCTTAGATCGGTAGAAGTCTTTAGTCAACTTAGAACCCTCCGGCAATATCTCTATAATCAACTCCATCAGTCGGTTGTAGTATTCTTGCAAAATATTAAAATTGAATTTGATGCTTAACAGTCTTGTAACCACCTCCAACGGTGAATGATCCTCATAACCAGGATATAATGGAGTCCTTGCATTCTTCAGTAACTCCATGAACTTTACAGCATCGACACTTATTTTGGTGTCGTCCATGTACTAAGGGAGCGCCTTCGTAAATTACAGGAACTATTGTACACACTCTATGAATTTATCCCGCATACCACACATGTCATCAGGATGACGGTTGTACATCTACGAACGATGACGTATATAGTAATTCATCTCTAAATACTTCTGAAAAGATGAATAGACATCGTTCAAGTATATATCGTTCAAATGGAGGCAAAGATGAATTAGAGGCATTTATTTACTCCTCTCAAAAAATTATCTGAAAATATATTTGCAAATTGTAATAGCCTTAAAAGGTTTACAGAAGTAAAATTTCTTTTTAGAGATATGAACACGTGGACATTCACATACTCAATATACTCAATTGTATCTTGACCTAGCTAGATACCTAATAAGATATAGGTAAATGAACCTAGAAGCCATGAGACCTTTGGCTCTACCTTGCTCTCTGGTGTCGAAAGTCATGAAACTGAAATATGAAGGAGAAGAGAAGACTTATGTCTCATTGCTTCCGGTACCAGAGCGAAAAATAGAGCCAAAGATTTCAAACTCCAGTAAATTTACTTTTGAGCTGTAGAGGTATACCACCACACAGGCGAGGATCTCTTATGAGGAGGTTCTTGCAGAGGCGAGGATCCAGGAGGCCATCATTAGGGGAGCTAGATGTTCCAGTACGACTACACCAGCCAGAGCCCAGCCCGGGGCAGGAAGACCGATCCGTCGTCCAGGAGCACAGACACAGCAGAGGGCAGCGCCATACCCACAGCAGGAGCTTTCGATTTGTCACCATTGTGGCAAGAAGGGGCATGTCATCAGAGATTGTCGGAAGAAGCTAGGATTATGCATGATATCTGGAGTGAGTCAGCACCTTGCCCGAGACTTCCCGCAGCGCAGAGACACAGCACCCCAGACCATACAAAGGCCAGTAGCACCAGTCCCGAGGACACTACCCCTACCAGGAGGTCATCAACCACCAGCACCAGGAGGATTCCAGAGGGGACCACCTTTGTCGCCACAGCAGGCATAGTTTGATCAAGACCGACAGCAGACCAGAGGACAGAGGCACGGACAGGCTTTTGCATTAGCAGCTACTGAGGAAGAAACAGAAGGGGAAGCTATCACAGGTACCATCTTAGTTGCAGCATTACCTGCAACTGCATTATTTGATTCTGGTGCTACATTATCATTTATATCTAGTAGATTCATAGCAATGCATAGAGTAGCGACTTCTCTCTTACCTAAGAGTTGGAAGATTCTAACCGGAGGAGGTATCGTGCTGATTACCAGCACTATCAGAACGTGCTCGGTAGTCGTATGTGGTAGAGAGATGAGAGCATGATTCTTGGTATTACCTATGTCGTACTTTGATGTTGTGCTAGGCATGGACTGGTTAAGCCAGTATAACGTCGTACTGAATTGCATGAAGGGTAGCGTCACTTTTAGACCGCCAGATCAATCAGAGTTTGAGTACATGCGAGGGACCGTCGAGCAAGGAATAGGACAGGTAGCTGGAACTTACATGGCTATGGAGACGGTACCCCCACCAATAGTTGCAGAATTCGAGGATGTTTTTCTTGAAGAATTGCCAGGCTTACCACCAGATAGAGACGTGGAGTTCACGATTGAGCTAGTACCCAGAGCAGCACCAGTATCTTCTAATGTATACGGATTGGCGAAGAAGAAACTAGATGAGCTAAAGCTACAATTAGAGGAGTTGCAGAGCAAAGGATTTATCCATCCTAGTGTATCACCATGTGGAGCACCAGTATTGTTTGTACCTAAGAAGGATGGAACAGTACGCATGTGCATTGATTACAGAGCCCTTAATGCTTTGACTATCAAAAACAAGTACCCCCTGTCGCGGATTGACGATTTATTCGACCAGTTGACAGGAGCAGTGGTGTTCACCAAGATCGACTTGAGATCGGGTTATCATCAAGTAAAGGTGCGAAGAGAAGACATTCAAAAGACAGCATTCAGGACTCGTTATGGTCACTACGAGTTCTTAGTGATACCTTTTGGACTGACGAATGCGCCTGCTGTATTTATGAACTTGATGAACAGAGTATTCCACCAATACTTAGATGTCATGACCCGCACCCGGAAATTCGGGCACGAGTGCGTGGGTACGTCCAGCCTACGCCGCAGAGTCGGCGGTAGTACGCTGTCTAGGTCAAATCCATATTTACTAACTAGCTCATTCACAATTAACATAGGCAAGATAATAATGAGAACAGAAACTTAAGATTGCAATTGAAATAAATGTGATAACAGATTCAAATGTTTAGTACAGCAAAATCAGAATGAAATCGGGGACAAACCCGATAAATAGGATAAGAAACAGAAATAAAAGATAGCTACTACTAGCTACTCTGCAGCAGGGGTCTCCTGGGTGGGATCTGGCTCCTCATAGGTATCATCAGTCCCCTCATAGGGACCATAATAAGTAGGGGCAAGATCCTCATCATCGCCTAAATTAACAGATCCAGTCAGGAAAGGAGCAAAGTACACAGTGCACAACAAGGTTAAACTAAATATTTATGACAATTGATTTGAATAACATGTTGAGAAATTGCATAACAGAACATCATTATCTCAGAGTTAAAACTGTAAACAGGAATATGAGAAACAGAAATAAATGAAACAGAAAATGACACTACACCCGTCAGCAAGATATATAACAAGACCAGAAACTATCTGTGTGAACTTGTGTTTATTTTTAGAATACATAGTTGGCATGTAGGGGTTTATAAGGCTAATCTGGCCGTCATAAACGGCTATTAAATAGGGGAAATCGAGATTCGGCTGAGGTACAGTCACGTACCAACAGCTATTAAATATGACAAGGGGAAGGGTAAACTACATGCCTTCAAGGTATTCTCCCACCCGACATGAAAATAAGACAGGAACTCCAATATTCAAGACATGAAATCCAGCATTTCTAACACTAGGTGTAATCATCAAGGGTACATGTAAGGCAGGGAATTAATTATCACAATATATAAAGATTAACTTGAAGTGCAGGTACTTGCCTGTTGTTTGGATCTGATTAATATTGGCTCTTGGGGAAAAATTCCAGAGATGAGTCCAAAAGCTGAAATAGACATTACCATCACGCTCAGAAGATGTCAAATAGCTAGAAACGCCTGTCCTTGGGTCCAATTTGGAGACAAGGACAAAAACGACAGTTTCGGGTCAAAACGGGGTCCACCGGTGGGCCCGCTTTGCACCAAAAAACGTGTCCGGGTCAAAGGTCTCCAAATTTACCAAACTTAGTGTCAACAGGTCAGGAACGCTGATACGAACCCAACGGAACTTCCAGATTTGGATTCCGATGAGCCGAACACAAAATCGCCCGTCGAGCGGGGCTTGTGGGGCCCATGACACGCGATTTTGTCAACATTCTCAGAATCGAACCAAACTTGACCCACAGGACCAGCGTATTACTACGAGTCCGATGGCGCAAGTTTCGTCTCGATCTGACGAGTGTGCATGAAGTTAGGATGAATTGCAGAAAAGGCGGATACGGGGCGATGTCCGCGGATACGCGTTGATTTCGGTGTGCACGCACACCCGAATCAGCTTCCACAAAATCTCACACGTTCGTATCGACGACGCGCACGTATCTGTAAAGACCGCACGCGACCAAGTCGTCCCGTTTGGCGGGGCGCACTCAGTTCCGTGGTGAAACAGGGTCTGGTTTTTCCCGTTTTTGGATCGCGGTGTGCGATCGCCACAGGACGCGATGCCCCGAACAGTTTGTCCGGACACCGAGAGGGTCATATAGGCTTCATAACGCAATTTGCGGAATTGAAAACGGAGCTACGAGGCAAAAGTTACACGCACCTGAAGGGGACCCGAAAATCAGAGTCGATCGTGTCCGCCACGTGTCGGACACGCGAATCCAAAATAGGGTTAGGGTTAGGGTTAGGGTTCTGGTGGATTTCCTGGCCGTGGACGGCGGGGACCGGCCGGAGATGCGCCGGCGAGGGCGGGGGATGGTTCGCCGAGGGGAGCTGGGGCGGTGGCTGGTGGCGGCGGAGCCGATGGGCGGCGGCCGGAGGCGCTGGCTGCCGCTGCTGCTGCTGGCTCGGTGCTGCGGGGAGGAGGCGGGTGCTGGCGGGGCGCCGGAGGGCGGAGACGGGAGGAGGAGGAGCGGGCGGTCTAGGGCGGAGCCGGTGGTGGCTCGGGTGGCGGCGAGGGGGTCGGACGGAGGAGAGAGGGGGGGTCGACGGGTTTAAATAGGGGAGTGAGGGAGAGAGAGGCGCCGGGAACGGCGGAGGGGGAGGCGGCTGGTGCGGAGGTGCGCGGAGCGGGCGGGGGACGTGGGGCTGACGCGGGCGGAGCGGGCCGGAGGCGGCGGCTCCGCCGCGAGACGCGGCAGGGGGAAACGGTCATGGGGGTGAGGGGGTCCCGGGTAGGGTCGGGTCGGGTGCGGGTCTGGGATCCGACCCGACCCGCTAAGGGGCTGGGCTTGGTTCGGGCTGGGCCGGGCCGGGCCAACGGGCCGCGGGCTGCGGGAAAGAAAAAGAAAAATAAATTAAAATTAAAATAAATAAATAAATAGATAATTAATTTAACTAATTAATTAAAAATAGTTTTTAGGCATTTAAAAAATAGGTCTGAGCCCAGAAAAATCCAGAAAAATTACCCTAAGTCCAATTTTCCATTTTACACCCAAAAATGTTATTTTCATGATATTTTAATATTATTTATTGCCAATTAAAAATCATTTATTAATTGAAAACCTTGATTTTAATTACAGAAAATTCTCAGAAAATTCCAGAAAATTGGGAAAAATCCAAGATTTAATAAATTGAAAAATTCAGGGGGTTTACATTAGACCAGTTCGTGGTAGTCTTCATCGAAGATATTTTGGTGTATTCGAAGAGCCACGAGGAGCACGAAGAGCACTTGAGACTAGTGTTGGAAACGCTGAGGAGAGAGAGGCTTTATGCCAAGCTGAGCAAGTACGAGTTTCTCCTAGATCGTGTCGCTTTTCTTGGATACGTCATCTCAGGAGATAGCATTTCAGTAGATCCGGCAAAGATTTTATCAGTAGAGACATGGCCAACCCCTACCAATGTCTCAGAGGTGAGAAGTTTCCTAGGACTTGCCGGATATTACCGGAGGTTCGTGGAGAACTTCGCAAAGATTGTAGAGCCGATGACCCGCTTGACTCGTAAGGAGCAGGAGTTTACTTGGACAGAGGAGTGCCAAAAGGCATTCGATGAGCTGAAGAAGCGCCTGACTACAGCACCCATCTTGACTATACCTTCTGGACCCGGAGGATTCTTGATCTACAGCGATGCATCCGGGAAAGGATTAGGATGCGTCTTGATGCAGCATGGAAAGTTTTTAGCTTATGCTTCTAGACAGTTGAGGACACATGAGAAGAACTATCCCACCCATGACTTGGAGCTTGTAGCAGTGATCTTTGCTTTAAAGCTTTGGAGACACTATTTATATGGAGAAAGAGTGGAGATATTTACTGATCATAAGAGCCTGAAGTACGTCTATACCCAGAAGGACCTTAACCAGAGACAGAGACGTTGGCTCGAGGTGATGACAGACTTTGAGATCGAGCTACAGTACCATCCGGAAAAGGCCAACGTAGTAGCTGACGCGTTGAGCAGAAGACCCATGGCATTCTTCTTGACTACCCAACAACAGCTATTGAGAGATCTAGAGCAGATGGGTATAGAAGTAGTTATGCCCGGAGTAGATGGACAGTTGTCGAGTTTTCAGTTACAGTCGACATTAGTGGAAAGGATCAAGGCTGCCCTGCCAACAGACGCCAGATTCCAGAGGCTTAGACAGAGGACAGAGGCTGGGATACAGACAGGACTGCGTATACATGAAGACGAAACTTTGAGATGCTGAGATCATCTCTACGTTCCAAATGGAGAACTTCGTCAGGAGTTAATGACAGAAGCACACAGTTCGACCTACTCTATTCATCCAGGAGGCACGAAGATGTACAGAGGCTTGAGGCAGTACTACTGGTGGCATGGAATAAAGAGAGAGATAGCACGCTTTGTGGCCAAGTGCCTGGTGTGTCAGCAAGTCAAGGCTGAGCATCAGAGATCTGCAGGATTGCTTCAACCTCTCCCTATACCGGAGTAGAAATGGGAGCATATCACTATGGACTTTGTTACGGGTTTTCCGAGGAGTCCTAGTGGTCGAAATAAAGTATGGGTAATTATGGATAGACTCACAAAGTCCGCACACTTCTTACCCTTCAGAGTTAGGCAATCGATGGAGGTCTTAACAGACATGTACATGAGAGAGATTGTGCGACTGCACGGAGTGCCAGTTAGTATCATGTCTGACAGGGATACGAGGTTCACATCTTACTTCTAGCGGAGTATGAAAGAGAGTCTTGGTACTCGCCTGAAGTTCAGCACAGCGTATCACCCACAAACAGATATCCAGTCGGAGCGCACCATTCAGACCTTGGAAGACATGTTAAGAGCGTGCATGCTTGACTTCGGAGGATCAAGGGAGGATCATTGGCACTTGGTCGAGTTTTCCTACAATAACAGCTATAAAGCGAGCATCCAGATGGCTCCCTTCGAAGCATTATATGGAAGGAAATGTTGTTCCCTCGTATGTTGGAGTGATATAGGTGAGAGACAGATTCTCGGGCCAGAGTTGGTTGTTCGTACAGTAGAAAAGGTGAAGAAGATCCAAGGGCACCTACGAGCAGCACAAGACAGGCATAAGCATTGGGCGAATGCGCATCGACGACCCTTAGAGTTCCAGGTTGGAGATCACGTATTTGTAAAGATCTCGCCTACTCGAGGGACTATCAGATTCGGAGGCAGAGGAAAGCTGAGTCCGAGGTACATCGGACCATTCGACTTGTTAGAACGTGTCGGAGAGGTTGCTTACAGATTAGCCTTGCCGCAGACTTTGGAAGGAGTCCATGACATCTTCCATGTATCTCAGCTGAGAAGATACATACCAGATCCAAGTCACGTGCTTGACCATTCAAAAATCACAGTCGGCCCAAGTTTATCATACCAAGAGGAGCCTGTCGAGATTCTGGATAGGAGCGAGAAGGTACTGCGAGGTCAGACTATTCCTTTAGTTCGTGTCGCATGGAGATACTATGCACCAGGCGAGTCAACCTGGGAACGCGAGAAGGATATTAGACAGCGCTACCCTCATCTCTTCGAAGGACTAGGTACATTTTAGCATTTTAAATTCAGTCAGAAATTCTTGCCATGCGTATGTTTTAATTTCGAGGACGAAATGCTCTAAGGAGGGTAGATTGTAAACCCCCTCAACCAATTTAGGGATTATTTTGAATTAAAACTAGAGACTAGAGATAATCAGATTTAATTAGGATTATTGTGCAACAACTACATGTCTTATTACACCGCGCCGTTGCTACGAGGTTGGAAAGCCACACTAGCATTTACCTTCAACCCAAGGTCACAAACATCTCCTAGACGTGCCAGACTACCCATCTGATCCTTGTGGAAATTTAGGTACTCGTTATTGCGTCTCATTTTAACTATGCAATATTTTTGTAAAAGAACGTCTTGCGCATTATTAACTAAATTAAATTGAAGCCAAGTTCACCCTAAAATAGGACCCAACCAAGCCCACGTGCACCCTTTCACGTGGACCAGCCTCACCCCAACGAGTCCAGACAAGCCCAAGTCCCGAGGCCAGCCCATCAACCCCCTCCCATATAAATACACATTTTCCCTAGCATTTAAACCCTAAAACTCATATTTCATCACCACCTCCAAAGAAACCCTAACCGACTCCCCTTCTTCCCAAACCGAGCACCCATATCCCGACCAGACACCATCACCTCAGGCCATCTCTAGCACAGCCGGGCGTCGCCTACCACGGCTGACCACGTCGGACCACCACCTAAGTCGCCTGCCCAAACCACACACCGCCTTTAACACCTAAACCCGACTGTTCCCTGACTGGACACCCGCTGCCGCCAACGTCAGACCGCCACCACCGCGGACTAGACCGCCACCCCCGCGAGCCTCTTCCACCGCCTACCCCCGTCGGACCACCGTCTCCACCACCTAGCATCGCCCCTAGTCGCTACTGCCGTTGCTGCAACCTACTGCAGCTACTGCTGCTACCACTGTCGCTGCTGCCTGCGTGCCGCCGTCGACGCCGGAGTTCCGCCCACGCCGGAGGACGAGCCCTGACGAGCCAGACCCCTCTCGACCACAACCAGGTAATACCTGTTGTGCTAGTAATAGTTCTTGTGTCATCGAGTCGTCGTGTCTTGGTGTCATCCAACGGACACAAGCTCATCAAAATAAGAATCTATCAGTGTATGTAGATGATTAGATTAGGATAACACTTATTAATAAATGACCCTAATATAGGACTGGTTATAAGAACGGGTAGTTCACCAATAAACCCTTACATGCAGGTGTGCATGCTTATTAGATTAAAACAGTAAATAAATAAATAGTAATTGCCTTAATCATAAGACCTATTACCAAAGGCTAATAATTCACCTGGAAAAACCTGGACCTCTACCTGTATGCTCAACCAGGGAAAATAAGGACATGTATTCGTATAAATCAATATAGTGGTAACCCCTTAACTGTAGTGATTATTGTCTCAAGACACACGCTGATAAGGACAGAATACGTGTACATCCTAGCTACGTGCACCCGTGTAGCTGTCTTTGATCAGTCGTGAACTTGTGACAGTTCCCAAGAACAACGTAGAGTATGTTTATTATCTTAGTGTCTGATATCAGATTATTATATTATATTGTGTGTTTAGGTCCATTGGACTAGCCAGGAGATACTGTAGGAACCGGCTTCTGGCATTCACAGCTTGAGGACTCAGGCAAGATACCTTGTCATATTTACTGTTTGATTTAAATGATGCATATGCTGTATGATTCTTGTTGCTGTATTGTATATGACTGTGTGCGTCCGAGATTGACTTGGTGCAGTCGACGGGTATGTCGATGGTTAGTATACTTGACCTAGTCATTAGCAGACTCACCCCATGGAAGGATACTCTGATATCTTCCGTGACCTGACACCTTACACGTTTCACTGTGATTTATGCATGTTGGGATGCGGGTCTGCGTACTCGACTAGCTATCGGTGCGTGTGACATGCATCACGGTTAGTACGTAACTCAGGATTATTTTATTTGTAGAGACTGGCATATAGAAATGTGGTATGCACGTCGAGTATTTGACTAGCGTATCTACATTGGACGGGAAAGACAACTAGTAGGCGTATGGGATACACAAATTGGACTCCGTAGTATCCGGAGGAGCCACGGGTCCAATGACTTCCTTTATTGCAGACACCGCGCTCTTCGGAGTGATACGGACGTATATATATTGCAGATATCTCATTCTTCGGGATGATGGACGTTACAGATACCATGCTCTTCGGAGTATTAGACGTTATGCCTATGCCTACCCATACGTACCAAAGTTGTCTTCATATTGCATTCACTTAGATGGTTAGCACACCCTTATACTTTATTGTATTTATCTTATTCAGTATTTATATATATGGCATGCTTCTATGTATCTTGTTACGTCCCTCTAAGGACCTGGTACCTTTTCAGATTTGGACGAGGCATATTACCCCACAGTGTACGGCCTAGGACAGGAGACGAGATTCGCTACCGCAGAGGAGTTAGAGGTTCTACCGTCCAAGTTTCCGTGATCAGTTAGTAGGCCTTCCGCCTAGGATTGGGAGCATCATTATCTAGTTAGCCAATGCCCTAGTCGTTACTCTTTTATCTATCATTTCAGTACTTTTATTCCGTTATAGTAGTGGGTTTGTTCCACCAGACATTATTGGTTGTACTATGATATCTTGAGACTGGTGTTTATCTTCCAGCAGTTTATTTAGTACTTCTTACTCTTTATATTGTGGATAAGATTAGATTACCTGTTATTGACTGATATTGTACATGTTAGTATTTTAGGACAACATAGCACTCTTCGCTAGGATCCATTAAATTGGGATATCCTCGGAGACGTGACAGCTGGCTATTGCCACGTTGCCTAGTTCCATGTATTTTGGGACTAGGGTGTGACACAAATGGACGGGTACTGCCAAGCTGGCATATTTTAAGATTTGGCTCAACTTTTGAGAAAGTCCTCCCCTTAGCCGTCTTTTACCTGTCGACTTCTTGGAAGCTTAACTACCTCTTACATGCAGACTTCTTTGGAAGCTAAAATGTCGGTTGCACCCTTCCAGGCTCATTATCTAGTCATTGCAGTCATAACAATCGTCGCTCTGCTATATAAATACCACTTCTATGGTTCATCGAGTTCAACCTTGTGAAACCTTCCCATGCGTCCAAGAGAGGTTATAGTTGGAAACCCTGGCCGCCCGCCTTACTGCCTCGACGTTCCATTCCAGTTTCGTCCTGATGCTCGGGTATAGGAGAGTCTGGAATTGGAGGGTCTTGTGAGGGACGGTCTATTGGTCCTCCGTCGGCTGTCGCAGTGTCTCCTCCTGCAAATAAAGCATGAGATGAGGCCGAGTTATCCGCTGCTGAGTGATTTATGTCTGCGCTTGGGTTGACTTTGGAGGCTCTTGCTAGTCCTCTGGAGTCCACTCCAAATTTTGCCTTGCTGTCCATAACTCCAGAGGAGAGTGAGATATTGGAATGGAGGGAAGTACTGCGCCGCCAGTTGGCACGGGCATACGTTCTCTCCAGAAGGATGCGGATGTGCTTTGTGAGGCTCTCGGCTCATCTGACTGATCTCATTTTTTCTTTTTTGTTTTCATTTTGTATGGCCCATGATGTCTGGATATTGTAGCCTCTTTTGGGTTTAGTAATGATCTTTTCTTTTTTTCTTTTATCCATGCGGCTCCCATAATCTGAGGCTATTCAGGCCGCTTGAGGGTCGTTTATGCGGTTGACTGCTCTTGTCGCATAGGTCTCGTACGGACCTTATGCGATATTAGGGGTGCGTAAGATCTTATGCGTCTGCATGATTTCTATGCTTCTACAACAAACTCTTCGAAGTCTAGTACAACAATAATGGCATTAACATTGGTGCGATGCTGTCCCAAGAGAAGTGACTTGTGGATTTTTTCGAAGAGAAGCTTAGTGATGCTCGAAGGAACTAGTCCACCTACGACAAGTAGTTCTATGCAGTCGTGCATGTGCTCAAACATTGGGAGCATTATTTGGCCGATAAAGAATTCATGCTTTATTATGATCACGAATCTCTAAAATATTGGAGTAGCCAGAAGCGCATCAGTTGCGACATACATGTCAAATGGAGCTCATTCCTCAAGAAATTTGTGAACAAGCTCATATACAAATGAGGAACTTCCAATCGGGTGGCATAAACACTTAGTATAAGGGTTTCATTGTTGGCTATGCTCAGACAAGTGGCGGACAGTTTGAAGGTAATCCGAAGCAGTGTGACTTTGCCTTGATGTAATCAGAATTCGCGTATAATAGCATGGTTCATCCATTTTCATGGAAGTCTCCGTTTAGTGCTATGTATTCTAAATTATCTTATCATATTCTTGATTTAAATATTTTGCCAAATGGATAAAAAAAAGAGTACACTAACGAAGAATTTGACGAATTAAATTGAAGGGGTTTATGGGGTTTGTGAATGACTACAGAAGGCTAATGCGAGATACAAGTCAATGACGGATAACTACCATAAGCACAAAGTTTTCAATATTGTTGATGATGTCATGGTGTACTTCAGAATAAGAGAGTACCAATTGGGCAATTTTGCAAGCTTCAACTAAGAAAATTTGGACGTTTCAAAGTGTTGCGCCAAATTATTGACAAAGCATATGTCATAGGTTTAATGTAGATATCGTCCATATTATTCAGCATCATAGACTTTTATATATATTATGGAGACGACGAGGCTTTGTATCTAGACGTTAGCACAAAGAACTCACGATCGAGTTCTCTATGTGGAGGGGTATTATGTAGATGTTTTAAAGGTTCAAAATAGAATCCTGATTGTAGTATTCCGGTGAGGGCAATTGGAAAACTGACCGCAGACTGATTTTTGAACAATCTGGCATTGTAAAAACTGGTATTCCAGTTGGCCAAATTATAATTCCAGTTTGAGATGACTGAGCTTATTTTAGGCTATTTTTGGAAGGATCTTTTGGCCTATTTTTAGTTTTCTTTTTTCCTATTTTGTTTTTGAGTTTTTCTTAGACTTTAAGTTATATTTTCTTATAAATATGTGTTATGTAGAAGACAATAGACAAGTCAATTGTTATTATTTTGAGTTATGTTTATGAGTTCGAATTATGTTTATGAGTTCTTTTTAAATTCTCTTGTGTGAGAATTGATGTACCAGTTCTCATATCTTAGATCATTGGTTTTAGTGATCGACGTTTCTGTGATGAATCATCTTGTATCCTTAGGGTGGCGTTGTATAACTTACTGGGGTTGCTTGTGCCTATTTTCTGAAATGCATGAGCAGAAGGTATTTGGTAACATCTAACTCATTTGATTAGAAATTGCATATATAGGGAAGTTGTTAAAAGCATGAAAGAGATTGGTTTTGAAAGAAGATGTTTGGTAACATCATCTTATTTAATAAGAAAGTGCATCTTTAGGGCATCCGTTAAAAGCAAGGAGACTGGTTTTAAAAGATGCTTCTGTTTCTTCTTTTTAAAAAGTGGCAGCAATACCAAATGTGGCTTCATATATATCTTTTGGGTCCAGAATTAACGACAAGGATGAAAGGAAAGTGACAAGGTTTGTGATGATTAGTACAAGACTATTTAAATGGCCAGAAGGTACACTTAAGTTGGTCTAAGGTGGTTGTGAGTCTCGTAACAAGCATATTCAATATAGATAATAAAGATAAGGAATGTTGTTGAGGTAACTGTCTAAGGATTCACTACCCAGGCCATGACATATTTGGATGTTATGGTTGATAACACAAGATTACCAAATATCTGCTTTCTCTGTCGGACAGAACTTTTAGAAGATCCCAAAGATAGAAGGACGTGACTTCTGCCCTTTTTATTTTTTGGTAAAGTCATCCTTATTAAATATGTTCTCTATATTATATACCATGTCTAGTGCCCGGGTCTTGCGAGTTGTCTTGGAGAAGATGGAGAATTAGGGAACTTTTGGAAAGTTGTGTAGATAGCAGGAGACTACAATTGATATTTTGGGACCAAGTATACATGGAGAAAAAAGTAGGAGTACCAAGTGGGAAGAAGCTTCAGTCAGTGAATATGGCCCTTGTGTCAATACAGATATTGAGGTGCTTGATAAGGTATCTACATGTTTGACGTGGATAAGGACTCTAGATAATAAAAAAATTATTTAGTAAGAAGCTAATATTAATTAAGTAGAGGTAGAGTTATTTAATGAGAACAACTTAGAATTTTTTTATAGAAACATATAACTTAATTTGGGATATGTCATATTGTTATTTTACTTAAATTATGATTTCTGAAGTTATCGATGAAAACGAAAACTGGAAAAAAGTGTAGGATTCATAATATTTTTGTTCAGTTTTGGAAATTTTAGGAGAGGTTTGACATGGCTATGGCCGCCTCAGCGAGAGGAGGGGGGAATAAGGTTGGGAAGGAGTCTAAGGTCAGAGTTTGGTGGAGTGGAGTAAAAAAAAATAACGTACGAAAGAAAAGTTTAAATAAATAGGAGAGGGGGAAAGGAGTTTGAATAAATATGAAAATGCAATACATTATGTTAGAGAGTGGTGGAAATTGGCAAAAATTGAACACAGACAATCTGGCAGAAATCAAGCATTCAGAAATCAAGAATTTAGGTTTGGTTTGATTTTAGGTAGTTGGTTTTGGTTTTTGTTTTGGATTAGTTGGCTTAGTTAGTTTGGTTGGTTTGGTTGGGATTGGGTTTGGCATTATGTTTTGTTGGTTTGGAAGTAGGGGTTAGTTTTGTTGGGTTTGTAGTGGGTAGTTTGGTATTAGGTTCTATTATGCGGTAACGGCTAGTTCTCAACGACTAGTTCTCCAACGGCTAGTTCATACTCTACAAATTTCAGCGTGTTTGCTACAGATACCACATAACATATTTTTCTTCTCTACCAAATTTTCTTTTATTCTCTTCCTACAACATATATCCATTTCTTACTACATTCAGAAGTTCTTTTTCAAGAGATCTCTTTCTTCTTCAAGAGCTTTCTGTACAATTTCTGTTCACCATGGATCAAAGTCTAATAATACTGTGCTCACTTGGAGGTGTATTAAATGTGTTAGCTTACGATGAGAGGTTTAACCTTATTCTTATAATTGATTGGAATATTACATTTGATAGTTTACCTAATCTACTTATTTAATAATTTTTTATCGATTATAAATTTATATTAGTACATATTTTTGTATCTACTTGTTTAAAATTAGTTGGTGAACAAGCATGGAAGTTTATTCTTCTAAATTAATTTACAATCATCGTATATAAATATTTATGTTACTCGACCACTATCAAGATTTAATAATATAAGTATTGGAATAGGGTTAGCGTTATAATTAGGATTAATGTTATGGTTAAAGTTAGGGTTAGTGTTGAATAGGGTTAGTGTTATAATCATGGTTATGGTTAGGGTTTAGATTAGGGTTATGGTTAGGATTAGGGTTAGAATTGTGTTTAATATTAGTAATAAAAATTATATCATAACTTAAATAACTAATTTGAATATAAAAGTATACCTTCTCAGGGTTAATATTAGTGTTAGATTATGGTTATGGTTATGGTTATGGCTAGGGTTAAGATTAGGATTAGGGTTGGGTTAAAATTGTTATCCTAATGATCTAAATATATTTTTGAATATGGTTAATCGATTAAATTTAACATTATGACTTTACTAATACTCAAGCTATGACTACATTATTACTACTTAAACTTAGCATAGTCCTAATGTGTATTTATTGTATAATACTTGCTACATGTATATTGCTTTATTCGTTTAACATAAATTTGCATAAAAGCAATAAAGTAAGATCATACATGGATATATGCAATAAAGAAATTATGATGGACCAAAGACGACGCCATCCCAGAAGATTTCTCTGAACCGCCAACGATATCTCCGGAGCCACGCACTTGGGGGTTCCGCTGTCCGGTCAGATAACGGGGGTCGAGGGGACAGCACCCATTATGGGTTTCAGGGGCGAAACCCCAGAAAGGTATTCAGATTTAACAATCTAGGTATCTTAGGACAATTGTCATAAAAAAAAAAGCCACCATTCATCAAGTGAAGAAGCCAAGCTTTGTAATCATCATTTCCTGACTCTGAAGAAGCATGCACCTGCTATACTCTATAGTCTGTAATAAGTCTTAGGAATAATTGTAAACACAATAAATTGATGGCAAAATTGAAAGTTAGGGTAGTAAATAACCCAGGATCATTTTTTGCTTGAAAACTGACATACCGACAGTATACTGGAGTATACCGATGGTATATCGATTATATATATTGGTCTCTGATATTTGGACCGGCATACCGATGGTTTACTGGTCTGTACGGTATACCGGTTTATCATAGTTGGCAATCCAACGGTCAAATTTGGTACATTAAATGATCCCAACGGTCATATTTATAGTTTTACTTTTGCAGAACGATATACTGGCGGTATATTACAGTATACCAGCGGTATACCGACTGCAGACTGAAAGTTGCATTATTGCTCTTTCTTTGTGCCTTTGTATAAATAGCCTTGAACCCCTTCATTCAAGGTTGATCCTTTGAGTCTAAAAATTTATAATCTACCAAAGGCTATCCACAAACACTCTACCAAAGCTTTCATTTGCCTATCCACAAATTGTGTTAGAGTATTCTTGAGTTGTAAAAGTTATATCTTTATATTTGTTGTAAGAAGATCAAAACCATCTTGTAAAAGGTTGAAGTGTACAAGCCTTTGGATCAAAGCTTGTGTGAAGTTAGAGAGCCTTCAGATCAAAGATCTTATGTAATAAGTCAACGAGCCTTCAGATCAAATCTCGTAGTATAACTATTTTGATAATAGTGGATTCAACTCGGACAAGAGTTTCTGGGACTGGAGTGCCTCAAGAAGGATACCAAAATAAATCGGGTGTCAGTATTCTAATTGCTTTACTTCTTGCACACTTAATATTTTAATTTGTCTATTGTTAATTATTTGTGTTTGATTTATTAGCTTGACCCTATTCACTCCCCTATAGGGTTCCTATAATTGGTATCAGAGAAAGGACCCTATTATTTTTGCTTAACATCCTTAGAGTAGATCCTTATTCACTCCCCTCTAGGGTTCCTATAATTGGCATCCAATTTCTCCTCCGATAAGGATGGTTATATTTCTAGTAGCGTAGACAATCATGTTTCTTCTAAATGCAAGAAATGCTCTAAGTGGAAAGCTATGGATAACCAATCCTTAGAGGTTCTTGATAACCTTCATTCTACAAATGAAGAACTTTCAGAAAAGGTTATTCATTTAGAAGAATGAAATGACTTGTTGAGAAATAAAAACAGTGATTTATTATTTAGACTTAATTCTCAAAACTCATCTTGTGTTTCTTTAAAGAGTTTGAATGATGTTTTAATTTTGAAAATAAAAACTCTTTCTTCGTCAATAGAAAATTTCAAGAGAGAAACGCATGAGTTATCACAATTGCATGATTCTTCTATTGATGCTTTAAAGAAACAAAATAATATTTTTATCTCTAGAATTGCTTTATTTGAAGAAGAGAATAATATTTTAAATGCTAAATTTAATTCTCTTACTTGTATGCATGATGATTTATTGTTAGAACATGATATTCTTAAAGCTAAATCTTCTCATGCTCACACTAGAGATATTCATCATTCTACTATGTCACATGATCACAACCATGCTCATTCTAATACATGTGCATACTCTAGCATTAAGTGCTTCTATTGCTCTTACATTAGACACATAAGTTTTACTTGCCCTATTCGTAGGAGTTTTACTACCAATGCAAGAGTGAATGCTACTTGGGTTCCCAAAGTCAACAAATGTGGATCCAAATTCATTTAGATACCAAAGTCTTCGTCTAATGTTGCAGGTGGAGGTTCTTGTGTCGGGATATAGCGCCGTAGAGCGTGTTGGTGATTGCAAAGGTACAATGATCATCTTTCAAGCAATTGCACCAACACAAATGTGGCCACTATAGCCACTTTGGTAACATGCTAAATGATTCTTCATAAATGGTTTATATTTATAGAATCTAGCATATTTTATTTTTATGTCTTACTACTAGCTCTCATTGATTTTTTTAGTTGCTTATTATATAAATCAATATGATATATGATACTAGCATGCTTTGTGTATTTCTTCTGTAATCACTTTTATCTAGCATGACTAGTTGCTCAACTTAAAATGATTAGTTCACACTATGTAGTCTATCACTCATTTTCTAATAGTGTGACACATTTATATATGCATGTTATAATTTCTTAGTCCTTATTTAGAAAGCACGCATATTACTCTAGTCCATAGGATCTTGAGATTTTATTTTGAGTAAATGATTTTGTCTCTCCATCTTTATATCCTTAAGATAGTTACTTTTCACCAATTTATCTTTTAAATATCATATTTAATATAATCGATTTTTATGAATATATATATTTAGCACTAGTTTCTTATTACTTGAAAAATATATACTTATACTTTTATTTAACCTTGTGCATGCATAATATATTCACTATTGATTATTGTGCTTCTTTTTGACAATTCTCTTGTGAATCAATTATGTTTTTGCCTAATAAAGCTTATTTATACTTGTTTGAATTTGTGATTGTATTTCATCTTTTCATTAAGGATACATGACTATATAATTAATCTCTAATCTTTATATGTTGTTCATGTATTTCTTATATTGCCATATATTTTTTGTAAATATCTTTCTATGGGCATATGGTTAAGCTCAAGTTTTACTTTGATTTAAAGAGTATTCTATACTTGTATCTTCAAACTTGTGCTTATCTCATATTTTAGGTGTTGATTCTTTTGAAAAATTTGTGCATGTTTCTTTGAATCAATTAACTTCTTTCTTAAACTCATTTTTTCTTGATTATATCTTCTTGAATTTTTGGTTGACAATGTGTATTCATGCTTTTATTTGATTAAATCTTTTGATGTTTGACTATTCATGATATATATATATATATATATATATATATATATATATATATATATATATATATATATATATATATATATATATATATATATATATATATATATAAGTTAGGATATTGAGAGAAAATATTTATTAATGCTTTGGTTTTGACTAATTATGGATGTTTATTTAAGAATCACATATTTTTACTTTAACTTGAGTATCTTATTTACCTCTGTTATTAGTGCACACTTTCAAAATATTATTTCTATTGTGCACTATAAAAGCTTTTTGATAAATATTTTTGCTATCTTTAGAATCTAGTTTCTCTATCTTAATGATCTTTCCTTGCTCATTCCTTAGATTTTATGCTTGGTTTATAGTTATTGTTATCCAATGATCTTGTAGCACATAAAGATATATGTAATTAATACATCAAATACCTTATGTCTTTTGCTACTATATGTTTGAGCACTTGTTTTGAGATCTATCCAATTCTAGAGAATACACGTATTTCCTTATGGTAATAATATTTTGCATTCTCTATATCGATCTTTAACTTATTATCATGGATTATTCTCAATACTTGGCAAAGAGATTTGTATTTTTGTTATCTTCTTGTATATCTTTTAGCCTTTAATTTGATAAGTGCCATTTTTTTTAGTTATTTTTATGCACTTATCCTTACTTAGTAAAGAGTCTATAAATTATTTGGATCATTCAAAATATATGCTCTTATTGGATACTCGAAGCTTAAGTAAGTATCATGTGTATTAGTGACAAGTTTTAATGAGCACATTCATCTTGTTAATGGTTTATCTCATTAATCCTAATTGGTTATATAGCTTGTACTGTTATGTAATTGTGTTAAGCTATATAATCTTAATTCACTATTACTCTTCTAGCTATTATTTTTTATTTCAATTTATATAAGATATGCTAGTTTATAAAAATAAATTATGTGAATTATCTTGATGTGATTTATTTTCTACATTAAATAGATATATTTATTCTATAATATTAGTTTGACAAATTTTTAATTTAATCTTTTTTTAATGTTGAGGTATGTGATTCTTTATGATTAATCTCTTTTCATATTAAGTCATTAGCAAGCATCTTTTAGACTTCTCTCATTTTTGAGTCCTGATTTCATCAAATTATCTTTTCCATCTCATTTTGATTAAAGTAGTAAGCATTTAAATGAGATTGACTCTTTTCCATATTTTACATTAATTTGTGAGTTTTTATTATAAATATGGACTTGGAATTTCTATTGAAGTTTATTGATGAGATTATTAGGATCATGCAAGTTTTATTTGTCTCTCTTGGAAAATGATTCTAATGATTGGGTAGTTAAAGATTATCTAACTATGTAAGCTTCATGTTCTATATTTTACTCTACCATGACTACTCATGGGTTACCACATATGAGCCTTTGATATTTGAACTTAGTTGATTTTCATCTAAGTATTAGCAAAGTTTGGTCCTTACCTTATGATTGGTATATATATATATATATATATATATATATATATATATATATATATATATATATATGTGTGTGTGTGTGTGTGTGTGTGTGGTATTCATGTAAAGTAATCAATTGATTGATTTTTGCTTAATTAGTTAATCATGGACATATTTTTGTGTGTCTTTTTGTGCTATATTGTGACTTTCATCATATTTTGTTTATTTGATTGATTATACTTTTATGGTGACTTTTTCTCAAAAGGTAATATATATTGACATAAATTATATCTTTATGAGTTTATCCTACTTAGGTCAATATTTCTTATCTTTTGATTTATATGCTTAATTGGATATTTCTTTTTGTTGTTGTTCTTTAAATGTCTTTTACATTGTTATCTCGTTTTGTCTAAAGATAACTATTTTTGTTTTCGTAACGATTTTTATAGGCCTTATATGCATTGAGCAAGGGAAAGAAAATCCTTAGTTGATATATCCCATAGATCTTTTTTTTTTTTTTTGCATATAATTGCTTTGGAACTAGATACGCATATTTTGAGGTGGAGCAAATTAATTATTTTAATTTATTTACATCCTTTAATATGTGGTATACCTAGTTCATCATGAACTCATATTCATTCTTTTTAAATATCCTTTTAATTGTGTTCATGGTATGTGAAGGATTTATGAGAGTATATACAATTGTCTTTATTATCTTGTTTCTCTCTCATTTATGGGTTAAAAGATATAAATTTTCTAAAATAACTTGTTTATCTTTATTGATGATTCTTTTAAGCTTTGATTGCTTTGGTTTTCCTTGTATGCTAAATTGTTTTGGCTTTCATTGCCTGGACATATCCAAAATTCTTGATTATATCATTATTGGTCATACTTTGAGGGGGAGCATTCAAGTCGACTGAATTTCTCCCTCTCAAGTATTCTTTTTCTTCTTTACATTCATATTTTTCGAATAGAAAATTTGATGTAGCGATAAGAATTTGCTCATAATTAGCCAAAAGGAAAAAAAATTGAAAAATTAATTTGGACGAAACATTTCACCAACAGAGTTTGCAAAAATTTAAAGTTGCTCAAATTTTGCCAACTCAGCGCGAAAATTTGAAGTTGCTCAAATTTTGCCAACTCAATTGACGAAAATATGGATTTTATTTTTTTATTTTTTCTGAACTTTCGTGGTTTCTCCAAATTTTTGCCAACCGTGTTGGCAAAAATTTGCCTCTCCGGTTCATTTGCGTTGGGGGTTGGGTTGGTTGGGGGTTGGGTTGGTTTCGGTTGGTTGGGAGTTGGGTTGGTTTAATACGGGTTTGTCTAATTTTATCCATGACCATGATAGTAATATATTTTTATTTTATTTAATAAAAAAATGATAGTAATATCTTTAATTTTATTTTATTTAAGTTAATAATTTTTTATAGTTAAAAAATGATACTAACAAAGTTTTGATAGTTAGTAATTTTATTTAATTTTAGCCATGACCATGATAGTAATATTTTTAATTAATTAATTTTAGCCATGGCCATAACAAGTTTGTCTAACCCTAATTTGTTAGTACTAGAATTAGTGTTATGGTTAAAAATTTTAACCATAATTCCAGCCCTAACCATTTTCATAACTCTAATCCTAATAATGTCATTAATCATTTAAATCAATTTTCTAATCATAACACTAACTGTAACACAATTACTAACACTAAAAATTTTGATAGTCCTGACTATTGTTTGGACTGTCAAAATATTTGACAGTCCTGAAATCCGGTAATAATTATCTGTCATAAGAAAATGACATTTGTCGTCGAGCAGACTTCAAGCTGTCATAAAATTGAAGATATTAGGGTTAGGGTTATGAGGATAGCATTGGGTACTGGAAGTTGACTGATGTGCAAGAGGCATTGGTACATTTATTCGGTTTTAAGTATATATATATATATATATATATATATATATATATATATATATATATATATATATATATATATGTTTGTAAAATTTTGGATATACGTTTAAATATAAAGGATAGATTTAAATATTAAATATTAAACATATGAAAGTCCATCGAAATAAATTTAATATTTAATTATATCTTAATAAAATAATTTAGTATTTAATTCAAATGACAGAATTAACTAAAAAATATTCGGATGTATTTAATTAATACTAACATTAATGTTAATATCCATATTAATTTTAATATTAATGTTAATATTAACATTAACATTAATGTTAATTTATTAATTTTAATATTATTGCTAATATTAATGTTAATATTAATATTAATCTTTGTGTTAATTTAATATAATATTAATATTAATATTAATATTAACATTAATTTTAATTTTAATGTTAATTTTAATTTTAATGTTCATATTAAAATTAATTTTTTTCTTAATATTAATAATAATAATAATAATAATAATAATAATAATAATAATAATATTATTATTATTATTATTATTATTATTATTATTATTAATATTAAGAACAAAATTAATTTTAATATTAACATTAAAATTAAAATTAAAATTAACATTAACATTAACATTAAAATTAAAATTAAAATTAAAATCAATTCTAGTATTAATTTTAATTTAATATATTTTAAATTTTAAAATTTTTATAAATGATTTGTATTACTGATCATATTAATATGTGTGTGTGTGTGTGTGTGTGTGTGTGTGTGTGTGTTTAATCTTAGCCAGCATGTACTACATGCGTTTTCAAAATATTTTTTTATTTTTCGAAAAAAATAATAAATTCAAAGGTTGATGCATGTACTACATGCATTTATTTTTTTTAAATCATAGTCGCATGTACTGCATGCGTTTTCAAACTTTTATTTTTTTAATTTTAAAAAAAAATCCAAACTTTGTTCTTTCAAACTAATTTCGTAATATTTAAATTCTCTGTAGAATTTTTTTTTGTATATTAACAAAAAGAAAAACAAATCCAAAAAAAATAAAAAGAAATACCAAACTAACCTAAACCCTAACCATGAACCGAACCCATTAAACCTCAGACGAAAAAAACCAAGCAATTTTTTGCCCACTTAGTTGGCAAAAATTTGACATGTCAAATGTTAGCCATCCGAGTTGGCTAAAAGCTCTCATTTTTTTCAACTTTTACCATCTGGGATGGCGAATTGTTTCGTTCTTTTTAATTTTGGAAAACTTTTTTTTAATATATATAAATATATTATCGGTACAGTAATTTTTCTGTTTTTCTAAATGTTATTCATAATAGCATGATATGGTAATTTAGTTCAAATGCATGAACTTGGGTAAGCGGATAGACTTTGCAATTAGGAAGATTATTGTATATTTATTTGATTTCTTTTCAATGATTATACTCCTATTATGGCATTGATCCACTAGTTTGTAGTGGCAAATTGTGAATCATATTTGTTTTCTTGATAATTGTTAATAGCTCTTATTGTTTCTTCCATTATTCTAATTAGTATCTATCATTTTATTGCAAATATCTAATCCTCATGGCTTTTGTTTAAAATACATTCTTTCCAAACTAGAGTAATATTTTATATCATATTATGTTTTGATTTCTTCCTTAGATTTCTAGTTGTTAAACCACTTATTGAATTATTGTCATTTTTTCACATTGATATTACCAACTACCTTGTGTTTTGACAAGCTATATTTCAATTGGTATTATACATTAATTGTGTAGACTTTAAAACTTGTCTTTACACACTTCTCCTATTACTTTCATAACTTATCTTGATCATGATTGCCTATGCCTTCCTCCTGCTCTGATTTATTTACTTGAGATTGAATTCCTTGCATCTACTAGTAGGGGGGCTTATTTTTTATCATGTCAAAGGAGGAGAAGTAAGTTTAAGTATGTGTTAGTATATTTGAAAATGGGTAGAAGTAGTTTAAGTAATATGATTTTAGTGATGTATGCTTATATCTTTTACATATTAATGATATATACATCTATTGTATCATTTTTAAACTTAACTGATTTGCCATAATCAAAAAGGGGGAGACTGTTAGCCCAATGATTGTATCATATTTTTGAATGTGGTTAATCGATTAAGTTTATCATTAATATATCACTAACCAATTATGAAATCACTATAGCGTTTATACTCTTCTTCCACCATTAGTGATATATGCTTATTATTTTAAATATTAGTGATATGAGCTTCTATTAAAGCCATCTTAAATTTAACCGAGTTCCCATAATCAAAAGGGAAAGATTTTTAGTCCAATGATCTAACTATATTTTTGAATATGGTTAATCGATTAAATTTAATATTATGACATCACTAATACTCAAGCTAACACTACATTATTAGTACTTAACTTAGCATAGTCCTAATGTGTATTTATTATATAATACTTGCTCATTTATATAGTTTTGTTCGTCTAACATGAACTTTCAGAAAAGCAAAGTAATCAAGCAAGATCATACATTGACATATAAAATAAAAAAATTATGATGGGCCAAAGACGACGTCATCCCAGAAGATTTCTCTTAACCGCCTACGACATCTATAGAACAACGCACTCGAGTGTTCCGCTACCCGATCAGCGGATGGGGGTCGAGGGGACAGCGCCCCCCGTACGAGTTCGGGAGTGAAGCCGACGGTATACTAGTCTGTACCGACGGTATACCGGTTCATCATAGTTGGCAATCCAACTGTTGGATTCGGTGCATTAAATGATCCCAACGGTCATATTTATAGTCGTTATTTTTGCAGAATGGTATACCAGAAGCCTACTACTGTATACTGGCGGTATATCGACTGCGGGCTGAAAGTTGCATTATTTTTCTTTTTTTATGCATTTGTATAAATAGCCATGAACCCCTTCATTCAAGGGTGATCTTTTGAGCCTAAAAATTTCTAATCTACCAAAGGTTATCCACAAACACTCCACCAAAGCTTTTATTTGCCTATCCACAAATTGTGTTAGAGTATTCTTGAGTTATAAAAGTTAGATCTTTATATTTATTGTAAGAAGATCAAAACTATATTATAAAAGGTTGAAGTATACAAGCCTTCAAATCAAAGCTTGTGTGAAGTTAGAGAGCCTTCAGATCAAAGCTCTAGTGTAAGAAGTCAACGAGCCTTTGGATCAAAGCTCGTGGTGTAACTATTTTGATAATAGTGGATTCAAGTCGGACAAGAGTTTCCGGGACTGGAGTGCCTCGAGGAGGATTCAGGATACATCGGATGTCTGTATTTTTATTGCTTTACGTCTTGCACACTTAATATTTTAATTTACATATTGTTAATCATTTGTGCTTGATTTATTAGCTTGACCATATTCACCCCCCTCTAGGGTTCCTACAAAAATTAGGTTTGATGTTAATAATAAAAATTATGCAATGACTGAAATAACTAATTCTAATATAAAAATAAGCAAAAAAATATACCTCCTCTTCAGATTTTCTTTCTTCTTTCTATTGTTTTTTTTCCCTCTTATTCTCCTTTGTTGCTATCCTCTTCTTCTCCTCGGTTCTTCTCCCTGGTTGCTTTCTCTTCCTCTTCTTCTCTCGGCTCTCTTCCTCCATTTTTATTTACACATCAGAGGTCTCATAGTATAATCATCTTGTTGTTTATGTGCATGACATAATCATCGTCGGAAATAATTTTGCTAGCATTTTCAAGGTGAACAGACACTTGGCCTTTCATTTTCATGCAAAGGACCTTGGGCCATACTTTCTTGGTAGTGAGGTATCACAGATTTTCTTAAGACTGCATCTTTCTTAGTGCAAATATGCATTGGATCTTCTATCTGAAACATGATTCCTAGGTTGTAGACCAGCATGCACACATGTGGATTCCATAGTCAAACTATCCAGATTGAACTCTTCATCAGATCCTCCCTTATTTGACCCAGGACGTTATAAATGACTAGTTGAGAAGCTAATTTATCTTATTGGCATTCGTCCATACATTACCTATGTTGTGAGTACAGTGAGCCAAGATATGCAGAATCTTTTAACCTCTTATCTTCAGGATGTTGGAAGGATTCTGAGCTACATAAAGGAAACTCCTGGACGTGACCTTCTCTACATACCTTCTAAACCATCGCTCACAATTTTTTAAGATACTGTCTTTGCTAGATCAGTTGATGACCGTTGCTCTACCAATGGTTACCCTGTCTTCATAGAAGATAATTTGGTTACATGAAGGAGTAAGAAGAAGAATGTAGTTGCTTGTTCTTCTGTTGTGGTAGAATATAGAGATATGACACGATGTATCTGAGTTGATTTGGCTTAATTTACTCCTTACATATCTTGGAGACACTCCCTTTTTTCGAGTCGCTCTCTATGCGACAACAAGGTTGTGATCTATATTGCTGAGAATCTAATCTTTCACGGATGTATTGATCACATTGGGATATATACTATCACTTTATTCGAGAAAAAGTGACAAAATAAAGTTGTTCTACATCACGTCTTCTTTAGCTCAATTGACATATATCCTCACCAAATTACTACATTGATCTTTGTTTACTCGACTATTATCCAAGTCGAAAATGATTGATATTTGTGCTCAAGCTTGGAGGGGAGAGTTAGTTAACTATTATTGTATACCTCACTTTAGTCCCACGTCACTTGGACTAAAGAAGGTTGTCATGACTTGCGCCTGTAAATATACCAAGACTTCTCATGTATTATTAACATAAATAAATCAAAAAAATCTTTGAATTTCACTAAATATAAAAATAATAAAGGTCATATAAAGTTGTACAAACTAACAAGAATCAAATTATCAGCCATCGTGAAACTCGGGGAGAGTAATTAAGCAAAACTAAAAAAAGATACTTGTATAACCAATCATCATCCCGTGAAAGTATGGAAAATCTAATGTGGAAGTTATTTACTTACTAAGAAGAGAAGTCTAGAAATTCAGAGAACAAAGATCTAGAAATGATTTTTTGTGACTCCGAAAAAAAACTCTTAGGATATAGTATCTAAGGAGGTAATGTGGTGGAAATGAGTCTTGAGTAGCTATTTTGAGATTATATCAGATGTGTCCTGGAGTTGCAATTATCATGTGAAATAATTGGAGGAGATTACACACAATTTACCTTGACCTTTGCTTAAATTGGATCGATACTAAGTCCTTATATTATGTGCTTGTTATGGTTGGAATTACTAGGTATATTCTTGATGAGGTTCCTTGGTTTATGACGTTTGCTGATGACTATTATGGCTTTGAGTTAGCTACTAAAATAGACTTGTGGGGAGACATGGAATCTAAAAGTTCAACACAGGTAGGACTAAAGTAGAGTACATAGGCGTGTTAGTTTTACCATATTTAGGATCAGCCATTCATTGCTAGGGATACTGAAAAGGGTGTTCAAAGAAATAAAGCTGGATGGTGAAGTGACATATTGCTTTTGGAGTGCTTTATAGTTGCATACTACCCTTATATTGAAACAATATGACCATCCATTTTCTATGGATCAAGAAACATGTCTAGCAAATGAGAGTAGTACCTGAAATGATGAGAATGCAGTATGAAAGTGAAAATTTGTTAAAGATACGAATGAAAAAATGAAGTTGGAGCTGTGATGTGACAATTGAGATTAGGACACTTCTTAGTTCCAAAAATGGAACTGAGTTCAGAGTATAAAAAATATCTTGTGAATATGCGGAAAAGAGTTCTCTTTATGTCGAGTAAACAAAGAATTCACAAACCCTAGCACAATCGTTCGGCCGAAAATTGTCCTACGTCCTCCACGGGACTATTGAATCAAGATAAAACTTTACAAGACTTCATACAAGAATACGGTTTCGCAAGAACCCTCCCTTGCGAGATCTCCAACGAGCTCTCTGCCTTCTTCTTTCAAATTTTTAATTTTTTATAGAATTTCCTCTAAGGAACAAGGCGCACCCTAGTTTTTCCCAAATACATCTATTTAGGGTTAGGAATCCCCTTAAATAGGCTCTCCTAAATTTCATAGTTTACCGATACGATTCGTCATGTCCCGATCCAATACCTACCGCTACCGACGTTGGGGATTTCTTTTTCGGTCAATTCGGTAGAGAAATAAACAAAAAAAGACTAATCAATAAGGGTGTAAAAGCTTAATAAGGTTGTAAAAACATATAAATGAAGAAAATATTTTTATCGCAGGTTAGAAACTAACCAACAATGGTGACTATTAAAATTTAAAACTACTAAGAAACAACGAAATATTAAAATAATGCCTAATTGCACAAAACATATTTTCTAAATTAAAGAAATATATTAATAGTTTTATGTTCAGTATTAGAATATAGCTATGTATGTATTAACTTGATGCATTGTGGGATCTTCCTCAGGTTTCCTAAGGCAAGATGTGTTTGTTTGAAGAGTTGTATATTTGGAACCATCCTCATCTATTTATTTCAATATGTTCAGCAATTTTGCCAGTGGGATTTTCTATGCTTTTGCTTAGTTTGCAGTCGATGTGCCTTTGATGTATAAGCGGGTTTGACGAAAATATGGTACGTGTAAAAACTTGACAATTGCTCAACAATGTCAACATTAGGCTTGCCATTCTATCTATATACAGGAAGGATTAACAGAAGAAGAAAATATTGAGTCCTAAAATTATTCTTAAAAAAAAAAAAGAAATTCAATTCATTAGTAAAACTAAAATATTGATTTATATGAATGCATGCTCGCTTCCACCCGTTCAAGAAGGAAGGATATGGAGATTGCATGGAAGGAAGGAAGGAAGGAAGGATCGGTGAGCATATTTGTTAGGAAAATGATAATAAATCTTAGGGCTTTCAACTTGTTTAGTTCGATCGGTAGCATTCATTTTATTCATGTTCATTTCATCATTAGTTTGACAGAACATTACAAGTAAATTCTAACATACAAGTGCTAAATTATTATCACAGGGCTGTGTTTGATTGCTGAGGAAAATGAATGTTTTTTTTTTTACGCACAGAACTTTGTACATACTGTGTTGCATGCTATTTGGATCCACTGCCACCATAAAAAAAAGAAAAAAAAAAGAGTACATAAGATCTCTACTACAAGAAAATTCTAATTAATGCACTAACAAGAAACTAAATGGTTTAAAGAATAAAAAAATAAAAAAAATCGAACTCGATCGAGTGGCTCTTGTGATTACCGAGGAAGGATATAAGACCCTGGCTGGATGACAGAAGATCAGTGGATCGAGCTACGAAGACGTATTATTCCTTCCATTTATAAATGATATAGAGTTGGAGGACAGTAGGTCCAAAGGAATACAATACAGTGTGCACAAAGTCCCGAACGTTACATTGGATCCCGAGCGTTATGTCCAAATATCAAAAAAAAAAAAAAATTCAAAATTTTAATGGATTTTAAATTAATCGAAATTATTGAGACAACGTCTCCATAGGCTTAAAAGCGGTTAATTGAACTCATGTAGCCTAAAAGTACACTAGTAAGACTTAGAATAGCCTTAAATAAATCTAAAATTTTTTTTGGAATTTTAGATAAATTTAGGAATATTTCTGAGAATTAAAATCCGAGAAATAATAAGAAAAATCAATTAATAATGGCTTCTAGGAATTATCACTTGATAACCTTTTCATAGAATCATATAAAATTTGACAACTAGGATTCTAATAGCCCATATTATTTTCTGAATTTTTTTCCAACTGTTTTGGTAATTTTCCTCGGCCTAAAACTAATTTAGGAATTAATAAATAGTTTAAAAACAAATTTTGGAATTAGAAAAAAATATTTTTGGAATTTAATAATAATTTTCTAATAAATAATCCAGCATATTTGGGTCAGACCGTTAAGGCCCAACCCGAATGCACACCCACATTTTCAGTCACGATCATCTACCGACGGTGTAATCACATATGTTCATTCATGTCAGCTGTTGCCTTCGACCCAATCGTTTAGATCCTAGCCACTGATTTTGGGCGGGATTTAATCCCACCCACAGGATCAAGTTGATTCCTCTAAGCCACCCTTTATTCCTTTCAATAATGCTAAGTTTACTACCAAATACTAACAACCTTTTTGCAAACCATCCCCCCCCCCCCCTCTCTCCATGTGGGCCACACCCGGTCCCATCTCCCCCCCCCCCCCCCAACGAACGGCTGCCACGTGACGTTTCTGTCACGTGGCGGCCAACCGGAAAGCCACCGGGCCCCACCTCTCCCCCCTCCTCTAATGGACGGCGTGGCCGCCACGTGGCGATTGTAAGAAAGTTGTAAGCATTTTGTTGTAGGCATAGCATCTGGAGTATTTCTTGGACCTCCACGACGACAAAGCACCATGATGAGCATTGCTACAAACTCAAAACATGACACAACAGTCATGTTCATAGAAACAACTTTGTGCGATCACCAGGATCGACGATTTTGTGATTTGTCTCATCGTTGTGCTCGTGGCATGACCCTCTCCCTTTATGGAGAAATTCATACGACCACGATGATGTTCGACGTGCCCATGTCGTGTCCAACAGTACCATCAACTTCTTGAGGTCGAATTTTTGACGTCCGATCGGCCTAAAACTAGCGATGAGATCTTTTCATTTTCGTTTTTGGTCTAGTTTGGTCTAGACGGTTGTATCATTGAGATTGCGTCTGTACATCATGTATGAGCTAAAACAACCAAAATTTGATCTTTTCGCGATTGTGGAAGATCCGACCTTTGGATCTTCGATCTATTGCATTCCTAGTGGCTTGACCCAAACTGTCTCGTTCGACTTTTGCTAGATCGTTCCATCCTGTAATTGCTTTTATATTTAGTTCGTATCAGAGCCATATATCAAAAATCGTGAACTAAAATGAAGACTCGTCGATTCTAGTGAACTCATGTCGCTGAAATCTACCATCTGACCAGGCAGATCATCAAATCAGAGATGATTAATTTTTGGTCAACGATTTTGCCTCAATTTGTGTCCGAGAGTTTTGAATTGTGAATTTCGAGACGGAGGCCTAACTTTCCTGTTTTTGGTTATTAAATCAGAGTTTAGTTTATTAAAATAACTTACGCTTGGTAACTTGTCTAATAAGTAACCTATAGCTTGATTTCCCTATTTGTCTTTGCTTATGTAATTTTGACCTTGCGGATTGTTTGTGGGGTTGGATGAATGTTCATGGATCGTAGCTCGGGTGTAGTTTGTGTATAGCTCGTGATAGTTGATGGCTCATGTCATCATTTTGTTAAAGTCTCGACAAACATGCAAGTACAGTATTGAAATGAATCTACTTAAAGTTTTCGTACATATTGGAATGTGATTATGTGTAATTACTGTAATAATATTTACCATAGCTTCATTGTCTTATTTATGCATGTTTACACACACGTAAGTGATAGTATCTAATATTGATATCTTTACATGTTCTCGTATTAATTATCAGGGTCGGCCCTTGGGCCGTGCCAAAATTGCGATCACATAGGACCTCCAATTTTTTGGAGCCTCAAAAAAAAAAATTATAAGTAATATATATATATATATATATATATATATATATATAATGGTCAATTTTGTAATTTAAGTTATCACATTTCTTTCTCAATTCCTAAACTCTACAATCTGCACAATACAGTTAGCACAATGATCTAACTATATTTTTGAATATGGTTAATCTATTCTATTTAACATTATGACATCACAAATATTCATGCTATCACTACTTTGAATACTTAAATATAGCATAGTCCAAATATGCATTAAATGTTATCATACTTGCTACTATGTATATTGTTTTGTTTGCCAAACTTATATCTGCAGAAAAGCAATAAGCAAGAACAAATATGGGCATATGCAATGAAGAAATCATGATGGAACAAAAATGATATCATCCCACAATATTTTTCTGAACCGCCTACAACATCTCCGGAACCACGAACTTGGGGGTTCCTCTGTCCGGTCAGCGGACGGAGGTCGAGGGGGAAGCGTCCCCCGTGGGGGTTCGGGGGCTAAGCCCCCGAAAGGTATTCAGATTTCACAATCTGGGTATCTCAGGACAACTGTCGTCAAAGAAAAAAGCCATCATCTATCAAAGGAAGAAGCAAAGCTATGCCAAAATTATTTCCAGACTCTGAAGAAGCCTGCACCTGCCATAGTCTGTCTAGAGTCTGTAATAAGTCTTAGAAATTATTGTAAACACAAGTAATGGATGGAAAAATCGAAAACTATGGTAGAAAATAAGACATATTTATTTTCGACTGAAAATCGGCATACAGACGATATACTAGAGTATACCTATGGTATACCGATTTTATATAAATGTTGCTCTATGTCGTTTGGACCGGCATACCGACGGTATACTAGTCTATACCGATGGTATACCGGTTCATCACAGTTGGCAATCCAACGGTCGAATTTCTGGCATTAAATGATCCTAACGACTCTTTTTCTAGCCGTTACTACTGCAGACCAGTATATCGATGGTATACTGTAGTATATCGACGGTATACCGATCGCAGGCTGAAAGTTTTATTTTTGCTCTTTCTTTGTGTTGGCCTATATAAAGCCTTGAACCCCTTCTTTCAAGGTTGATCCATTTGAGCCTAAAAACTTCCTATCTACCAAAGGCCATCAATAAATACTCCACCAAAACTTTCATTTGCCTATTAACAAATTGTGTTAGAGTGTTCTTGAGTTGTAAAAGTTAGATCTTTATATTTGTTGTAAGAAGATCAAAACCATCTTGTAACAGGTTGAAGTGTACAAGCCTTCGGATCAAAGCTTGTGTGAAGTTGGAGAGCCTTTGAATCAAAGCTCTTGTGTAAGAAGTCTACGGACCTTCGGATCAAAGCTCGTGGTGTAACTATTTTGCTAATAGTGGATTCAAGTCGGACAAGAGTTTCCGGGACTCGAGTGCCTCGAGGAGGATATCAGGATACATCGGGTGTCGGTATTCTTATTATTTTACTTCTTGCATACTTAATTTTTAAATTATCTATTATTAATCATTTGTGCTTGATTTATTAGCTTGACCCTGTTTACCCCCCTCTAGGGTTACTTCAATTGGTATCAGAGTAAAGACTCTATTTTTTTGGATTAACATCCTTAGAGTAGATCCTTATTTTCTATGGCATTTTATTCCTCCTCCGATAAAGAGGGTTCTATTTCTAGTAGCATAGACAATCATGTTTCTTCTAAATGCAAGAAATGCTCTAAGTGTAAAGCTATGGCTAACCAATCCTTAGAGATTCTTGATAACCTTCATTTTACAAATGAAGAAATTTCTGAAAAGGTTACTCATTTAGAAGAAGCAAATGAGTTGTTGAGAAATAAAAATCATGATTTATTATCTAAACTTGATTCTCAAAACTCATCTTGTGTTTCTTTAAAGAGTTTAAATAATGCTTTGATTTTGAAAATCAAATCTCTCTCCTCATCTATAGAAGATTTCAAGAAACAAACTCATAAGTTATCACAATTGCATGATTCTTCTATTGATATTTTAAAGAAACAAAATAATATTTTATCTCTAGAATTGCTTTATTTGAAGAAGAGAATAATGTTTTAAATGCTAAATTTAATTCTCTTACTTGTATGCATGATGATTTGTTGTTAGAACATGATATTCTTAAAACCAAATCTTCTCATGCTCACACTAGAGATATTCATCATTCTAGTATGTCACCTGATCACAACCATGTTCATTCTGATACATGTGTAAACACTAACATTAGGTGCTTCTATTGCTCTCGCATTGGACACATGAGTTTTTTTTGTCCTATTCGTAGAAGTTTTACTACCAATGCTAGAGTATATGTTATATGAGTTTCCAAAGTTAAAAAATATGGATCCAAATTTATTTGGATACCAAATTCTTCGCCTCATATTTTAGGTGGAGTTTCTTATGCCAGGACATAACACCGTGGAGCGTGTTGGTGATTACAAAGTTACAATGGTCATCTTTCAAGCAATTGCACCAACACAAATGTGGCCACTAAAGCCACTTTGGTAACATGCTAAACGTTTCTTCCTAAATTGTCTATATTTATAGAATCTAGCATGTTTCTTTTTTTGTCTTGCTACTAGCTCTCATTGATTTCTTTTAGTTACTTATTATATGAATCAATGTGAGATATATGATACTAGCATGCTTTGTGTATTTCTCTTATAATCACTTTTATCTAGCATGACTAGTTGGTTAACTTAAAATGATTATTTCATACTATGTTGTCTATCACTCATTTTCTATTAGTGTGACACATTTATATATGCATGTTATAATATTTTAATCCTTATTTATAAAGCATGTATATTACTCTAGTCCATAGGATCTTGAGACATTGAATTGAGTAAATATTTTTGTCTCTTCGTCTTTATATCATTGTGATAGTTACTCCTCACCGGTTTATTTTTAAATGTCATATTTAATATAATCGGTTCTTGTGAATATATGTGTTTAGAACTAGTTTTTTATTGCTTGAAAAGTATATACTTATACTTTGATTTAACCTTGTGCTTGCATAATATATTCACTATTGATTCATGTGCTTCTTTTTGACAAATCTTTTGTGAATCAATTATGTTGTGCCTAATAAAGCTTATTTATACTGTTTGATTTTGTGATTGTATTTCAACTTTCATTAAGGATACATGACTATATAATTAATCTCTTATATTCATACGATGTTCATGTATTTCTTATATTGTTATGTATTTTTGTGTAAATATCTTTATATAGGCATATGGGTTAAGCTTAAGTTTTACTTTGATTTGAAGAGTATTTTATACTTGTATCTTTAAACTTGTGCATATCTCATATTTTAGCTATTGATTCTTTTGACAAATTTGTGCATGTTTCTTTGATCGAGAGTATCCCGATTTTGCTTTGGATCCGCGTAATGTCAGATTGGGGCTCTCCTCCAACGGTTTTACCCAATTTGGACTTTCGGGATCCCAGTATTCGTGTTGGCCTGTGATTGTCACCCCGCACAACTTACCGCCTTGGATGTGCATGAATACTCCGTATATGTTTCTAACCATTATCATTCCG
The DNA here is from genome assembly GCA_036927795.1 of Iris macrosiphon. NCBI lineage: Eukaryota > Viridiplantae > Streptophyta > Magnoliopsida > Asparagales > Iridaceae > Iris > Iris macrosiphon. Next base: position 85,335,799 of record JAYESA010000016.1, read on the forward strand.
GGTCCGAACAATCCCAAGAGAAACATTGATGTATACTTACAACAGTTGATAGATGAGTTGAATCAGCATTGGAAGTACACGCCAACACGTATGATGTTTTCGGAAAGCAAAATTTTTAGATGAGGGCAGCACTTATGTGGACCATCAATGACTTTTTGGCCTATGGAATATTATCGGGATAGAGCACTCATGGTCGTCTCTCATGTCCATATTGCATGGACTGTATTAAGGCTTTTCGTTTAAAACATGTCGTGCTTCTTTGATTGTCATCGACAGTTCTTGCCGAAAGATCATCTGTTCAGGAGGAACAGGAATGTGTTCTGTGCTGGTATTATGGAGAAGACCGATCCACCGCCAAGGTGGTCCAAAAACACGATATGGGAGGAGGTCAAAGATTTTTCAAGTGCTATCGAAGATCCTACAAGGGGGTAAAAGTGTGACGGATTTGGTCGAACTCATAACTAGATGTAGAGGGGCATATTCTGGGACCAGCCATATTGGAGCACCAAGATGATCAGACATAACCTTAATGTCATGCATATCGAGAAGAATGTGTTTGAAAACATAATTAATAATGTGATGGACGTAAAGGGAAAGACGAAAGACAATCATAAGGCCGGGTTGGACTTAGAACAAAAATGCAGATGACCTGCGTTGCATTCGATAGAGGAAGAGAATGGGAAGGTGATGCAGCCTAAGTCAATTTTCTTATTGGACAAGGAGGACAAAGGAAGACTTTGTAGGTGGATCCAGGGCCTAAAATTTCCAGACGGGTACGTGTCGAATCTGAGAAGATGCGTCAATCCGAAGGAGAACAAACTGACGGGTATGAAGAGCCACAATTGTCACATATTTATGGAGAGGTTAATTTTGGTTGTATTTCAGAAATTTTTACCGTAGGTAGTTTGGGATCCATTGACAGATCTTAGCATATTCTTCAGAGATATTTGTTCTACTAAGTTGCTCGTCGATCATCAAGAAAAGCAGGAGAAGGACATTGTGGCAACACTTTGCAAGCTTGAGAGAGTATTTTCTCCTGGATTCTTTGACTCTATGGAGAATTTGTCGATTCATCTTTCCTATGAGGCACGTGTTGGTGGACCTGTCGGTTATCGATGGATGTACCTGTTCGACCGTCATCTGAACCACCTCAAGAGGAAGGTAAAAAATAAGGCATGGGTGGAGGATTCTATTTGTGAAGCCTATTTTCTTGAGGAGATTACAAACTTTTGTTTTAATGTATATCAAGCCTCATGTTGCTACTAATAAAATGAGAGCTCCCAGAAATGACGACGGGTATCAGGAATCTAATGAGTCAATACTGAAAGTATTCAATGCTTTCGGAAAGCCCTCGGGTAAAATAAAGAAGAGATATCTGAATGATGACGAACTTAGGGCCACTCAGTTGTATGTATTACTCAACTGCGACGAGGATGAGATGGAGAAACTAAAGGGGTAAGTAATTAATATGACGACGGTCATCTCAATACAACTATTACACTAATCCGCCTATGTTTCATTGTGTTTCAGCACATATAATGATGCGGTAAGGTCGAGTATACCATACATAATAGATAAAAAAGTAGAACAGGAAATGAGGCTTTATTTTCCTTCATGGTTGACAGCGTATGTAAGGATCTCGGTAATTACTTTTTGTGTATGTATACTTGTACAATAATTAACGTTAAACTTAATATCGCTTATTGTCACAACCCACACCCGATGTAGGGATGTAAATCGGGAACAACGCCTAGCCTACGCCGCAGAATCGGCGGTAGAACGTTGTCTGGGTAATCTATATAGCATTATAATGAACCACCAACAATAACAATATACTCAATCACAGATCTAAGATAGAAACGGGCATGAATATGATAAAGAATAGAATAGTCGCATACAAATCATGAGTCTAAAATAATAACATCAATGAGTCTGAAAGAATACTAAACAAAAAGCTAGAGATAAATCCAGTACAAAAGAATACTAAGAAGCTACAAATCTTGGGTCATCTGTCTCGGTCGGGATAAGTCCCTCCTGAGCCAGGGTCTCTGACTCTAATCTCACAACATCCTGAGGCCCATAATGTGTAGGGTACCACTCCTCAGTGTCATCTGGGAAAAATATATCCAGTCAGAAAAGGAGCAGAGTACATCTCTAACAGCAGTTCTAATCAATGATAAAAAATATGTAACAGTAAATATATGTGAATATACAAGATGCACAATAGATACAGGAGATATACAATAAGAAAATACTGGAATAAATACAATAATGAACAATATGACAATGAACAAGAATACTAATGACTAAGTGTGTGAGTACTAGCTTTAACATGTGATCGGCTTGGGAACGTGATACAAGATTTATGGCATGGGTAATCATACATGCGGTGTATGATTAACACTACAAGAGCAAGACTTGATACAAGGAGGGTATGATCATATATCTACACTAACATACTCTACACGCTCGACAGGTATAATAGATCCAACCATGGTACGCTATGGCACGAGATTTCCCAAAAAGATAGCTAGTCTTCTCGAGAATCAGTGTCTGTACATGTAGAAGATAATTAATGAAACAAGGCTTGCACAAGATACACCATATACCAAGGAATAATATCTCATGATGAGATACGGATATACCAATCCGTGTAACCATCGTGTTAAGAGAACCAGATATGATATCTACACTAGATACAATGAACATAGAGGATATCATAAATGAGAAACTATCAGAGAATGTACTCACCTGCAGTCCAATGAATAGTCTCACAGATGTCTGATATGGTACCTCGAAAACCTAGATATGGAATATAACATCAATACAAGATTTCAAAAAAAAAAGTTAAACTAGTCAACAACTAGGTCAACAAGTCAATTCTAAGTCAAAAGTCAAACTAGGTCAACTCTAAGTCAAATTACTCAAACTATGGTCAACTATGACAAACTACATATTTCTATGTTGCATGAGTCTACCTCAAAGATATTGGGTTCAAACACTAAGAATCTAGGTCATAGTAGCTACATCTTAGAATGTTAGGATACCGTATCTCAGGATACGTAAAACAAAAGATAAAGCATCACATATACATATCAACAATATTAATTATATAAAATACTAATTACAAATGCTAAATTGATACCTTGGTTTCGAGCCAACTTGGTATCGCAACACAAAACTCAAACTTGATACCCAAACCTAATACCTTGGGTATCCCCAAATACCTTGATACTTACCTTGGTATCTCAAGGTAGTTGTCAAGACTACAATATAATACTAGCTACCCATAAACTATATACTAATAACTAACTATTACAAATATAGTATAATAAAACATAATTACCAATTAGGAATATATATACATGTATACTAATACCATATATATACATATATATATATATATATATATATATATATATATATATCTATTATAATTAAAAATATAATATATATACTAAATCGCAGAACTGTCGCTAAAGACCCTTGCTGACCATCGCTGAAACCGCGGATACGCTGCTGATACCTCTGGTTTCACTGCTGCTATCGCGACAGTTTTCCTGCTGCTGTCGCTGTTGCTGATTTGTTGTTGTCGCTGTTGCTGCACTGCAGTTGCTATTGCTGCTGCGGATGCTGTTGCTATTGCTGCTGCTATCGCAAATGCTGCTACGGCTGCTGTTGCTAAATTCGTTGCTGCTCTTGCTGCTGTTTATGTTGTTGCCGCTGTGACGCTGGAACTGTCACTAAAGCTGTTGTCGCCTCTCCCATCCACTTATATATATAACACTATATATATATATATATATATATATATATATATATAGAGAGAGAGAGAGAGAGAGAGAGAATAAGGGAGGTGAGGTGGCACCTCACTCTCAAAACAAGGGTGGCGGTGATGTGGCACAATCACAACCACACAAACGAGGGGAGGGGGTTAAGTGCAATTTGTCAATTATGAAATGTGTGGTTGAAATTGTGCCACGTCACCGCCACCCTTGTTTTGAGAGTGAGGTGCCATCTCACCTCCCTTATTCTCTATATATATATATATATACAATAAGTACATATAACATAACATCACATATATAGTGTCATATATATATAACTTCACATATACGTACACGTATATATATATCATACAATTATATATATATATATATATATATATATATATATATATATATATATATATATATATATATATATATATATATATATACATAGGTAAAATAGATACATAGATCTATGACACATTAATACATAAATATATATACACAACAATATATATATATATATATATATATATATATATATATATATATATATATATATATATATATATATATATATATATATATATATTACATATATATAATTACACATCACCAAGACTAAGAACAATTTAGAATAGATTTAGAATTAAATTGCACAACACATGGAGCGTATCACATCCGTATCCAACTAGATATAGGATACGCTTGTGACACGAGTCCACCACACATCCAAAGTTACCCCGAAGGACACGAACAAGTCTAATATATTATCTATGAACAATATGAAGAGTAAAACAAAATCTACGAGTCCGTGTCAAAATGTGACATGCTCAAAGTCCCGTGTCGGAGGAAAAATCTCCAAATCAACACGTATCACCAAATTGTTTGGATATGACCTACACGTACCCAATTGTGGACATGGTACTAGCCCCAAATAAACAAGCACATGCCAAATTGATCTATAGGACCAATTGACACACACAACAAATGTCAATCTTGGAATTCCCTTAAAATTGACACAAAAAGTACCATAACTTTCTCAATAGGTCTCATATGAACACAAAACCAAATCCTATGGGTAGCATATGCATATGGGTTGAATTATCATGGTTAAATCTTAGATTTAGAACCTAAATTAAGAGAGAAAACTAAATTGTATCTATTGGGAGATGGATTTCCAATGAAACCTCTAAATTTGATAAAATTGACCTCCAACTTGTATATCCTTGCTCCTCTTTGTAGATCATTACTTTCTTCTTCTAGATCCTTGCTCCACTAGCCTTCAATGATGATTTGGGAAGGAATTGGGATAAAATTTGGTAGAAAAAATGATGTGGAATGAAGGAATTTTGTTGAGAGAAATTTTAGATCAAGTTTTTAAATGAAAAGAGGAGAGAGAAACTTTCCCCCCTCTTTTAAATAGGCCTGCCCCCTCTACCCCTTCCTCAAGTCACTATGTAATATCCATTATACCCCTTGGGGCCTCTCATGAAGAAATAATTAAGGAGGGAAGCTTCTAGTCTAATGGTTTAATTAAGTTAATCATCCTCCTAATCAATAGACTTTCTAGTTGGGCTCAATTCTAACAATTAATACATATTGGTCTATGAGTCTAAACTAAACTAATTAAGTCCACTAACACAAGTCCAAAATAAATAAATAACATCTAACAATAATTAAAAAATACAACAAATAATTATTTAACATGCACAATATTTAATTAATTATAAAATTACTAAAATATTCTTTCCTAGAAAATATGGTAGTGACAAGTCTACCCTCCTTAAAATAATTTCGTCCTCGAAATTCAAAGACGAAAACTATCCCCCGAAAAATAACAGAACATAGCAAAAGAACAGAACTAAAGAACAGAACTTATTATGAAATAACATACCTCAAGGCACAAACAAATTTGGATAACGCTCTCGTATTTCATCCTCTCTCTCCCAGGTAGACTCCCCCGGAGAGTGATGCCTCCATGCGACGCATACCAAAGGAATAGTCTGGTTCCTCAGCACCTTCTCTCTCCGATCCAGAATCTCAACTAGCTATTCTGGATAGCTAAGAGTAGGGCCCACCTCTATCTCCGAGTGATCCAACACGTGAATAGGATCTTCCATGTACCGTCTCAACTGCGACACGTGAAACACGTTGTGCACTCCCTCCAATGTAAGTGGTAAGTCTAGTCTATAAGCAACTGCACCGACCCTCTCTAAAATAGTAAAAGGTCTGATGAATCGCGGACTAAGCTTTTCGCCTCCACCGAAGCGAATCATGCCTCGTGTCGGAGAAATCCTCAGGAACACCAAACCACCCACCTAGAACAAAACACAACCTTAAGAACTTAATTTATAATAAACAACCAATAACTAGAACAAAACAAAAATCTAAACTATACCTCAAACTCCAAAGGTCTCCGGTGGTTATCGGCCCAACGTTGTTGTCTGTCCTGCGCCACTTGAAGTCTGTCTCTGATCAACTGAACCTTCTCCACTGCATCCACAACCATCCCTGGCCCAACCAAAAATCTCTCTCCAATATCGTCCCATGACAAGGGAGTACGACATCTCCGACCATATAGAGCTTCAAATGGTGACATCTCTATACTAGCCTGGTAGCTGTTGTTGTAAGCAAACTCTAGCAAATGGAGATGGTCCTCCTAAGAACCCCCAAAATCTAGTACATAAGTGTGCAACATATCCTCGAGAGTCTGAATAGTCCTCTCTGATTGCCCATCTGTCTGGGGATGATATGTAGTACTGAACTTGAGCCGAGTGCCCAAACTCGTCTGGAAACTCCTTGTCACGACCCGTACCTGAAAATTGGGCATGAGCAGTGGGTACGTCCAACCTACGCCGCAGCATCGGCGGTAGAACGCTGTCTAGGTCTCAAACATAACTCATCCTGTCACTGGTCTCAACTCCATAGGGAGGACAATGATAATACATGAATCAACAGTTTATAATATACTCAATCACAAGACTATTGGAAAGTAATGGCACAATAAGATATAAGGATAGAGAGTACTGACATAAGTCTAGCACAAAAATAAATACATCACAAGTCTAGAGTCTAGATGTCCACCAAAAGTTACAACAATAATACAACCCAGATCTCAGTTCTAGAACAATAATACATAAATAGGACAGTCTAAATGCATATAGGTGGAATCTCCTCTAAGATGGGTAATTCCTCTGGAATTTCTTGTATAAACTCTCCCTCTGCTCCCGGGCCGTAGTGGGTACGACAGAAGTCCTCCAAGTCCTCTGAAAATGTTATCCAGTCAGGATTGGAGCGAAGCACAAACACAAAACAGCAGTTTCATTTATGTTGACAAAAGCTATAAAATAGTGTAAGAAAAATACAAGATGAAAGAAATACTGGAAGTATAGAATACTAGAGAATATGAAATAAGCAATAGAACATCTAGCAATGAATAAAATATAAGTGGATGCTAGTACAAGTGAACTGAAATAAAGAATAAATATCTGGCTATGTGTTTGAAATATTAGTTTATTATGTGATCGGCTTGGGTCGAGATCAGGCTTGATATATATGATTGGCTATGATACATGTGAGGTCAGACTAACCATCTGGTTAGCTATGATGCGAGCAATAGTCAGGCTAATTATATATATCAGGCTATGAGGCATGTAAATGGTCAGGCTACACCCGACGTGATGTGTTGGGTGAGCTATGATGCATGTAAGGTGGGGTATGATCACATAATCTGCTAATATTTCCCCATCCCCAGCTAGCACGATGGATTTCAATCACGACTCCTCATGACAGGTATCTAGGGTGCTAACCCGTGTATCCACAGTGTCAGAATCAAGTATACAATACAACTAGAATTATAGAATTAATCAACAAAATAAAAACTGTCAGAGAATGTACTCACCTGTGGTCCCGAGGAAGGTGCGAGGATCAATGTCCAAGGCGAGATCACAATGACCTAATTATGGAATATCAATGTCAAAATATTGAATTAAGGGAAAAAAAACATTTTAACTAATTAAATGCGAGGCCTCTAGGTCAATTTTGAGGTTTAGAGTTCATAATTTCTTATGTGGTAGGTTTTCTCCAAGATGATACTAGTCGTACTAGGTTTTGTACTAGGACATTCTAACTGATGTGGTTCACACTAGGTCATAGATACTAACACTATAATATACATCCATACCATATAGAAATTAACTATAAATTAATACAAGCATTTACATATATATATATATATTATACCTGCATGTATACATGTAGCTAAACTATATGCTAGCACAGTTATTGTCCACCACTAATTATCTAGATTAGAAGTTGTATATATATATATATATATATATATATATATATATATATATATATATATATATATATATATATATATATATATATATATACAAGTCCCTACCCAACTACTAATACTACTAGGGAAACTCAATAACCCAAACCTAGATGCCTTGCTAACCTGATACCTCACTTCACAATAACACTCTCTCATTAAAGAATATAAGGTATTACCTTAACTTGTGTAATTATCTTAGCTAACCTTCATGATACTCACTCTAGGCACATGATACCACGATCAAATACTACTCAAATCAATATCCTAATTATTACCCTTGTCCTAGTGTGTAATCCAACATCCAATACCTTTACCTCACATTGAACCCAACTGATACCAAGTGTCCAACTGAACCCTTGGCTGTGCACTAACTGCACAACCATACACTGCTGCTCAAATCCCCTAGATCCACAGTCCAACTCAGAACTGACCTAACTCCCTTACCTTATACTGCTGCTGCAGTTTCCTTGAGTGCAAGCAATAATTCTCAATGCACAGGTAGCTCAGTCAAGGAACCCCCCCCCCCCCCCCCACACACACACACTCTACATACTCAAATACCTCTCACTCACTCACAAGAAATTACTGATCTAATGTACCATTCACAGTTTCACAGTCTGAAATTGTTCAGACTCACATACAGGGCTTAATCCTTAAGACAACTCTATGGCTACTGGAAGAATTCCAAGGGTTCACAGGTAGTGTGAACTTTGTTCACTGATACCTACAGTATGGTCTAAATCTCTGAGACAACATGAGGCTTACACAGGCATGGCTTAAACTCTGATACACAACATATGACTAATGGCAGGATCAACCAGGAAGCAACATATAGACTTTGGAAGCAACAAAAGGAAATCACAAAATTTCCAGGATACTCAAGGTAGCCAAATCTCCACCATCACAATCATGCTCACAATTATCTATTTGTAATGGATTTTGAAGTTAGCCAAAAAAGAGCAGTTAACCCAACTCTAACTGGCTACTGATAGCTTAAAGCCAAATAGAATTTAACTCATCAGCCCCCAACTGAAACTCTAAGACATACACACAGGAATTCACAACTTGGTGTGAACCCGATCCTCATTCCTCCCCTAACACAGGCACACACAGTCTCTGCTCACTGACACTGAACTCCCTCATATGCACTTATGCATCACTGAGACACTGAAGAACTGACACTCAATACTGAATCATTCACAGTTCACTCTATTACACACACACATAGTTCACTCTACTACACACACACACAGTTCACTCTACTAATGCACAGAACTTGACCTCTCATAACCCCTAATCACTGACATAATGAACACAGTTCTCATAACCTCACTGAACTAAGTCAAAGGACACAGGAAATCTAGCTCACAGGTTCACACAAGACTATCACAGTATCAGGAAATTGATACTGTGAACCCTATAAATCCCTATGGATCCCAGGTATCAGTCTAAATATACACAGTATCAGGAAATTGATACTGTGAACCCCATTTATCCCATGTAGTGTAGCTTCCTGAAATTCCTGTCCAATTATACATTGAGTGATTTCAACCCAAGTGTATGCTACTATGACATTGCCACCTACTGCTGCTGCTATTATATGCCCCACACTGCTAGTTACTGACACCACACAGTGATCAATAACTGCACAGACACCATTCCATCTCACTGAGACTCACTACTCAGTTTTTTCACTGAGACACACGACTAACTCACTAACCTACTGATGCACACACACTATGAACTCAACACCGAGCTCGACTGAAAAACTCTGATACACAATGCCCTATTCACTGATACTAGTGATCAACTCCCTGTGCTGAACCTGGCCCTCTATTTCCCCCAATTCATAATACACCTCAACCCTTAACACTACACACTCACTGAAATCAAACTACCACACACTCACTGAACCCGACTGTGCAGTTCATCCCTCCACCTACACGACAGCGTCCATGGTGCATAGCTCACTCACCCAGAACTGTCACTCACTACTGCACTGAACACGACTGCACAGTAGAAAACCCCATCGATATACCTATATAATAACACATAAACATATGTATATATCTACACATTCATACATATATATATATACATATCAAGGTTCATAAGAACTAGGTTAAAATTAGGTATTTTCCTCCAGGGAGCATTTCATCAAACACTTAGGGGCTGAAATCGGGTTCCATACTAAGAACTCCTGAATACCCAAATCAAAACCCTAAAATCGAGATCAAACCTATGTGTATACGATGTAATCATGTGTAGATGCATATCCCCATGATTAGGGTTCACGAAATTTGGGGAAAACCCTCGTTTGAAACCATAAACCCTAGAATCACCTAGGAATCCATGAAAAAAAATGAAAGAGCCAATCCTAATTCAAATGGTGGGCTCCTAATGGCCAAACAACAATTAAAAACAGAATTAAATGGGGTTTTAATTCGAATTCTCACCTATTGGGAGATGGTTTCCCAATGTAGCTCCTCTTTCTTCAAGTCTCCTTGGTCCAAGCTCCTATATCTCCCTTGATGGAGAAGGAAGAGGGTTTCTAGGGCTAGGAATTTCTAAAATTTTTGGAGAAGGAATTATTTTCTAAGTGGAGGCTAGGTTTAGGGTTTTTCTTCATGAATGAAGAAGTTTGAGGGAGGCTCCCCCTCATTATATAGTACTAGGGTTAGGGTTAGGGCTTCTAATGCCAAGTGTCTAATTAGCCTTTCATAATGGTCATGAAGAACTTAAATTAATAAGGGTTTAGTCATTCACTTTGGGTTTAACTAAAAACTAAAATACTAATTAGGGTTTTGGTCTCAAGGGTTAAACCTAATGGGTTTTTAGGTCAAGCCCATTAACCTATGCATGAAGAACACCCAATCATTTATTTAATAAACTTATCATACATATTTATTTACATAATAAATTAAACATGGCAATTTATAATAATGTCCTAATCTAGAAATGTGGTAGTGACAAGTCTACCCTCCTAAAAAAAAATTTGTCCTCGAAATTGAACTGAACTAGAACAAGAACGAAATCAGATAAGGAATTATACCTCAAGTCTCGAAGAGATACGGGTATTGCTCGCGCATTTTGTCCTCTCTCTCCCAGGTCGACTCCCCTGGAGAGTGATGTCTCCATGCAACACGAACCAAAGGAATAGTCTGGTTCCGCAACACCTTCTCTCTGCGATCCAAGATCTCTACGGGCTGCTCAGGGTAGCTGAGAGTCGGACCAACCTCGATCTCCGAGTGATCTAGTACGTGACTAGGGTCTGCCACGTACCGCCTCAACTGCGACACGTGAAACACGTCATGTACTCCCTCTAGTGCAGGTGGCAAGTCTAGTCTATACGCCACTGCACCGACCCTCGCAAGGATACCGAAAGGTCCGATGTAGCATGGACTAAGCTTTCCGCCTCCACCAAAATGAATCGTATCCCGTGTCAGAGAAATCCGTAGGAACACTAGATCACCAACCTAGAACAAAATAGGCTCAACACACAGTCTAAAACAAAACAATCACAAGCCAAAAAAATAACAAACTATACCTGAAACTCAAGGGGTCGACGGTGGCTGTCGGTCCAATGTCACTGTTTGTCCTGCGCCACTCGCAGTCTGTCTCTGATGAGTTTTACTTTTTCTGCTGCATCCACGACCATTTTTGGTCCTAACAAGGCTCTCTCTCCAACATCATCCCAAGATAACGGTGTACGACACCTTCGTCCATATAGAGCCTCGAATGGCGACATCTCGATGCTGGCCTGGTAGTTGTTGTTGTAAGCAAACTCTACCAGGTGTAGATGATCCTTCCAAGAACCTCCGAGATCTAGAACGCAAGTGCGTAGCATATCCTCGAGAGTGTGAATAGTCCTTTCAGACTGCCCGTCTGTTTGGGGGTGGTATGCGGTACTGAACTTGAGCTGAGTACCCAAGCTAGGCTGCAGACTCCTCTAGAAGTAGAAAGTGAAACGACTATCCCGATCCGAGATGATGCTCACAGAAATCCAATGAAGTCTGAAAATCTATCGCACGTACATCTCTGCTAGCCTCTCTGTCGATGTACCCACCTTGAAAAGTAAGAAGTGGGCTGATTTGGTCAACCTATCCACGATGACCCAAATTGCGTCCTTCCCTACTAGAGAACGCGGAAGCCCTGAAACAAAATCCATGGTCACGTGCTCCCACTTCCACTCTGGGATAGGTAAAGGTTGAAGCAATCCACCTGGCCTCTGTCGATCCGCCTTTACCTGCTGGCACACTAGACACCGAGATACGAAGCATGCTACTTCGCGCTTCATACCATACCACCATACATACTCCCTCAAGTCTCGATACATCTTGTTGGCACCGGGATGCATCGAGTACTGAGAGCGGTGTGCCTCCTGCAAAACCTTCTCGCGCAGCTCCCCGCTCGGCACATACATCCTCGTGTCGTGCCGTAAAGACCCATCATCCACAATATTAAAGTCGTCTGACAATCCTGTCCGAACCTGTGCCCGGATACTCCTTAGAGCCTCATCATCATACTGCGCAGCTCTGATTCTGTACATCAGCTCGGACTATATCTGCAATCCCCACATCTGAATCTTAATACCGGGAACTAGTACCTCAATTCCCAAGCTTTCTACATCAGCCAACAAAAGTCTATCTGTTGTCAAGTACATAGCCATCGGATACCTGCTCAAGACATCGGCGACTACGTTGGCCTTTCCTGGGTGGTACTATAATGAGATGTTGAAGTCCTTCATCAACTCCAACCACCTCCTCTGCCTCATGTTCAGCTCCTTTTGTGTGAACACGTACTTCAAGCTCTTGTGGTCTGTGAAGATCTCCACACGCTCTCCGTACAGGTAATGTTTCCACAGCTTTAGAGCGAAGATAACCGCTGCCAACTCCAAATCGTGGGTGGGGTAGTTCTTTTTATGAGGGCATAATTGCCTGGAAGCATAGGCAATTACCTCCCCGTGCTGCTGAAGAACGCAACCCAAACCCTTCCCTGAAACATCACTGTAGATAGTGAATCCACCTGTCCCCGATGGCAACGTCAAAACTAGAGCTATCGTCAATCTCTTCTTCAGCTCATCAAATGCGGCCTGGCAATCCTCCGTCCAGACAAAATCCACATCTTTCCTGGTCAACCTGGTCATTGGCGCTGCAATCCTAGAGAAGTCTTATACAAACCTCCTGTAGTATCCTGCTAGCTCAAGAAAACTCCTGATCTCAGCTACCGAACTGGGGGTAGCCCACGACTCTACTGCCTCGATCTTCTTTGGGTTAACTGAGATTCCGTCACCCGTCACCACATGCCCAAGAAATTCAACCTTGTCAAGGAAGAATTCGCACTTTGAAAGTTTCCCGTACAGCTCCTCCTTCTTGAGAGTCTCTAAGACCAACCTCAGGTGCTCTTCGTGCTCCTCTGGGGTCTTGGAATACACAAGAATATCGTCGATGAACACCACCACGAACTTGTCAAGGTACTGGTGGAACACCTTGTTCATCAAGTTCATGAATACTGCCGGTGCATTGGTTAAACCAAATGGCATTACTATGAACTCAAACTGGCCATATCTGGTCCGAAAGGCTATCTTCGGCGTGTCTTCTCTCTTCACCTTCACCTGGTGATAGCCTGACCTCAAATCTATCTTTGAAAACACCTTCGCCCCGCTCAACTGATCGAAAAGATCATCTATCCTCGGCAGCGGGTATTTGTTCTTGATAGTGAGGTTGTTCAGAGCTCTATAATTGATGCACATGCGCACCGTACCGTCCTTCTTCGGTACGAACAATACCGGAGCTCCCCATGGTGATGAACTAGATTTGATGAAGCCTTTGTCCTGCAGCTCCTCAACTTGCTTCTTCAGTTCTGCCAGATCGCTATTGTTGACTCTATAGACATGTTAGGAAATGGGCTCCGCTCCTTGCACCAAGTATATAGAGAATTTAACATCTCTGTCTGGCGGCAAGCCTGGCAACTCCTCTGAAAATACATCCAGGAACTCCGCTATCAAAGGATGTGGCAACTCCTCTTCTTCCATCCTGGCTCCGCAAAATGTGCTTCTGCTCTGCTCCGCTGCTCCTCTGGCGACCTCGAACTCTGTCTCTCCTGGTGGTCGAAATTTCACTCTGCCTCCATGACAATCTATAGTAGCATGGTGCCTACTCAACCAGTCTATTCCGAGTACAATATCGTATCCCGGCAGTGGCATGACGAGTAAGCACACGCTCAACTCTCGGCCTCCCAATAATACTCTTCGGTCCTTGCAATAATCACGGACTAGGATAATACCTCCGCCAGTCATGATCTTGCAAGTCCTATCTAATGGTTCTGTCTCTAAATAATGTTTAAGAGCATAAGATACAGACACGAAACTATGGGAAGCGCCAGAGTCGAATAATATAAATGCTGGAATACAATCGAGAAGAACTGAACCTGTAATCACGTCTCCTGCTGGCTCGGCCTCCTCGACCGTTATGGCGTATGCTCGTCCCTAGGGTGTACCTCTCTGCTGCTGGTGCTGAGCAAACCTCTGCTGCTGTGATGGAAGTGGAGGTCCCCTCTGATGGCCTCCTGGTACGGTAGGTACCCTGGATGGTCCCCTCTGGGCGACTGCTCCACCCTGACCTGGACGAGTCTGAATGGTAGGGCAATCCCTCAGCTGATGTGATATCGATCTGCAGGACAAACATGTACCCAACCTCTTCCTGTAGATCTCTCTAGTGTGTCCTGCCTTCCCGCAGTACGCACATTGGATAGCGGGCTGAGTCTATCTCTGCTGCTGTTGGGCGTGTTCTCGGGCTGGTGCTTGGTGCTGCTGCTGCTGCTGCTGGTACGGCCTCTGTTGCTGCTGGAAGTGTGGATGCTTGGCTGGTCCCGCACCACTGTTTGCTCCTTCTGAAGTGTCGCATCCCCTCTTGGGCCTGAGGTCCAAGTCATCCTCAGCTATCTGGCATCCATCAAAATGCCCTTGAAGGTAGCAGTGCGACGTCCTGACGTGCGAGACTTAATCTCCCTTGCCAGCCCCTTTCTGAACTTCCGGGCCCTGTCTCCTAGATCTCGAATCATCAACGGCGCAAAATGACTCAGGCGGTAAAACTCTGCGGCGTACTCATCAACGGACATGCTCCCTTGGACCAAGTCATGGAACTGACTCTCCAAGGCTCCCAGGGCAACATCAGGAAAGAACTTCTCCTTGAAGAGCTCCCTGAAGGCCTCCCAAGTAAGTCCCCCAACAACGAGTCTCGGCTCAGTGCGAAACCATGTCAAGGCGATGTCGAACATCTGGCTGCCGGCGGCCTCGATCTGAAGAGCCCCCGAAAGCTGCGCCAAGCACAATTTTCTCTCTATGTCCTCTAGCCAATCGTCGGCGTAGAGTATCCCCTCAGTACCTTTGAACTCCCGAGGCATCATCCTCTTGAAGTCCACGATAGTGCCCGGCCTCTGGTGGTGCTGGCCAGGATGCTGCTGCTGTGCAACTCTCTCCACAGCCTGGAGAGCCACCTGATGAGCATTCTCCATGCTCACCCTCATCATCTCGGTCTGGGCCTGGTGCGCCTCTGCCTGCACCCTCTGAGCCTCCGCTGACGTCCTCTGGGCATCAACCATGCCCTGGATCAGCGCGAACATTTATGCCCCATCAACGGGTACACCTCCTGGAAATGGAGTCGGTGGTGGTAGAATAGGCTCCGTCATAGCTGTGGGAACCCTCTGAACAGGTGGGGGAGGAGGACCCCCGAAAAGTGCAGATATTCTTACATGCACAGGAGATGTAGGAGGTACTACGGGTGTCTGTCCAACAGGGTGAGAGGTGGCAGACCTCTCTGAAGCTGTTGTTCCCAGTCTCAAGGACCTGGTCTTCGGCGGCATCCTGAAGACAGATTGAAAGAACCAATTAAGATAATAGACACGATATCATCAAGGAAGGACAGTAAAAATTCTAAGGGAAGTAATCATTAAGAATAATATTATAAGGATCAGAAATTTTCTAATTGTGATTGAGCATATTCTCGGCCTAAATCATATTTCCTAAAACAGGCTCGTAGCAATACTCTAAGCGAGTACCACTACGATATCGCTCTAAACGCGAATCTAGACCTGCATGGGCCACCACTAAAAACGTGTCATGACCCGCACCCGGAAATTGGGCATGAGCCATGGGTACGTCCAGCCTACGCCGCAGCATCGGCGGTAGAACGCTGTCTAGGTCTCAAACATAGCTCATCCTGTCACTGGTCTCAACTCCATAGGGAGGACAATGATAATACATGAATCAACAGTTTATAATATACTCAATCACAAGACTATTGGAAAGTAATGGCACAATGAGATATAAGGATAGAGAGTACTGACATAAGTCTAGCACAAAAATAAATACATCACAAGTCTAGAGTCTAGATGTCCACCAAAAGTCACAACAATAATACAACCCAGATCTTAGTTCTAGAACAATAATACGTAAATAGGACAATCTAAATGCATGTAGGTGGAATCTCCTCTAAGATGGGTAATTCCTCTGGAATTTCTTGTATAAACTCTCCCTCTGCTCCCGGGCCGTAGTGGGTACGACAGAAGTCCTCCAAGTCCTCTGAAAATGTTATCCAGTCAGGATTGGAGCGAAGCACAAACACAAAACAGCAGTTTCATTTATGTTGACAAAAGCTATAAAATAGTGTAAGAAAAATACAAGATGAAAGAAATACTGGAAGTATAGAATACTAGAGAATATGAAATAAGCAATAGAACATCTAGCAATGAATAAAATATAAGTGGATGCTAGTACAAGTGAACTGAAATAAAGAATAAATATCTGGCTATGTGTTTGAAATATTAGTTTATTATGTGATCGGCTTGGGTCGAGATCAGGCTTGATATATATGATTGGCTATGATACATGTGAGGTCAGACTAACCATCTGGTTAGCTATGATGCGAGCAATAGTCAGGCTAATTATATATATCAGGCTATGAGGCATGTAAATGGTCAGGCTACACCCGACGTGATGTGTTGGGTGAGCTATGATGCATGTAAGGTGGGGTATGATCACATAATCTGCTAATATTTCCCCATCCCCAGCTAGCACGATGGATTTCAATCACGACTCCTCATGACAGGTATCTAGGGTGCTAACCCGTGTATCCACAGTGTCAGAATCAAGTATACAATACAACTAGAATTATAGAATTAATCAACAAAATAAAAACTGTCAGAGAATGTACTCACCTGTGGTCCCGAGGAAGGTGCGAGGATCAATGTCCAAGGCGAGATCACAATGACCTAATTATGGAATATCAATGTCAAAATATTGAATTAAGGGAAAAAAACATTTTAACTAATTAAATGCGAGGCCTCTAGGTCAATTTTGAGGTTTAGAGTTCATAATTTCTTATGTGGTAGGTTTTCTCCAAGATGATACTAGTCGTACTAGGTTTTGTACTAGGACATTCTAACTGATGTGGTTCACACTAGGTCATAGATACTAACACTATAATATACATCCATACCATATAGAAATTAACTATAAATTAATACAAGCATTTACATATATATATATATATTATACCTGCATGTATACATGTAGCTAAACTATATGCTAGCACAGTTATTGTCCACCACTAATTATCTAGATTAGAAGTTGTATATATATATATATATATATATATATATATATATATATATACAAGTCCCTACCCAACTACTAATACTACTAGGGAAACTCAATAACCCAAACCTAGATGCCTTGCTAACCTGATACCTCACTTCACAATAACACTCTCTCATTAAAGAATATAAGGTATTACCTTAACTTGTGTAATTATCTTAGCTAACCTTCATGATACTCACTCTAGGCACATGATACCACGATCAAATACTACTCAAATCAATATCCTAATTATTACCCTTGTCCTAGTGTGTAATCCAACATCCAATACCTTTACCTCACATTGAACCCAACTGATACCAAGTGTCCAACTGAACCCTTGGCTGTGCACTAACTGCACAACCATACACTGCTGCTCAAATCCCCTAGATCCACAGTCCAACTCAGAACTGACCTAACTCCCTTACCTTATACTGCTGCTGCAGTTTCCTTGAGTGCAAGCAATAATTCTCAATGCACAGGTAGCTCAGTCAAGGAACCCCCCCCCCCCCCACACACACACACTCTACATACTCAAATACCTCTCACTCACTCACAAGAAATTACTGATCTAATGTACCATTCACAGTTTCACAGTCTGAAATTGTTCAGACTCACATACAGGGCTTAATCCTTAAGACAACTCTATGGCTACTGGAAGAATTCCAAGGGTTCACAGGTAGTGTGAACTTTGTTCACTGATACCTGCAGTATGGTCTAAATCTCTGAGACAACATGAGGCTTACACAGGCATGGCTTAAACTCTGATACACAACATATGACTAATGGCAGGATCAACCAGGAAGCAACATATAGACTTTGGAAGCAACAAAAGGAAATCACAAAATTTCCAGGATACTCAAGGTAGCCAAATCTCCACCATCACAATCATGCTCACAATTATCTATTTGTAATGGATTTTGAAGTTAGCCAAAAAAGAGCAGTTAACCCAACTCTAACTGGCTACTGATAGCTTAAAGCCAAATAGAATTTAACTCATCAGCCCCCAACTGAAACTCTAAGACATACACACAGGAATTCACAACTTGGTGTGAACCCGATCCTCATTCCTCCCCTAACACAGGCACACACAGTCTCTGCTCACTGACACTGAACTCCCTCATATGCACGTATGCATCACTGAGACACTGAAGAACTGACACTCAATACTGAATCATTCACAGTTCACTCTATTACACACACACATAGTTCACTCTACTACACACACACACAGTTCACTCTACTAATGCACAGAACTTGACCTCTCATAACCCCTAATCACTGACATAATGAACACAGTTCTCATAACCTCACTGAACTAAGTCAAAGGACACAGGAAATCTAGCTCACAGGTTCACACAAGACTATCACAGTATCAGGAAATTGATACTGTGAACCCTATAAATCCCTATGAATCCCAGGTATCAGTCTAAATATACACAGTATCAGGAAATTGATACTGTGAACCCCATTTATCCCATGTAGTGTAGCTTCCTGAAATTCCTGTCCAATTATATATTAAGTGATTTCAACCCAAGTGTATGCTACTATGACATTGCCACCTACTGCTGCTGCTATTAGATGCCCCACACTGCTAGTTACTGACACCACACAGTGATCAATAACTGCACAGACACCATTCCATCTCACTGAGACTCACTACTCAGTTTTTTCACTGATACACACGACTAACACACTAACCTACTGATGCACACACACTATGAACTCAACACCGAGCTCGACTGAAAAACTCTGATACACAATGCCCTATTCACTGATACTAGTGATCAACTCCCTGTGCTGAACCTGGCCCTCTATTTCCCCCAATTCATAATACACCTCAACCCTTAACACTACACACTCACTGAAATCAAACTACCACACACTCACTGAACCCGACTGTGCAGTTCATCCCTCCACCTACACGACAGCGTCCATGGTGCATAGCTCACTCACCCAGAACTGTCACTCACCACTGCACTGAACACGACTGCACAGTAGAAAACCCCATCGATATACCTATATAATAACACATAAACATATGTATATATCTACACATTCATACATATATATATATACATATCAAGGTTCATAAGAACTAGGTTAAAATTAGGTATTTTCCTCCAGGGAGCATTTCATCAAACACTTAGGGGCTGAAATCGGGTTCCATACTAAGAACTCCTGAATACCCAAATCAAAACCCTAAAATCGAGATCAAACCTATGTGTATACGATGTAATCATGTGTAGATGCATATCCCCATGATTAGAGTTCACGAAATTTGGGGAAAACCCTCGTTTGAAACCACAAACCCTAGAATCACCTAGGAATCCATGAAAAAAAATGAAAGAGCCAATCCTAGTTCAAATGGTAGGATCCTAATGGCCAAACAACAATTAAAAATAGAATTAAATGGAGTTTTAGTTCATATTCTCACATATTGGGAGATGGTTTCCTAATGTAGCTCCTCTTTCTTCAAGTCTCCTTGGTCCAAGCTCCTAGATCTCTCTTGATGGAGAAGGAAGAGGGTTTCTAGGGCTAGGAATTTTTGAAATTTTTGGGGAAGGAAGAGTTTTCTAAGTGGAGGCTAGGTTTAGGGTTTTTTTTCATGAATGAAGAAGTTTGAGGGAGGCTCCCCCTCATTATATAGGACTAGGGTTAGGGTTAGGGTTAGGGCTTCTAATGCCAAGTGTCTAATTAGCCTTTCATAATGGTCATGAAGAACTTAAATTAATAAGGGTTTACTCATTCACTTAGGGTTTGACTAAAAACTAAAATACTAATTAGGGTTTTGATCTCAAGGGTTAAACCTAATGGGTTTTTAGGTCAAGCCCATTAACCTATGCATGAAGAACACCCAACCATTTATTTAATAAACTTATCATACATATTTATTTTCACAATAAATTAAACATGGCAATTTACAATAATGTCCTAATCTAGAAATGTGGTAGTGACACTCCTCCAGAAATGAGAAGTAAAATGACTATCCCGATCCGAGACTATGCTGACGAAAACTCCATGTATCCTGACGATCTGCCTCACATACATCTATGCCAGCTTATCCGTAGACAAACCCACCTTTAAAGGCAAAAAGTGGGCCGACTTGGTCAACCTGTCAACGATGACCCAAATCGCGTCTTTCCCTCCTGGAGATCGTGGAAGTCCGGACACAAAATCCATAGTAATGTGCTCCCACTTCCACTCTGGACTGGGTAATGGCTGAAGTAAACCTCCTGGCCTCTGCCTCTCGGCTTTCACCTGCTGGCATACTAAGCATCTGGATACAAACTGTGCCACTTCCCTCTTCATGCCATACCACCACACACTCTCTCTCGCATATCCCGATATATCCTGTTGGCAGCTGGATGTATAGAATACTGAGAGTGATGTACTTCTTGCAATACCTCCTCACGCAGCTTTCCACTAGGCACACACAACCTAACTCCATGCCGCAAAAATCTATCCTCAACAATGGTGAAATCATCCTCCAATCCTGCTCTCATCTGAGCTCTGATGCTCCTCGGAGATACATCCTCATACTGTGCTGCCTTGATCTTCTCCATCAATTCTGAATGTATCTACAATCCCCACATCTATATAGCACAACCAGGAACTATCACCTTAATGCCCAAGCTCTCCAAGTCCTCCAACAAATATCGATCCTGTGTCAACAACATAGCTACCGGATACCCACTCAAAGCATCGACAACTATATTAGCTTTTCCAGGATGATACTGCAAAGCTATATCAAAATTCTTTATTAGTTCCAACCACCGACGCTGTAGTGCCTCAAATCCCGATCCGACCGGGATGTGCACTACGTAATTGGGCTTGTGGCTGGTCTGTCTGAGTCGTAGCTTAGATCTTCGGCATCTTCTTGCCACGGAAGAAATGCGATAATCCTTTCCAACTCATGGAAAGGCCTCTATTGAAAAGAGTCCAATAGTTTTCGTGTTTGGTTGTTTGGTTTTCTTGATTGCCGCTTTGGGATTTGATTTGGTGTTGCTTTCGATTTGCTTGGTTTTCGCTGCTGGTTTTATCGTTTGGAGCTTTGATTCTTGGGGAGTTCGGCAAGGAAGGATAGGCAAGATTCTAATTGGTGCTCGTGCTGTGCAGGTCCGCGTAACTGACGTTTGATCGTCGCTAGGCGGGAATCTTTGTTTCAGCTACCTTTTTCTTAACCAGTGAGTGGTTTGGACCCTTCTTTCCTACTTCTTCACGCCAATATCTTTAATGTTTCAAACGTTCACTCGATGATGCCCGGTTGGACGCTTAGGAAATCCTTTGCCATAATGCATGCCAGCCACTAAGAAAGGAACAGGGGATTTGTAGACTAATATTTCTATATGCTTGCACACCTTATAACTGAGTTTGTTTATAAAGGGAATTGTTTGTTGGTGGCGGCCTAGTGCCTCGGACGGAGTTTGGACCTATGGGATATCAAAATCAGAACACCGCGTTGAGAAAATATGAACTGTTGCATGAGATATATATTGCTGCTTAACTTCTTTTGTTTTAATCGATGCATTGTATGATATATGAATTGGTCATGCATTTGCATGGTCTGGGACAACTTGTGCACAAGGTTTGGCATTTCCTCGAAACGGCTTTCCGGGGCACTGGAACCGTATCGATCCGGAGGGAAATATTTGATTCGTGCTCGTCACGATGCATTGCGGGACCTCCAGCAGGGCTTGCTACCCAGGCTGATAGGGCGCGCCGCTAATGCTTGAATATGTCCCTAAGGTGTCGATCACACCAATGACCGCATAGAATAGAACACATGCTAATTTATTGTCTTGTGCAGATGGTAAGTATACTTGTGTTTCGTTGCAGGAAAGGCGTGCATCGGTTGAGTAAGCAATCGATGCACTGGGTTGATTCAATGCTATTTTTCATTCCTATCAAAACATGCAACTGATATGAATTGAATTCACTTGCTTCTTTATAGAAGTCATCTTAATGCATGCTCGCCCCTAATAAGCTAGTGTCGATTTAGTCGAGTGGGTTCATCCCGCTCACCAGTACAAGTTGAGTACTGACCCACGTTGTGGGCAACTATTTCAGGCACTCAGGCGGTGCAACGCTAGTGGATAAACGAGAGGCATTAGGAGCACCTCTATTTTGAAGTATAGTTGGAGTCAGATCATTTTGGAGGCTTGGACTTTCAACCTATACAAGGGCGTAATGTACAAACGACGTGGACTATCTGATGGAGCGCGCCCTGCCTTTTGAGTTATCTTTTGTAATGCAAATCAAGTAGCCGAGAGGCGTATCAATGTAAACTCTATGTAAATTACTCTGAATTATCAATGAAAAAGCATGTTTCTTCCTGCACTGTGTTCAAATCTCTGTGAATGTGTTTTATAAAGTGTATTTCAAAATGGGTTCCTATAACTGCAAGTTCTTGCCTTGTACGAGCGCAACTCCAGGCTCGTACGGCATCACGCCCCAAGCGAGGACGAATCGGTTCCGTAAAGGATCAAGCGAGGACGACCGACCCTTTCGGGATCGGGGCGTGACATATTGGTATCAGAGCCTAGGCTTTACTTCCACGAGATTTCAAAAGATTATAAAGGAGTTTGATGCGCCTCTCAATTGAGTTGCGTTCGGCGTCCGCTGCATGAGAAGAGTCGCTTATACAATGAGCCCATAGATATAAAATCTATCGTTTTTGGAGTGTTAACAAGCTACTCTCTTTTGTAGCCATGGCTAAGAAGAACACTGCAACTGCCAGCAGTGCTCAACCCATTCAGAGCGATCCAGCAAGCTCTGGAGAATCCGGAGGAGCGGGTTCAACCGGAATGGCAGAACGGCTTATGCACCTCATGGAGGCGCAGCAACAACAAGCTGTTACCCAACAAGCTAACATACAAGCGCAGTTTGCTTCTCAACAGAAGCAAATGGATACAATGATGCAACTGATTGCATCCCTGGTACCAAGCAACGAGACATCCGCAGCGACGCCTGTCACGCCGTCGGCCATGGCGGTAGAAGACGAGTCAGAAGAGACACAGCCTTCAGCGAAGAACTCCTGCCGAGCAGCTGAGTTTACAAAAATGCATCCCCCTACGTTCAACGGACGAGCGGAGCCAGGCGTGGTGTTGGGGTGGATTGCTAAGCTGGAAGGACTCTTCAACCTGGTTGGCATCAGGGGATCCAAGCGAGTGGCTTGTGCATCGGTTCAGCTGGAACTGCGTGCGCATGATTGGTGGGAAGCCACGAAGCAAGGGATTTATGATGCCAATCCCAACCGTAAAATTACTTAGGAAATGTTCAAATCTGCCTTCATTGAACAATATATTCCCCGAGCCGTGCGTCAACAAAAAGAAGACGACTTCAGTAATCTGGTGCAAGGAAGTTTGTCTGTTGACGATTACGACTCAGTATTCGCTAAACTGGCTAAGTTCGCAGGGCACTTCTTGCCTAATCAGCAGGCGTGGTGCTATCGATTTCAGAAGGGTTTGAATGACGATTTGCGTAGGGACGTCATCAACCAAAGATGCCAAACATATAGGGAATGTTATGAAGCGGCTCTGAACAGCGAACGGATCTTCGGGCGCCCTCTCCCAAAGACCAAGGTGCAAACCCCCCGTACCAATAACAATAAACGTCCTCATGAAACGGGAGGGTCTGGAGCACACAAGCGTTCGCATACGTCTGATAATAGGGGCCAATCCCAATCACTGAACTGCAGCCGGTGCGGCAAATCAGGGCATAAAGTGAATGAATGTCGGGTTCAAGGATGTTTCAAATGTGGTCGCCTGGGTCACAAACAGTTTAACAGCAGAGAGGGAAAGCCGAATCAGAATAATGGAAATCAAAACAAAGGGCCTCCAGCAAGTGATGCCAATGCTGTGCCAGTGAATCCACAACGCTGTAGCGCCCCGTTCTCCCGATGCGGAGAGCGCGGCTAAGAAACACAGACGGTATCGTTCGATCGGGATAGATTGAATTAAGAACTCGTCCTCGTTATGGATTTGTTTCTTCGGAATCGATTCCCATATTCAGTGGACCGTGCCCCCGGGATCGACTTAGCGGCAGAGTCGGGAGGGACCTCTCCGCTGCATTCTTTGTTGCCTAGTTTTCGCTGTCGCTTGTTGCTTTCGTGCTTTGAGTTGGTTTTGGGATTTGCTTGTTTTCCTTGAACGATTTCGATGGTTTTCATTGTTTTCGTTCATTGACTTGCACTTCTATTCCGAGATTGGAAAGAGAGGAAGAAGTATTAATCGAGCTGTTCGTGTGCAGGTGAACGAGCAGTAGGCGGCTTACGAACGGAGTCGTGAAGCGCCTCTTTCCTTCTTCTTTCCAAAATCTAAGTGAGTGGCTACCAACCCGATTAGCTAGCTCTGCTTCCAGCTTCATTCCTTTGCCCCGATCAAACGATACCAAGTAATAATAAAAGAAACCAAGATAAAAGAGAATAGACTTGGTTATATGCTTGTCACGAACGAATACTTAAATTCATGCTTGTTCGCTTGGAAATAATCATAAAATGTTGCTAGTCTTGTGCAAATACATATTTCATACTCGTGTTGCCTGAAGTGCATGAATGCTTAACAATTATGGATATGTCGTGTGCTCGTGTTGCC
The DNA here is from genome assembly GCA_036927795.1 of Iris macrosiphon. Taxonomy (NCBI): domain Eukaryota; kingdom Viridiplantae; phylum Streptophyta; class Magnoliopsida; order Asparagales; family Iridaceae; genus Iris; species Iris macrosiphon. Next base: position 85,361,143 of record JAYESA010000016.1, read on the forward strand.
TCGAAGGCGTAACTGATTGTTTAAGTAACGTATTGTTCGATCATGGACAACTTGTGCACAAGGGTAAGTTCTGCGGACGGTCGCTGGGGCACTGGCACCGTTCCGGTCTGGGCGGAACTCGTGTGTAGTCATCGTGTGCTGGAGGGGATAGCTTGCAATATATCGTGTGTTTGTCGTGTTCTGGTTGCATGCTATCCCTGTCCTTGACTATGTCCGTTATGGCACCACGCCAGTGATCATCGTGTATATTTAAACCTGTTGCATACTAACTTGTGTCTCCGTGGCAGGGAAGGCATGGTAAGTATTATGCAGGTAATTCAGACGGTCAGGTAAAATCCACCTAACGGTGGCACGTTCATTTCAGTAAATTCAATATGCTGCTTACTTGTAAATGAACTAAGGCAAGATAGAAACCCACAAATATGCTTGCTTCACTAAACAACGTGTTGATTGGTATAGTCAGGCTAGCTCGCCTTCACCAGCATGTTTCGATATGCTGACCCTCGTTGAAATAGGTTCTCCGCACCAAGGCGAACCGAGCGAGTAGCCGAAGTCGTCTTCCCGATCCAGTCCAGCTGTTAGCGCATCTTCACCGCGCCTCAAAGTCTTTTGAAGCCAGAAGCTGCAACTCTTCATACACAAATGCAGCTCCGTGGCAAAGCGATCCTCCAGCCTGGAGGTCTTTATCGTTTTGAGTTTATAAAAGGATGTAATGTACAGGACTGCTATCTCATTTTGAGTCAACCCTTTTGTAAGCCGTTCGGCATATTAGCTGACTCGTTCAAGAGTTTGTAATAGATGTTCATTATCAATAAAGAGAACTTTTTTATGTTTCAAATCTGTGTTTCAATTTATCTACGTACTCTGAGTATGTGCTTGCTATACAAATCATTAAAGCCTTGTGCGGGCGCAACCCCAGGCCCGCACGGCGGTCATGGCTCGGGGGACGCCTCGGGGCGTGACAAACGCCAGGGTGCTCAGGGCCGAGTCTATGCATTGACTCGGGATGAGGCATCTGTATCCGACACTGTTGTAACAGGTACTCTACTATACCGAGAATTACCCGCTAGAGTCTTATTCGATTCAGGTGCTACGCATAGTTTCATATCTGCTGATTTTACTATTTAGCATAAATTAGCCTCTACTGCTTTAAATATGAACCTCTGCGTAAGTACCCCTTCGGGAGTCGATATGCCCGCCCATGCGATCTGTAGGGATGGTTACATTTGCATCGGAGGAAGGAAGCTTTCCTTAGATGTCATTGTACTAGACATCAAGGATTATGATATTATTCTCGGTATGGACTGGTTGGGTGCTTGCCATGCAACAATCGAGTGCGCGGAGAAGCGAGTCGTATTCCGTCTACCCGGCGAGGCAGACTTCTACTATTCGTGCAGCGCTACACCGAAGACGGCAATGGTGATATCAGCAATTTCGGCTAGGCGTATGTTGCATTCGGGCTGTGAAGGGTACTTAGCTTCTGTTCGAGACACCCGGCGGGAATGTGTAGATGCAGCTCAGGCTGAAGTCATTGCAGATTTCCTCGACGTGTTCCCAGACGAGCTGCCTGGAATGCCTCCTGATCGTGAGATCGAATTCAGCATTGACACTTTTCCAGATTCGCGACCGATATCAAAGGCACCTTATCGCATGGCCCCAGCAGAGCTTAAGGAACTTAAAGTTCAGTTGCAAGATCTGTTGGACCGAGGATACATTCGTCCAAGCGTTTCTCCGTGGGGCGCTCCGGTGCTGTTCGTGAAAAAGAAGGATGGATCCATGCGGCTGTGTATTGACTACCGAGAGCTGAATAAAGCGACCGTGCGGAATCAGTACCCATTGCCAAGAATAGATGACTTGTTTGATCAGTTGCAAGGTGCAAGAGTTTTCTCTAAAGTTGATCTCAGGTCAGGATATCACCAGTTGAAAATCAAATCAGAGAATATTCAAAAATCTGCTTTCAGAACCCGTTACGGACACTATAAGTTCCTCGTGATGTCGTTCGGTTTGACGAACGCCCCTGCAGCTTTCATGGATCTGATGAACCGCGTGTTTCGGCCGTTTGTGGATAAGTTTGTAGTCGTGTTCATAGACGACATACTAATCTATTTCAAGAACGAGGCGGAGCACAAGGAACACCTGAAGATCGTGCTGCAGACATTACGGGACCATTAGTTGTTCGCTAAGCTCAGCAAGTGTGAGTTCTGGTTGAACAGCGTGGCGTTCCTTGGTCATGTCATCTCGGCCGAAGGCGTCGCCGTAGACCCGAAGAAAATAGAAGCGGTGGTGGACTGGAAGCAACCTACGTCAGCCAGCAAAGTTCGAAGCTTTCTGGGCCTTGCGGGATACTACCGTAGGTTCGTGAAGGATTTCTCTAAACTGGCCTCGCCTATGACTCGCCTTACTCAGAAAGGGATTGCATACGAATGGGGTGATGACTGCGAAGCCAGCTTTCGGGAACTTAAGCGGCGTCTTATTTCAGCTCCGATTCTTGCACTTCCAGATAGGGTAGAAGAGTTTCAGATATACAGCGACGCTTCAGGACTCGGCTTAGGGTGTGTGCTCATGCAGAGGGACAAGGTAATATCGTACGCCTCCAGGCAACTGAAGCCGCACGAGAAAAACTACCCGACACATAATCTGGAATTGGCGGCAATTGTGTTTGCTCTGAAGTTGTGGAGGCATTATCTTTATGGTGTTGCTTGCAAAATCTTTACCGATCACAAGAGCCTCAAGTACCTATTCACTCAGCGGGAATTGAACCTCCGGCAGCGGCGTTGGCTAGAACTTATTAAGGACTATGACCTAACGATCGCGTATACTCCGGGCAAGGAAAACATTGTTGCTGATGCTCTGAGTCGAAAGCACGTGGGCTCGTTATCTATAGACAACCGTTTACTTCGAGATCTTGAGGCGATGGGCATCGAATTTCGAGTTCGGCATCAAGGAGTGCAGCTGGCACCACTCCATCTTGAACTGGGTTTACGTGGTAGAATCAAATCAGCTCAGGAGGGCGATCAGTTCTTAGCGAAGGTGCACGGATTGATCTCGGAGGGGAAGACGTCTGACTTTGTGGCAGGCGAAGATGGGGCCTTACAGATGAAAGGAAGGCTATGTGTTCCTAGCGACCCAGAACTCCGAAGGGAAATTATGGCGGAAGCACACTACGCGAAGTATTCTTTACATCCGGGGAGCACTAAGATGTACAAGGACTTGCGCGGGACCTTCTGGTGGCACGGTATAAAGCGGGATGTGGCGACCTTTGTGTCACAGTGCATGGCCTGTCAACAGGTTAAAGCTGAACATCAGAGGCCCGGCAGGGAGCTTCAGAACCTCGCTATTCCCGAGTGGAAATGGGACAACATCACTATGGATTTTATTGTGGGATTTCCGAAGACGCCACGGGGGCATGATGCGATTTGGGTCATAGTTGATCGTTTGACCAAATCAGCCCACTTTCTTCCCATAAAAGTTACTTAGAGCGTCGATCGGTTAGCACAAATTTACATAGATGAGATTGTCCGATTACACGGAGTACCTGCCTCAATCGTCTCTGACCGTGACGGACGCTTCTTATCTCGTTTTTGGACTAGTCTACAAGCTGCTTTGGGGACCAAGCTACAGTTCAGTACCGCATATCACCCGCAGACTGACGGACAGACAGAGAGGACAAATCAGATACTCGAAGATATGTTACGGCTGTGTGCTATTGATTTAAAGACTAGTTGGGACACGCATCTTCCATTGGCAGAGTTTGCGTACAACAACAGCTACCAATCAAGTATCCAGATGGCACCGTACGAAGCACTATATGGGCGAAGGTGTCGATCTCCAATCTGTTGGGACGAAGTCGACGAGCGGCAGGTACTCGGGCCAGAGCTGGTAGAGCAGGCAGTTGAGAAAGTTTGCTTGATTCGGGAAAGACTCCGCACAGCACAGAGCCGACAGAAAAGTTATGCTGATGCACATAGAAGGCCTTTGGAATTCTTGGTCGGGGATTATGTCTTCTTGAAAGTGACGCCGATGCGAGGTGTGATGCGTTTCGGCGTGAAGGGCAAACTGAGTCCCCGGTTTGTCGGCCCCTTTGAGATACTGGAACGAGTTGCAGCTGTGGCGTACAGGATAGCACTACCTCCCGCCTTGGCAGAAGTGCATGACGTATTCCACGTTTCCCAACTCCGGAAGTATGTGCATGACCCTAGTCATGTGGTTAGCTTCGAACAATTGGAATTGCGCACGGATTTGACATACTCAGAGGAGCCGGCGCAGATTTTGGATCGTAAGGAAAAAGTACTTCGCAACCGTACGATGTCCTTGGTTCGCGTGCTGTGGCGGAACCATTCTGTTGGGAAATCAACGTGGGAGTTAGAATCGGAGATGAAGGAGAAGTATCCTTCATTGTTCATTCAGTCGGAGGTAGGGCCTTGTTCTTACGTTTCGGGTCTGCCTTGTTCTTAAGTTTCGGGTCGAAACTTTTTCTTAGTGGTATATTATGTAGTGCCTTAAATCCCGATCCGACCGGGATGTGCACTACGTAATTGGGCTTGTGGCTAGTCTGTCTGAGTCATAGCTTAGATCTTTGGCATCTTCTTGCCACGGAAGAAATGCGATGATCCTTTCCAACTCATGGAAAGGCCTCTATTGAAAAGAGTCCAATAGTTTTCGTGTTTGGTTGCTTGGTTTTCTTGATTGCCGCTTTGGGATTTGATTTGGTGTTGCTTTCGATTTGCTTGGTTTTTGCTGCTGGTTTTATCGTTTGGAGCTTTGATTCTTGGGGAGTTCGGCAAGGAAGGATAGGCAAGATTCTAATTGGTGCTCGTGCTGTGCAGGTCCGCGTAACTGACGTTTGATCGTCGCTAGACGGGAATCTTTGTTTCAGCTACCTTTTCCTTAACCAGTGAGTGGTTTGGACCCTTCTTTCCTACTTCTTCACGCCAATATCTTTAATGTTTCAAACGTTCACTCGATGATGCCCGGTTGGACGCCTAGGAAATCCTTTGCCACAATGCATGCCAGCCACTAAGAAAGGAACAGGGGATTTGTAGACTAATATTTCTATATGCTTGCATACCTTATAACTGAGTTTGTTTATAAAGGGAATTGTTTGTTGGTGGCGGCCTAGTGCCTCGGACGGAGTTTGGACCTATGGGATATCAAAATTGGAACACCGCGTTGAGAAAATATGAACTGTTGCATGAGATATATATTGCTGCTTAACTTCTTTTGTTTCAATCGATGCATTGTATGATATATGAATTGTTCATGCATTTGCATGGTCTGGGACAACTTGTGCACAAAGTTTGGCATTTCCTCGAAACGGCTTTCCGGGGCACTGGAACCGTATCGATCCGGAGGAAAATATTTGATTCGTGCTCATCACGATGCATTGCGGGACCTCCAGCAGGGCTTGCTACCCGGGCTGATAGGGCGCGCCGCTAATGCTTGAATATGTCCCTAAGGTGTCGATCACACCAATGACCGCATAGAATAGAACACATGCTAATTTATTGTCTTGTGCAGATGGTAAGTATACTTGTGTTTCGTTACAGGGAAGGCGTGCATCGGTTGAGTAAGCAATCGATGCACTGGGTTGATTCAATGCTATTTTTTATTCCTATCAAAACATGCAACTGATATGAATTGAATTCACTTGCTTCTTTATAGAAGTCATCTTAATGCATGCTCGCCCCTAATAAGCTAGTGTCGATTTAGTCGAGTGGGTTCATCCCGCTCACCAGTACAAGTTGAGTACTGACCCACGTTGTGGGCAACTATTTCAGGCACTCAGGCGGTGCAACGCTAGTGGATAAACGAGAGGCGTTAGGAGCACCTCTATTTTGAAGTATAGTTGGAGTCAGATCATTTTGGAGGCTTGGACTTTTAACCTATACAAGGGCGTAATGTACAAACGACGTGGACTATCTGATGGAGCGCGCCCTGCCTTTTGAGTTATCTTTTGTAATGCAAATCAAGTAGCCGAGAGGCGTATCAATGTAAACTCTATGTAAATTACTCTGAATTATCAATGAAAAAGCATGTTTCTTCCTGCACTGTGTTCAAATCTCTGTGAATGTGTTTTATAAAGTGTATTTCAAAATGGGTTCCTATAACTGCAAGTTTTTGCCTTGTACGAGCGCAACTCCAGGCTCGTACGGCATCACGCCCCAAGCGAGGACGAATCGGTTCCGTAAAGGATCAAGCGAGGACGACCGACCCTTTCGGGATCGGGGCGTGACAGACGCTGCCTCATGTTCAACTCCTTCTGCGTGAAAATGTACTTAAAGCTCTTGTGGTCTGTGAAGATCTCCACACGCTCTCCGTACAAATAGTATTTCCACAACTTTAGGGCGAAGATGACTGCTGCCAACTCCAAATCATGGGTAGGATAGTTCTTCTCATGAGGACGCAATTGCCTTGATGCATAGGCAATCACTTTCCCATTCGGCTGAAGAACACAACCCAAACCTTTCCCCGATGCATCACTACAAATAGTGAAACCTCCAGACCCTGATGGCAACGTTAAAATAGGAGCAGACGTCAACCTTGTCTTCAATTCCTTATAAGCAACAGGGTAATCCTCCGTCCAAACAAACTCTACATCCTTCATAGTGAGTCTGGTCATCAGCTCGACAATCCTCAAAAAATCTTGCACAAACTTCCTGTAGTAGCCTGCCAATCCCAAGAAACTCCTGATCTCTGCTACCGAACTTGGGGTCTTCCAAGATTCTACTGCTGCGATCTTCTTTGGATCCACTGAAATACCATTACCAGTCACAACATGCCCCAAGAACTCTACCTTGTCCATGAAGAACTCACACTTGGACAACTTTTCATACAGCTTCTCCTTCCTCAACACATCCAACACAATCCTCAAATGCTCCTCATGCTCCTCCGGTGTCTTCAAGTATATGAGTATGTCGTCGATGAACACCACCACAAACTTGTCAAGGTACTGATGGAACACCATGTTCATCAAGTTCATAAATACCGCCGGTGCATTAGTCAACCCAAACGGCATCACCATAAACTCGTACTGACCATACCGAGTTCTAAAATAGTCTTCGGTATGTCCTCCGGCTTCACTTTCACCTGGTGGTAGCCTGATCTCAAGTCTATCTTAGAAAATACCTTGGCACCACTCAACTGATCGAACAGATCATCAATCCGTGGCAAAGGGTACTTATTCTTGATAGTGAGATTATTTAATGCCTTATAATCAATGCACATGCGCACCGATCCATCTTTCTTCGGTACAAAAAATACCAGGGCTCCCCACGGTGAAGAACTCGATATGATAAACCCCTTATCCTGCAATTCGTCCACCTACTTCTTTAGCTCGACCAGCTCATTGTTGTTTACTCTATAGACATGTTGCGAAATTGGATCTGTACCTGACACCAAGTCTATAGAGAATTCAACATCTCGATCTGGCGGCAATCCTAGCAATTCCTCAGGAAACACATCCAAGAACTCTGCTATCAACGGATGCGACAACTCCTTGTCTTCCACCATAGCTCTACAAATAATGCCTTCTCCCTGCTCTGCAGCTCCTCTAGCAAACTCGAACTCTGGCTCTCCTGGCGGACCAAACAAAACTCTACCTCCTCTATAATCTATAATAGCACGGTGCCTACTCAACCAATCAATCCCGAGTACAATGTCATAGCTCGGAAGTGGTATTACAAGTAGACACGCACTCAACTCCTGACCTCCTAGGGTAACTCTTCGATCCTTGCAAATATCATTAACTAGGATAATGTCTCCCCCGATCATGGTCTTGCAAGTCCTAAGCAAAGACTCAGCTACCAAACCATGCTTCAGAGCAAAAAAAACAGATACAAAACTATGGGAAGCACCACTATTAAACAAAGCTAAAGCTGGAATGGAATCAAGAAGAACAGAACCTGCGATGACATCTCCGGTGGGTTCGTCCTCCTCGACGGTCATAGCAAACGCTCATCCCTGACGTGCACCTCACTACAGTTGATGCTGGACATAACGCTGTTGCTGTGTCGGAAGCGGTCCCCTCGGCTGTACTGCAGGTGGTCTCGTTTGTGCCCTTGGAGCTGAAGCTGCCCCCTGAACTGCACGACGAGGATTGGAAGGACACTCCCTCAGCTGATGCCCTTCAGTACCATAATATAAACAAACTCCTAGCCTCCTCCTGTAAACTTTTCAGATGTGACCGGGCTTCTTGCAGTAGTGGCAGAAAACTTGTTGTAACTGTCTCTGCTGCTGTGGTGCCTGGTGAACCGGTGCCCTAGCTGGAGTCGGGTGCTGTTGTGGCTGCTGGAAAGGCCTAAACTAGAAATGAGGACGTTTGGCAGATACTGCACTGCTGTTGGCTCCCAGAAAAGAATCAAGGTCTCTCTTGGGCTTCAAATCCAACTCCCGCTCAACCTTCCGTGCCTCCGCAAGTATCTCCGAGTATGTAGCATAAAAAGACGGAATAAGGTTCTTCACTTCCCAGTTTAGACCCTCACAGAAATGAATAGCCCGAACCTCCGACTCTCTCACCAAATACTCTACAAATTGGCTCAACATGCCGAACTCCGCAGTGTACTCCTCTACAGACATGTTCCCCTGAATGAGGTTCTCAAACTGCCTCCCCAAGTCTAGCCTGTCTGCCCGAGCCAAGAACTTCTTCTTGAAGAGGTCCTTGAATACCTCCCAAGACTGTCTCGCGTCAACAAGAATTGGCTCATTCCTGAACCAAGTACGGGCGACGTTGAACAGTTGAAGTCCTACCGCCTTAACCTTCAGATCCTCAAAAAGACGGGACACCCTCATAAGACGCTCAATGTCCTCGAGCCAATCATTAGCATAGACGATGCCCTCCGTCCCCTTGAAGACCCTAGGCTCCAGCTTCTTGAAGTCCTGAATGTTGCCTGACCGAAGCTGAGTAACCTGAGGAGCAACCTACTGCTGGACTAGAACTCCCCTCTCGACTACGGTACGAGCAAGCTGATGAGCACTCTCGATGCCCTACTGTAAAATATCGATCTGCCTCTGATGTGCCTCTGCCTCGAGCATCTCACGAAACAGTGTAAACATCTGTGTCGCCTCTGCTGGCACGGAAAGTGGAGGTGGAAGCCCCTCAGATACAGCTGGCGCAGTCCTCTGAGTAGGTGGTGGACCTCTGAAAGCAGCTGACACTCCAATCACCGGAGAAGTGAATGGTATAGGCCCTCGGGATGTCGCAGACCTCTCAGAAGCTACTCTCCCCTGCTGCGATCTAGTCTTAGGCGGCATCCTGAGACAAAGCGAAAGAAATAATCAATATGGCACATGATATAAGACACTCAAGGAAAGGACAGTTTAAGAGATCAAGTATTAATATCAAAGGAGATTAGTTGAATGAATCAAAAGAATTTTTCCTAGATGTGATTGAGTATTCTCAGCCTATATCCTATATCCTGACACAGGCTCGTAATAGCACTCAATTCAGAGTACCATTATGAATAGCACTAATTGCGACCTCGAATAGACCTGCATGTGCCACCACTAAAACTGTGTCACGACCCGCACCCGATGTAGGAATGCAAGTCGGGAACAACGCCCAGCCTACGCCATAGAATCGGCGGTAGAACGTTGTCTGGGTAATCTATCTGGCATTATAATGAACCACAAACAATAACAATATACTCAATCACAGATCTAAGATAAAAACGAGCACGAATATGATAAAGAATAGAATAGTCACATACAACTCATGAGTCTAAAATAATAACATCAATTAGTCTGAAAGAATACTAAACAAAAAGCTGGAGACAAATCCAGTACAAAAGAATACTAAGAAGCTACAAGTCCCAGGTCATCTGTCTCCGTCAGGATAAGTCCCTCCTGAGTCAGAGTCTCTGACTCTAAGCCCACAACATCCTGAGGTCCATAATGTGTAGGGTACCACTCATTAGTGTCATCTGGAAAAAATATATCTGGTCAGGAAAGGAGCAGAGTACATCTCTAACAGCAGTTCTAATCAATAATAAAAACTATGTAACAGTAAACAGATGTGAATATACAAGATGTACAATAGATATAGGAGATATACAATAAAGAAATACTGGAATAAATATAATAAAGAACAATATGACAATGAACAAGAATACTAATGACTAAGCGTGTGAGTACTAGCTTTAACATGTGATCGGCTTGGAAACATGATACAAGATTTATGGCCTGGCTAATCATACGTGCGGTGTATAATTAACACTATTCAAGAGCAATACTTGATACAAGGAGGGTATAATCACATATCTACACTAAAATACTCTCCACCCTCGACTGGTATAATAGATCCAACCATGGTATGCTATGGCACGAGATTCCCCAAAAAGATAGCTAGTTTTCCTGAGAATCAGTGTATGTATATGTAAAAGATAATCAATGAAATAAGGCTTGCACAAGATAAACCATATACCAAGGAATAATATCTCATGACGAGATCCGGATATACCATTCCGTGTAACCATCGTGTCAAGAGAACAAGGATATCTATACTAGATACAATGAACATAGAGGATATCATAAATGAGAAACTATCAGAGAATGTACTCACTTGCAGTCCAAAGAATAGTCTCACAGATGTCTGATACGGTGCCTCGAAGACCTAGATATGGAATAGAACATCAATACAAGGTTTCGGAAAGAAAATAAGTTAAACTAGTCAACAACTAGGTCAACAAGTCAATTCTAAGTCAAAAGTCAAACTAGGTCAACACTAAGTCAAATTGGTCAAACTATGGTCAACTATGACAAACTACCCATTTCTAGGTTTCATGAATCTACCTCAAAGATATTGGGTTCAAACACTAAGAATCTAGGTCATACTAGCTACATCTTAGAATGCTAGGATACCGTCTCTCAGGATACGTAAAACAAAAGATAAAACATCACATATACATATCAACAATATTAATTATATAAAATCCTAATTACAAATGCTAAATGGATATCTTGGTTTTGAACCAACTTGGTATCGCAACACAAAACTCAAACTTGATACCCAAACCCAATACCTTGGGTATCCCCAAATACCTTGATACTTACCTTGGTATCTCAAGGTAGTTGTCAAGACTACAACATAATATTAACTACCCATAAACTATATACTAACAACTAACTATTACAAATATAGTATAATAAAACATAATTACCAATTAGGAATATATATACATGTATACTAATACCATATATATATATATATATATATATATATATATATATATATATATATATATATATATATATATATATATATTATAATTAAAAACATAATATCTATACTAAACCACAGAACTGTCGCTAAAGACCCTTACTGACCGTCGCTGAAACCACGAATACGCTGCTGATACTGTTGCTTTTATTGCTGCTATCGCGACAGTTTTCCTGCTGCTGTCATTATTGCTGAGCTGTTGTTGCTGTTGTTGTCGCTGTTGCTATTGCTGCTGCAGTTGCTGTTGCTATTGCTGCTGCTGTCGCAAGTGCTATTGCGGCTGTTGTTGCTAAATTCGTTGTTGCTGTTTATGTTGTTGCTGCTGTGACGCTGAAACTGTCACTAAAGCCGTTGTCGCCTCTCATATCCACTTATATATATATATATAACACAATATATATATATATATATATATATATATATATATATATATATATATATATATATATATATATATATATATATATATACACAATACATATATAATTATACTACTACATTTAAAAGCTAATACATATGTAGAGAATTAGCTACTCAATATATATATATATATATATATATATATATATAGGTAAAATAGATACATAGATCTATGACACATTAATACATAAATATATATACACAACAATATATATATATATACATATATATAATTACACATCATCAAGACTGAGAATAATTTAGAATATATCTAGAATTAAATTGCACAACATATGGAGCGTATCACACCCGCATCCCACTAGATATAGGATACGCTTGTGACACGAGTCCACCACACATCCAAACGTACCCCGAAGGACACGAATAAGTCTAATATATTATCTATGAACAATACGAAGAGTCAAACACAAATCTATGTGTCTGTGTCAAAATATGACATGTTCAATGTCCCGTATCGGAGGAAAAATTCCAAAATCAACACGTATCACCAAATTATTGGGATACGACCTACACGTACCCAATTGTGGATACGACACTAGCCCCAAACACACAAGCACATGCCAAATTGATCTATAGGATCAATTGACACACACAACAAATATCAATCTCGAAATTCCCCCAAAATTGACAGAAAAAAGCACAATAACTTTCTTAATATGCCTCCTATGAACACAAAACCAAATCCTATGGGTAGCCTATGCATATGGGTTGAATTCTCATGGTTAACTCTCAGATTTAGAACCTAAAAATTAAGGGGGGAAAAACTAAATTGTACCTATTGGGAGATGGATTTCCAATAAAACCTCCAAATATGATGAAATTAGCCTCCAACTTGTAGATCCTTGCTACTCTTTATAGATTCTTGCTTCCTTCTTCTAGATCCTTGCTCCACAAGCCTCCAATGGTGATTTGGGAAGGAATTGGAATAGAATTTGGTAGGAAAATTGATGTGAAATGAAGAAATTTGGTTGAGAAAAATTCTAGATCTAGTTTTCAAATGAAAAGAGGAGAGAGAAACTTTTTTCCCCTCTTTTAAATAGGTCGGCCCCCTCTATCCCTTCGTCAAGTCACTATGTAATATCCATTATACCCCTTGGGGTCTCTCATGAAGAAATAATTAAGGAGGGAAGCTTCTAGTCTAATGGTTTAATTAAATTAATCATCCTCCTAATCAATGGGCTTTCTAGTTGGGCTCAATTCTAATAATTAATACATGTTGGTCCATGAGTCTAAACTAAACTAGTTAGGTCCACTAACATAAGTCCAAAATAAATAAATAACATCTAACAACAATTAAATAATATAACAAATAATTATTTAACATGCACAATATTTAATTAATTATAAAATTACTAAAATATTATTTACTAGAAAATGTGGTAGTGACACTTATTTTATATTTAGGTCGATCGTCCAGAGACAACACTTGAGAATGACTCTATTAGAACTCTAGCAAAGGGATCAATATATGCCGTCAAGATCTGGTCAACTTACTGTGTGAATGGGTTTAGGTTCAAGTCAACAAATGCCCCCAATAAGAGATAGCTTCCTGGATCTCGATTCTACGAAAAATAGTCGTTTGTGTATCAAATCTTCGAACTATAAAGACGTCGATCCAGGCATTGATTTCTTTGGCGTCTTACGAGAGATTGTGGAGTTGACATATAATTATGCCACCGAGCCTGCTAAGATCGTATTATTCAAGTATGAGTGGTTCGATCCCATCCAAGATCAAGGTTAGAAAATTAACAAGCATGGTCTTGTGGATATAAACTACTGGCGTCGATATCAAGAATATGAACCATTTGTTAAATCAAGTCAAGATCAGCTAGTGTACTTCACAACTTATCCTAAATAAGGAACCGGGAGGTCAGATTGTGGGCAGTCTGTAAGACTAAAGCTAGAAATATCTTTGACGTTGACGAAATAGATTATCAGGAAGACGACCTACCTCTTGTTGCAAATATTATAGATATGGACTCAACAGAAGTTACTTATGACATATTTTATCAAGTAGAAGAGGTAGAAGTATCAGAAGACGATGACGAAGTATATTAAGAGGAAGAGAAAGAGGAAGAGGAGGAGGAGGAGGAAGACGAACAAATAAATTTTCAGATGATGATTGAAAATTAAATTAAATTCATTTAGACTTTTTTGTAGCCTAGTTGTGTGATACTTATATTTGTGACGGTGATACATACATATCTCTGTGTATTAGTGGCCTAGTTTTGTGATACTTATGTTTGTGACGGTGATACATACTTATGTTTTGTGATGGTGACACTTTTATCATTTAGACTTTTATTGTGGCCTAGTTCACAACTTATGTGTATTTCTTTCTGTCATGTAATCTGAATATCTCTTTATATTTATTTTATCATTATATGTTGTTCGTAGATATATCTGGACGACACGGATCCTATTTCTGTGGTAGATCCTCTAGACGTCCTCTTCAGGACACGGATACTCCTTCCCGATCCTCGTCCCCGAGTACTCCATACTATCGACCAACAGTACCGCAGACTGTGACTGCGATGACCGCACGTAGCTATATTCCTGGGACTATCAGTTCCAGGTCCGAGAGTATCCCGTCTAGTGTTCCTGCTCCGTCCAATATTCCTGTTGCTGACGGTACCACAGAGACAGAGGAGGAGATGGCGGTCGAGCCGACTCCGTCTCCATATTAGAGTGTAAACCCCCGATTTTGCAAGAATTTTTAAATTGGGATTTTTCACAATTTTCTGGAATTTTCTGGGAATTTTCTGTAATTAAAATCAGGGTTTTTAATTATTAAATGATTTTTTATTTGTTAATAAATAATATTAAAATATTATGGAGATGATATTTTTGGGTGTAAAATGAAAAACTGGACTTAGGGTAATTTTTCTGGAATTTATTGGACCCCGGACCTATTTTTAATTACCTACAAACTAATTAATTTTAATTATTATTATTTTAATTATTATTATTATTATTCCGGCCCATTTCCAGCCCAGCCCGGCCTGCGGCCCAGCCCGCGGCCCATTAACCCTAACGGGTCGGGTCGGGTCCGCCCGACCGAACCCGACCCGCCGCACCCGAACCCAAACCCCTAGTGACCCGGTCGTCTCCCTCCCCGCGTCCGGCCGCTTCCGCCGCCTGCACCGCGCGCCACGCCCGGCCACGCGACGCCCCGCCCGGCCACGACCCCGCTTCCTCCTCCGCCCCTCCGCCTTGGCCGGCCTCCTCCCTCCTATAAAAAGCCCCCTCCCCTTCTCCCCGTCGACCACCGCAGCTCCCCTCCGGCCCTCGCCACCGCCAGCCCTGCCGTGCTCCGCCCTCGCCTCGCAGCGCCGCCCGTCCACCGCCTTGCCTCACCCCCGGCCCTCTCCTCCTCCCCCAGCAGACCCTCCGGCTCCCCGACGAACGACAGCCGCAGCAGCAGCTGTTCGAGCTCACTCCGGCGCTGCCGCCGTCAGCCTGAGCCGCCGCCGCCTCCACCAGCGAGCGCCGCGCTGCCCTGCCCTAGCTCGGCCGGCCTCCTCCGCCGCCCAAGCTGCCGTTCTCGCCGAAACCCTAACCCTAACCCTAAATTTCAGATTCGTGTCGGCGTGTCGGACACGACTCGGACACGAAAAATCTCGGTTTCTGAGCCCTGTTCAGGTACTCATATCTTTCTCCTCGCTGCCCCATTTTCAATTCCGTAAATTGTTTTGCGAAGCCTGTATGACCCTCTCGATGTCCGGACAAACCGCTCGGGGCATCGTGTCCTGTGGTGATCGCACACCGCGATCCAAAAATAGGAAAAACATCGATCCGATTCACCCCGGAACTGGGTACGCCCCGCCAAACGGGACGACTTGATCGCGCACGATCTTCACAGATACGTGCACAGCGTTGATACAGACGTGTGGAATTTCGCGGAAGTCGATTCGGGTGTGCGTGCACACCGGGATCAACGCGTATCCGCGGACACCGCCCCGTATCCGTCTTTTCTGAATCAAGCCCTAACTTCCTGTACACACGTCAGATCGAAACAAAACTTGCGCCATCGGACTCGTAGCGATACGCTGGTCCTGTGACCCAAGTTTGGTTCGATTCTGAGAACGTTGACGAAATCGCGTGTCGTAGGCCCCACAGGCCCCACTCGACGGGCAATTTCGTGATCGACTCATCGGAATCCAATTCTGGAAGTTCCGTTGGGTTCGTATCATCGTTCCTGACCTGTTGACACTAAGTTTAGTAAATTTGGAGACCTTTGACCCTGATACGTTTTTCGGTGCAAAGCGGGCCCACATGTGGACCCCGTTTTGGCCCGAAATTGCCGATTTTGCCCTTGTCTCCAAATTGGACTCAAGGACAGGCGTTTCTAGCTATTTGATATCTTCTGAGCATGATGGTAATATTTATTTCAGTATCTGGACACATTTCTGGAAATTTCCCCGAGACACAAAACTGTTTTTGGATCCAAACATCAGGCAAGTACCTGCACTTCAAGTTTAATCTTTATATTGTGATAATTAATTTCCTTGCTCTACCAGTACCCTTGATGATTACACGTAGTATTAGAATACTGGATTTCATGTCTTGAATACTGGTTTTTCATGTCTTGCTTTCGTGTCGGGTGGGAGAATACTAGAAGGCACGTAGTTTACCCTTCCCCCTGCCGTGTTTAATAGCTGTTGGTACGCGACTGTACCCTCAGCCGGATCTCGATTATTCATGTTTAATAGCCGTCTATGACGGCCGGATTAGCCTTATAAGCCCCTACATGCCAACTATGTATTCTAAATACACGTGTTCACACACAATAGTTCTTGTCGTGTTGCAGTTCTTGTTGCCTGGTTATAGTTATATTCCCTGTCACATTTTATTCATGTTTTACCCTTATTCCTGGTTTATAGAAATTAATCATGTTTTACTTATAGTCCTGATTTATAGCATTAATTCTCAGTTAATCTTTACTATTTATTATGCATACTCTGATCATGATACTTAGTCAGTCTTTTTCCTACTTGTCACAAATATTTAGTTTAATCTTGCTGTGCATTGTGTACTTTGCTCCTTTCCTGACTGGATCCGTTGATTTAGGCGATGATGAGAACTTTGCCCCCACCTATTATGGTCCATATGAGGTAGCAGATGATACTATTGAGGAGCCGTTTCCCACTCAGGAGACTACCTTTGAGGAGTGGCAGCCAGTTAGCTAGTATTTTCCTTCAGCATAGTAATCGGGTTTGTCCCCGATTTATCTTTGGGATTCTGTATTAAACCATGGATTTGTATATCACAATTTGTCTTATGAAAATCTTATCATTTCTATTTTTCCTGTCATTTTCCTTGTCTATTTACTTTATTGTGGATGAGATAGATTCTGAATTACCTGTGATTGTGACCTAGACAGCGTACTACCGCCGACACTGCAGCGTAGGCTGGACGTGCCCACGTACTCGTGCCCGAATAACCCGGGTGCGGGTCGTGACATAGAGCGATCCTCCATGCGCTCCGCTGGATGAGACGAGAATGAAGATTTGGGCCGGTGGCCCTATAAAGTAACTTAATTAGTTATTTGTTTCTTATGAATATATATATATTCACTTTTTAATGAGTTTAATTATCAATATATATATATATATATATATATATATATATATATATATATATATATATATATATATATATATATATATATATATATATATATATCGTCCTCCAGCGGTATAGAGAGTATTGGAATATTTTCTGAGACAAAACTATAGTGGGCCATGGATAAACTACTCGGATGCCTAAGAAGAGAGAAAGACGTTCTGGTTTGGGCACTTCAAGGTAAAAGTATATTTGATTTTAACATCAGTAATATTTTTATGTTAATATTTTATAACTAACTATTGTACTTTTGTAGAGAACATATTTTTATCCACCATACCGGGCCGCACAGATCGAGCAGCAGTTTCCTTCCGTCACCGCCAAGCTCATCTGTGATGCTATGGATGACTAGAAGGCTCGTGATCGCGAAGAAAAACCAATCCAAGGCTGGATCACGCCTGAACAGTGGACTGCGATGAGGGCCAGATTCAATAAGGATAGGTATAGGAAAATGTCGGAGAAGGCCAAGGCGGCTCGGCAGAGGGAGAAAAAGTGGTATGGTGGGTCGATTCTGATGACGAAACATTTTTGTCGCTTGGTACGTCTTTCATTGTCTACATACAATTTTTAATCATTGTGGCCTAATTTTTTACTTTAATAACAAATAATATATTTCTTAAAAGATCCAGAGTGGTGAGGACGCGAACATGGTGACAGTGTTCCTCGCCACTCATAGGAAGGGGGGACAACTTATCGATGGTAGGGCGACGCAGAGCGATGTTATAAGTATTACTCTTATGTTTTGTTAATTAATTTGATATAAATTAGCAAAAATACATGTAATTAGTAATAAGTACCCAAGATATATAGTAAATAGTACGCTTATCGATAGATACATATTTTTCTAGGATGAGTATAAGAGGCTCCGCGAAGAGTCGACCCAGCCCATACCTGGAGAGGGGGTAGTTCCTTGGAACCCCCGGCCCACCCAGCTTCGTCAGATGACGAGCTGTGGATGAGAGTCGTTGGTGGTCTACATAGGGGTACGTACTACGGTACGGGATCCTATGGCACCTATGTTGCATCACAGTCCTCTAGGTCACCCTCTGCCGATGTGCATACCCCACAGTCCTCCCAAGAGTTACAGTGAGCCCAGGAGAGAGTTGACCTTCAGATCGCATCTCTGCGTGATGAGTTGATGCAGAGGATTATGGTGCAGCGCAGCCACAGACGGACGATGCGACGTTCATAGCACGTTTTGAATCGTTGGAGCGTAGCATCATGGATCTGAAGGATCTGGCCACGTCGACAGAGCGCAACATGACGTCGCTGCAGGAGTCACAGTTGACCATGGGCGCCACACTATCGATGATGCAAGCGTCACATATTGAGATGATCAAGCGAGTGGAGACCATGGGCGCTTCACTATCGAGGATGCAGGCATCACATCTTTAGATGGAAGAGCGAGTGGAGCATAGTACTAGAAGGTTAATATTTGTCATGGATACTTGCGACGCTCGACTGACAGAGTTGGAGCAACGCCGTCCTCCTGGTCCACCTGCATCGTCATCTACATCGACTCCTGTATTGGGTTCCGTGACGCTTATACAGGAGCAGTTTGACACGCTATTATCTCAGATTCGACGCGGCTCCTCCTCCTGATGAGTAGTAGTTTTTTTTTGACATGTGTGTATTGGCCCATTAATGGGAGTTGTACTTATTATTTGTACACTTTTATTGTGTGACTTATTTGTACATTTTTATTGTGTGACTGGATATTGTGTGACTACATTCGGGCCTTAGAGCTTTTTATTGATTTATTTCATCATTGTTGTTGTGTGATTGTACCAGTATTGAGTATTCCACCGAAGGGGTCGGCAAACCCAGAAAATTCAACGGAGGGTTGCTCTGGATCTGTCTATTTATTTGAAATGTGATCATACTGCAGGCATGTTATACTGTGATATTGCAGGCATTCATTTATTTTTATTTTTTAATCTTAGCGGCGTTTAGCGACGTTCAGCGACGTTTTGTGACATTCAGTGACGTCCATATGAGTCGCTAATAACGTCATTAAACTATTAAATAATTTATTTTATATCGCTGAGCGTCACTAAACGTTGCTAAATATTGTTGACATGATAATTTTGGCCATGTCAGCTTTTTGTCGCTGATTATGTCACAAGTTATCGCTAAATTTAACGACAATTACCGACTAAAATAAAATGTCAAAAATTTGGCGACCAGCAACGCTAAGAGTCGTCATTCTTGCGACTTTGTAACGTCGCTAAATTACGTCATGACAGGGACGTTTTTCGACGTCGTTTTGATCAGCGACTAGCTTTTTGGCGACTAAATCAAAACGTTGTTAAATACGTCACTACTTAGTATTAGCGACGTAATTTAGCCATTTGGTGACTCTTTCCTACGTCGCTAATTTGCCTTATTCTGGTAGTGGCACTAGATACGCATATTCTTAGGGGGAGCAAATTAATTGGTTCAATTCATTTACATCCTCTAATATGTGGTGTAACTAGTTCATCAAGAACTCATATTGCTTCTTGTTAATATCATTTTAATTGTCTTCATGATATGTGAAGGATTTATGACAGTGTATGCTATTGTCTTAATTATCTTGTTTCTCTCTCATTTATGGGTAAATAGATAGAATCTTCCTAAAATAACTTGTTTATCTTTATTGATGATTCTATTAAGCTTTCATTGCCTTGGTTTTTCTTGTATGCTAAATTATTTTGGCTTTCTTTGCTTGGACTTACCCAAAATTCATGATTATTTAGATTGGTCATACTTTGAGGGGGGGTATTCAAGTCGACTGAATATCTCTTTCTTAAGTATTTTTCTCCTTTACCTTCATGTGTATCTAAAATTTATTCGTATAGCATGTTATGGTAATTGAGTTCAAATGCATGAACTTGGATGAATGAATAGATCTTGCAAATAGGAAGATTCATGTATATCTACTTGATTTTTTTTCCAATGATTATATTCCTTGTATGGCATTGATTCACTAATTTGTATGGACAAATTGTGAATCATATTTGTTTCCTTGATCATTGTTAAAAGCTCTTATTATATCTTCCATCCTTCTATAATAGTATCTATTATATTTGCAAATATCTAATCTTTATGGCTTTTATTTGAAATCAATTCTTTCCAAACTAGAGTAATTTTTCATATCATATCATGTTTTTTGATTTCTTCCTTGGATTTCTAGTTGGTAAACCTATTATTGCATTATTCTCATCTTTCCACGTTGATATTATCAACTACCTTATGTTTTGACAAGCAATACTTCAATTGGTATCAAAGAAATTGAAGTATTCTTATTGCTTTACTTCTTGCACACTTAATTTTTAAGTTGTCGATTATTAATCATTTGTGCTTGATTTATTAGCTTGACCCCATTCACCCCCCTCTAGGATTACTTCAAATACCTCCAATTCTTCAATCCATATTCCCTAGTGACTCTAAAACTCATATTTATAATCATACAAAAAATTTAGGGTTTATCAAAGATCTTGCTCTGACCGGTGTGTTATCATCTCTAAGTGATTCAATTGTTAGATGAATTTATTTTCTACAATAAAGATCTGACGTGAGTTTTATTTTCTAAAATAATGATCAGATTTTTTTTTTATATTTAATTTAGGAATTTGGATGTCCATGTCTAGTCTTTATTTAAGAAACATTGATGTGCAGACCTAGTTTTTACTTATACAATTTAACGGTCAGTACGTTTTCTATCTAAAACATCTTTATTATACTATGTAATTTGCTTGAATATAGATAATTAGAGCTCTGGTTATTTTGTTTAGTAACTATCTATAAATTCAGTTATAATATACAATCAAGAACATATTCAGAGATTTTGATAAAGACAGAAAATAATATTTTTAAAAAATACGAATAAATAAATTTAGAATAATATTTTAATATTCGTACGTGGTCTTCAGTTATCCAGGACCGGTCATATTTGATTATCATGTTTCTCGTGATCTTTTAATGTGCGATGTGGGAGAAAACAATCGGTAAACACGTAACTACTTTACGTGAGGTCTTACTTTTTATCGTATATGCAAGTACAAGAAAACACATTGCCATGCACTCGTATAAATTTATTCCAGCCCATCCACGTATGGAGGTTTGTGTCCTAAAACACACGTAATGAGCATTGGAGCTTTTAAGGCTTATCATAATATATAGTGGGCATAGTATTTTTATGCTATCACATAACGATATTTTACTATTCATGTTATCATCTAGTATCACATATACTATCTTCTAGTATCTCCTTATTTATGTTACTGACATTATTTTTCTACTATTATACATATATTGATCACCATACTTCACTAATGATAGTCACTCGAGTTTGGTATGATAGAGACCTTGTTTATGTTCATTCTTTCGGAGATCATTAGTCTGTTGACGCATATTTTTTTTCTTGTGCGTTGTAACTATTTATCTTATATACTTTATTTATCCTTATATTTCAGCTAATATATTTCCGAGACAGTGATTATATATTGTTTCGGAGATTTAATCTTTAGATGATATATAATTAAGACTCCTAGGCCATACATTTGTGATAATGTTGTTTCAAGGTTCATCAGCTCTGTGGATGTATAAATTGTTGTGAATAGATATGCGATACTTTATATAGACAACTTGATAAATATATGTGTTTGGGTGCTCTTAGTAGAAGTTTTCGAGCTAGACATATTCACGTACTGTTACCAAAAATGAGAGTGGATCTTTTACGAAACAATTGCACATTTCTTTCATTTTTCTCCCTTACTACCAAACCAAGACAAACTAAACCAAACCTAAATTTAAGGGTCACAAAAAATACTTGATTGATCCGCCATGAATCTGGAAGGTCTACGCTAGGGTCTAGGTCCGGGCCAAAGTTTTTGCCCAATATATTTTAGGGCTTGATTTGGAAATTTGTCGGTCAGACATAGCACATTATTGTCTGCTCTTAGGGGCGTTTGGTACACAAGTAAAAAAATTTATTTCCAGACAAATTTAGGATGGGTAATCTATTTTCATGTTTGTTTAGGCTATAAAAATTTATTTTTGAAAATTGTGAATATCCGAACAAATAATTTATCCATAAAACATGGAAATCATATCCCTCAAGAATGGATGGGTATAATTTTTTGATTATACCCATTTTCTATTACAAATTTTAATTTATAAAATTTTTTTTGGTTTTTTCACTTTTTTTTTTCATTTTTTAAGCTTTGTTTTTGTTTTTTTTTATCTTTCTCATTTTTTTAAGGTTTTTTTTTTATCTTTTTATTTTTGAGATTTTTTTTTTTTTTTTTTTTGTCATTTTAAGATTTTTTTTTTCGTAGTTTTTTGGTTTAATCTCAGTTTTTTAATATTTTGCCAAGGAACGGATTCTGTCACGAAAATAGTTACGGGTCACAACAATGGAATGCTTAGTGCCAAATAATAATAAAAAATTCAAAATTCAAAATTCAAAATCGCAAACAAGTATCAAAAACAATATAATGCAAGGTACCAGTAAACCAACATTTCCAAATAATTTCATATATTTATTTATTGTAAGAATCAGCTTGAGAAAGTGCTCAAGTATCTCCGGGAGGATCAATAAAGAATACAACAACAACAACAATAACAATAATAAGAATGCCTTTTATCTCAATTTTTTTTGGGATCGAATAAATGTACAAAAATTATAGTAATACAAATAGAGCATTTAACAATAACAGCAATGCTGGAGGAAAAATGATATAAATAAAAGGCCCCCATCAAAGTCTAGTAAACCCTCTCGGCAGTAGATACTGGGTGGAGGAAAACAACTATCACTGTGATGTTATCACCACTCCCACGTGCGGCAGCTTCGGTGGCCAATCTCTTTGAACACATTGAAGGCTCTTTCACAGTGTCTCTAACGATGGACACCACATCCTCATTGCTTATAACATCCCACAGTCCGTCACTAGCCATTACCTAACAAAAATGTTTCATGTAGTATAGTGAGAACATCACTTGCAAAAGCTTTCCAACAGCTCTAAATGACCTTTTTTGGACTATTTACATCTACTTATCATATATGATGCCAAATAGTGGACATTTAGTAGATATATGGATTCCATATGTATATACTCAGGAATTAGACATGAAGAACCACATACATGGACGCCACAATTATATACGCAATATGAAAGCATGCACATAGAAATGATAACTCGCATTGCATATGGTTTCCAAAGAAATGGTACCAGAAAGGCATCTAGCACCAAGACCTGCCTGGTAGGATTGTCAAAATTGCAAAAGCAATGGAACATATGGTGGGTCAGAAAGTGTTACGTCGTGAATTTCTCCCTTCTTCAACTACGTAGTTCCTACCATAGAATAAGATATTGATTAAAGCAGCCCTAGAACTAGGGAGTCGACCTGAAGAAACTTGGAGTGAGGATGCAAAGAAAGATATGAGCTTTACTAATATTATAGAGGAGATGACCCTTAAGTTTCACGGACACGACAACATACAAGAATTGGTATGTCCTACACTGAAGGTCCCTACTTCCTAGTCCTTTACAGAGTGGGATAAAAGGCGACTCATGTAGCGGACCTGAAGAATTTTCATTGCTAGAAATCCAGCATATCATGAAAGAACTTAATGGATGATCTTGGAGTATAGTAAACTGGGCCAATGACTGCATTTTGATAATCAAGCTGCTTTTTGCATCCCTAGCAATCCAGTTTTTTATGAAAGTATCAAACACATTGAGGTGCAACGTCACTTTCCTCAAGAGGCAGTTATGCGTTTAAACATAAGCACTCCCTGTACACTTGCTCTGAAGATTAAACTGCCTATTTGTTTAAGGAGCCATAAGCCTTTATTGATTTCCTGCTTTATGTATCAAGCTAGGCATCCATGACATACATGTTTGAGCTCAAGGAGGAGTGTTAGAAATAGTGGTTATATGTAGTCTTCTTAGTCCCATATCTAATAATGTACTACGAGGAAACCTATCCTCATCCTATATGCATGTACCCAAATCTCCTCAATAAAGTATACTGGTTATTTCTCTCTTGAGTGTTGACCATACTAATAGAGCAGAGCAATAAATGTATGCATATTTGTAAATATGTAATTCAAGTATTTACTACAAAATAATGGAGCGATTGGAGGTCACAGACTGCATTACTGATGTTATAATAGATCATTGCACCCTAGAGCAAAGAGAAGCTTCGGATATTAAAAGAAAAAAAAAAAAAAGGAAAACATAACCTACCATGTATTCATCCTGTGCTGACAAAGAAGTTTCGGATATCTCAGGCTCTGCTGTAACTGCAGGCTTCAAATCGTCATCGCCGATTGAACGTGTAACCTGAGACAAATGATGAATTGAGGAGCAATCAAGGGTCCACTGTTTTAGGTATCAATCTATTTAGAAATATCCATATTTAAGATAAACTCTCATATAGATGAAATCAACAACAGTCAAATTCCTTGTCCTCAAATGAATTCGAGCGTGTAATACTTCTAACATATTACATATGCGGCAATTTAAGGTTACAATTGAAATGTAATACTGTGTTAATATCTGCATTCCAGTTCTTTCACACTAGACCAGAAATTTTTCAAAGTAGATGGGAAGACAGAAGTAGGGTGAAAAGAAGATGTCTCTAGACTACATAACAATGTACGAATCACATGGTTGGCCAACGAAATTGCGGAAATGCATGTTTTAAAATATTCTGGTTAGACCAGATTCCAGAGACATAATTGAGGCCCGTGTCAAATAACTCAAAATGCAGCCATTGAAAGTACAGATGAAATAGAAAATTGTACGTCGGAAACCTGAATTTGTCAAAAGGATAAATTGCAAAAAATTCCACATTCTCCCTCTACCCCCTCCCTCCTTACATTTTTTTTCCCATGAAATTCACAATAAGAAATTATTTATATGGAAACTGACATGAACCCCTGAGACGTTTTAACCTTTAACTTCTTAAGTCCAAACACGTCTAGATACTACAACTATCCCCCTAGCTTCCAACTCTGGGTTGAATACCCATTCTCCAACACTTCCTAATGACCAAAATCTAATACAAAGTAATCCTTAGCACGTCTTCTTTGTTAGTATCAACTATAACTTCAGAGAAATGAACCATGAATTTGGAGAAAGGCAGCATTGATTTTTGAAAACAGCCGAGGGTGATGTTTTGCTTCTATGGATGACATTCTAATAAATGAGCAAAGGATCCAGGTTTAGGGAAACTCAAGGCAGAGGGATAAAGGAGTAGGAGACCTTTCTTGTGTTGGACACAAAGCTCAGGTGAGCACTAGTTCTCAATTTACTTACTGGAAAATAGTAATTTCAATCTTGAAAATACTAATTTGAGTCTTTATTTAACTTCAGACCTAGATGTAATAAAAATCTATGGTGGAGGTTAGGGCATGAGGACAAATGACCACCCCCCGTCAAAGAGGGTGCCATGACTGTCATCATGCTGTTATCATGGCGTGAAATTGGTCTTTTCTGTCGGAAATATCATGGTAGCCGACATTTGGAAATCACTAATTATGTCAGCATTGCAGTTCATCACGGGCAAAGATGGCCATACCAAAATCTCGATAGGATCCATTGCATTGATATCATGATGAACACGGTCTAGGTTGTGACACTCAAGCTATGGTAAGGGCATACCCCATGAAGTTTGGATTAAAGAGAAATCAAGAAGGCGATGTTGTGTACGCTAAAATAGTACAACTCATTTGGTAATACATTAAAGTTGGAGGGGGGTTCTGCAATTTACCCTAAAGAAAAGAGTGAGTGCCTAAAGATACCATTTACACTACTATATCATATGTCATGTACTCCATTGACTTAGAAACCCGTAGGTTTCTTTAGCAATGTTATATAGAATACTTCTCCCACCAAGGAGTAGCTTGGTTCCTATTTGAAATGGAAAACACGCCATTTCAAATGGCAAATGCCAAATGGTGGTCCTCTCACAAGCATTTGACGTTTGCCGTTTTCGACCATTTCTGAATGGTGAAAACGGAAAATCTTGGACCACACTAATTTCATTTGTCATTTTGGCCATGATGCCAATAGAAATTGCAAACGCCACGAACCAAACTAGCCCTAAATACCTCTCATTAAATTTCTTTTTCTTTTTCTTCGCAGGATCAACCACTCCACAAAATGAGGTAAAGTTGCGTACATCTAGACCCTGGATTAGTGGACCTTCATGGCCTGAGGTGCCTTTAGAATATTCTTCCAAGTGACATTTGGCTTGTTCACCTATGTCCATCCATATCTGCATCTTCGATGGACACTTATTTGCAACAAATTCTCTATTTGCTTCAAATATGCACAAATTTTCGCATATCATGCCATTTATTATTACGAAAAAGTATCGCCTAATAAATGCTTGGGGGAAATTTATTAACATGTCCTCTTCTATTTGCTCCAAATATGCACAACAAAATAGCATATTATGCCTTTCAGCGGGAAAAGTGTTGACTATAAATGCATGCCTCTCTAAAGTGAACCCACACTATGACATGCATTCATATTCACAACAAACAGATATTCAGCATATTCGGTGGAGTTCTTATTCTGATATTGGAGAACTGCGTTCATGACAACCTGTGCCCGAGATAAGACCCAGCTACATTATAGCCTGAGGGGGTCATTTAAATTATAAATTTTCTAAAATATATAGAGTGTATTCCTCCTCAACCCAAAGAAAAAAAAAATTAAAAAAGATCTATGGAAATGTGCTTATGTTCTTCGACCCCCTCACCATTCAATGCTGGTTCCCTCCCCCAACAATCATTTCCAATCATATTTTTTCTCTAAAGTCCATCATTGCTATGACATGTCTAAAATTTTGAACTGGTTGTTGGTTATGTAAAAAACCAGCAATAAGTAGGAACAGAAAACCAAATAAAATCAGATGAACTGCTTGTAGTCCCCATAATAGCATTCAGTCAAAAGAATATAGGTTAACCATCAGTTTGTCAAATCTCCCCAAAATTATTTAATGCAGGAGGAAAACTAACCTGCAGAGCTGCCGGACCAACCCTCCATGTATCTACTTGCCATTTCACCTCCATCCCTTCCCTGATAACACGCTTCCTTTCATCCAGACAGCTTGCAACATGATCCTACTCATAATTTTAGAAGACGAGTGTTATGAATTTATGCTACAAAAGCATTCGTTTAGTGTCATCACCCAAATAAACGAGAGTTACAACAGTAAAACATTATACACCTTAGTCAATTGAAAAGGGTGGCCACCACGACAAAGGATTGCCCGACAATCACCGGCATTTGCAACGAAAAGCTTGTTTCTGACAATTAGCACAGTAACTGCTGCGCAACCTGGATGCCAATCTTTCTGAATAATTCTTTTAGTCTTACGGTGCAACATCAGTTCCTCTCGGAATGTAGCATCGGTCTTTAGGAATGCGTTGGTAAGTGCATCCGAGGGGCTGCATCATGATTAGCAACAACACAGTTATGTATAAAAAAATGGGTTGTAGAAATAAAAAGATTGAGTAGTACTTGCAAGTGTAACCAGAAGTCTGCAGAAATCCTGGCAATGCTCGAGCAGAAAACTGAGCTGCTGCAGCACCTGCATATGAAGTATGCACTAAGATACAAGGTAAACAAAACCGACTTCCAAATAGTACCAGACCTGATTTGGAAGCTGACCCATACCAGAAAACTTCACCCATTGTTTGGTATGGGGTCAAATGAGACATGAAATCCAATCAGGTTGGTGGATAAATTCCGAACACCCCCATACAATTGCAGGTCTAGCATGGATCACACAATTCGAACCTAACTTATAACAGTACCTAACCTTATATATCTTCCTAAGAAACACATTTGAGTAGAAACCTAACATCCATAGTTAAGGAATAATGATTATGAAAAAATATATGTATGGTGTAAATATGATAATCACCTCGATGACCATCGAAAATCCCAAACATGTGTATCTCTTTGTCATTGCTCATTTGAGGGAGTAAAAAGTGTGTATCTTCCATTGTCTCCCGCATTCCACATGTTTCAAAAGATCCACATGACAATGTAGGACGGTAAGCGAGAGAATCGTGATCACGGCTAGGCCACATTCTCTCGTCCAGCTTTGTGCCACATGAGCTTCTCTTCAATAACTCTTCCCCTTCAGTGAACCAGTTCAAATCTTCTGGAACATTTCGGAGATCATTCAAATTATTACCATAAGTTGATGAGACTATGAGGTCCACTTGTTCTCTTCCCACTTGCTTCATGATTATATTTAACTGTTCAATTATATCATCGCTAGTAGGCCTACATGACGGATTTGAGTCCCAACACCTTTGAATAAGTGACAACAGGCTCGATGGTGCACTACATTCAGGAGCAAGCATGGGCCGCAATCCTTCTGATACCACTGCTGCTGTCAGTTGTTGCTCAGTGTAGCTCATTTCAAGTACTGTGTGAGCCTACAAGAAGGATAACTATGACAATGAAACAAATAATGATAATCCAAGAAGACTACTTGAAGAGCATTCAAAAACATGTCCAAAAAACAAGCTTAGCTGAAATGAAAATGCTAATATAGGTGAGTGCCAATACGTTTAAAGAGGATAAGAAATGAGTGTCTTCATGCGAAGCTGGATTTGGTGCAAATTGAGGAGAAAATTATATAAAATTAACTTGGGGCCTTGGGCGGGTAGGACACGTGCAACGTTCAACAATAGATGTGCCAGGTAGTAGAACCAAAATGTTATTAGTTATAGGGGTAGGCCTAAACGAACTTGGATTGAGGTTGTAAACAAGGACATTGTTTTTTTTAGCGTTGGAGAGGAAATGACCCTTAACAGAGCTGAATGGACGAAAGCATCCATATAGCCAACACGAAAATTTTGACATTATAGACTTCTCAGATAGGCAGAATGGAATTGTATAAAAGAAGTTTCAATGTGTCATATGTTTGGGTGGTTAAGAATAAGACTGAAAATCTCTTGGGCTACAAAAGGATTCATAAAGCCAACCATAAAAAAACAGAGAAAGGTTTTCTTCTTGTCATTGTATGTAAAAGAGTAAAGTTCTCATTATTCATTTGATGAAAACAAGGATTCATAAAGCCAACCATAAAAAAAAAGAGAAAGGTTTTCTTCTTGTCATTGTATGTAAAGGGTAAAGTTCCCATGATTCATTCGTTGAAAACAGTTACAAAGACTAACGGGCTGTTTGAATACTTGAAAGTGGAGTGAAACTCTCACTTTTTTGTGCATGTGCAAACACACTTGGTGAGTTAAAATGTCTGGATGCGAAGGATGTGGAGACAAGAACTCCTATAATCATTACAAAATGGAGTTCCTGTCCCCCCTTGTCTTCCCACTTTATACCATTCCCACATCCTCTTTCTTGGATGTGGGATGAAAATCGACTTTTAGTATAAAAAAAAATTAACATTCTTTAGTTACAATGTTTAGTTAACAAATTAAGTTTTTTAATTAATACTAAGTATTTAATAATATTTAATTGTTATTAGAAAATCAAAATTAGTTAAATTAGTATCCATAAATCAAAAAACAAATATTCTTAGGATGTGCGCATAAGCTCTCATCACCTATTTTTTAATTTCTTTCTTAGATAATTAATGTTATTAATTATTGACAACAACTAATTGATAATTAAAAATTAAGTAATAACAAAAAAGCTAATATTTTGTTAATATTTAAAATTTCTTCTTAATTAGGATAATATTTAACATAAATAAATAATTATTTAACATAAATAAATAATTAGTTAAAATATAATAGTTAATTATTATTTAAAGTAAATAATATAATACTATTGAACAATTATGAATCAATTATTATAAAAATAAGTAATAATACATAATTGTTTGTATTATTTAATAACTATTATAATTATTTAATAAAATTATTTTGTTAGTATTAAGTATTAATTTTTAATAAGTTAAATACATAGTAATAGTACTTAATTATTATTTGGTAATTAGTGTAATTAATAAATAAATTATTCAATTTATTTGTTAATATTAATTATTAATGCTTAATCAAGATAAAGTTTAATTTGCACTAATAATTAACTATAAATTTAGTATGTAATTAATTAGTTCTTATTAGTACTACAATGTAATTTCTCACTTCCTCATCTCCTTTATGTTTAACCATCTAAACACATTTTGGAAGGAGAAGGAGACAAGAAGGGGGATACAAGTCAAAAGCAAACATGCATATGCACTTTCCCACTTTCCTCATTTTCACTATCCAAACCGGTCCTAAAAGTAGGTGGAGCAGAAAATTAGTAAAAATTTAAAAGTCAACAAGAAGTAACTCAAACCTGGGCTTCTGCACGTAGGTCTGTATAAGGAACAATACCAGTAAGAAGTTCGCTGCAGAACAATATGGAAGAGTTATAAATCTATTCTACCAAGTTCTCCTTTGCATATTTAAGAGGAATGATAATTTCTTGAATTAATTCTGCAAGACAAATCTAAATTAATTAGATATACTATGATACAAGTGTCCCTTGCCTCAGAACCCCACCTAATATGCAGTAAGCAAACTATTGCAATCATAGATGTCAATAAACTAGCATATTTAATCAATATCTTCATAAATTTGCTAAATTGCATGCTTGTTTCCAGAAAAATTAAAATATGGAAAACAAAATAAATGTGACAATTAAGAAAATGCGATAAAACAACTTTTGAAGCAGGTACTTAGTTATCTTAATATAGATAACTTTTGGGAATCTCTCTTAAGTTCATGATATTGTTTAGGAAGATTACAAAGGTCTTTCGTACTGGAGTTTGTTAACTACAACAACATTTGATTGAGTTAACATGTGAGGACTGTTTGTTTTAACTCGAACCATGTAGTTTAATTTTCACCATATATGGAACGAAAACGGTGGCACCTAGAAAAATGGTAAGGCTTGCTTCTCGCATCCTGGAGGATGCACGTTCGAGTCACGGAAATATCCTCTCCACATATATGGAGATAAGGCTGAGTACATCTTAATCTTTTTCAGACCATGCGTAAGCCTGAGCCTCGTGGCACTGAGATGCCCGTTGTGAATAAAAAGAGAACATGAGAAGATCAACATAAGATGGTTGATAGGATTATATTCTGGAAGATATGCAACTATTGCCAACCTGGAATGAAGATCGAGATGTTGAACAAAGGTGCACATGCCTTATGGTAACAAGGGATGCCAAAAGGGAAAGTTGAAACATGAGATGGAAAGTATGGAGGTAGCACAAGAGCAGACACATGACAAGCACAACACTCCTAAGGAACCTACCAAGGAAGAACATTATGAAAAACTTATGTCCTAAACCAAAATTGGTAGCTCTCTTCCATGCTACACTAATTAGAATTGCAACTATGCTGTTATGGTGAACTTGTGACTATAGCCAAAATTACCATAAAGGAAATTGTTGCAAGACTACAGGAACTTGAAAGGTTAACAAATGAACGTATAAAGTGCAAAACAACGTGTAACCGCTATTTCTAGAGTTGGACTTCTTATTTTTGGGCATAAATGGAAAGGTAATATATAAGGCATGTAAAGCTAGGAGCCTACTACTTTTTTTTTACACTTGGGCTCATGATAGCTATGTTCAGCCAATTCAAAATAAGCAATTTCTGTGACACACACTTCAGAACATATAAAGCCAACAAATAAACAAAGAAAGTTGATATTAAGGTATTATTAATGGAAGGAATAATCCGTTTTTCCGTGTGTTCGAACCCCGAATCACCCAGTCACGAACATTATGTCTCCACCTGCTGACCACAAGAGTCAAGAGATTTTGACTTTATATATATATATATATATATATATATATATATATATATATATATGTGGCGGCAACTAGGATTTTGACTGAAACGATCGCAGATCGCAAGACATCAACGACAAGAGAGGAGGATGGCAGGTGATCTATAATGACATATCGACAACAAGAGAAGCGATTGTGACGAGGGAGAGAGCTAGGCAGGAGGCCCATCTTGCGGCTGGGTGAGGTCTATGACTGACTATCGACAAGACAAGGGCCAGTTGTCGAGATCTGTTGGGACATATCAGATGAAGGCAGGAATCAAAGCCTTCCCCCGATCCAGTATCGGGCCTCCCAAAAGTGTCAAGGAGTCGACACGTCGGGGAGATAGTCGTCCAAAACGGCTGGCTCAGGGAGACGATCAAGAGAGTCAACCCATGTGACGGTCTTTGGTGTGTTGGCCAGGTTGTCCGCTTAGATACTCATGTGAGGAAGGTGTTGAGGACACATGGTGTCCTGGACATCTATCTGCTCCGAAACAAAGACCCCGACAAAAATGGAGCTTCAATTTGTCGAGCCTGAAAAATTGGCGAAAATAATCAAATGGAGGAAGACTCTACTACTCTTGTGTTTGGAGTGCCATCGTTGTACGGGCAATTGTGTGCCCATATGGCCAGAGTCTGAAAACCAAAGGGTGGCATAGAGTTGTTCTCGCGCGAAAATGACTTTTATTTTGTCAAATTTTGTCAAGTTACAGACATGACACGGGTCCTGGGGAGGAGCTATGGACTTTCGACGGTCAACTAGTGGTACTACGTTGATGGGATCCAGCTACAAGTTTTGAAATGATCGACTCTACATAGTTCCGGTGTAGATTTGACTACCTTGGTTGTCACCTCGGTTGTGGAATGCTCTTGCAATCATGAAGACAAGAAGTGTTGTAGGCATGCCTTTGTGCATGGACTCCTACACGGCACATCGATAACAATTGGCATATGTCGGGTCTTCGTGGAGATCAACACAAAGGAGAAACTACCGTGAACGATCAAACTTCGCCTACCAAATCTGGAGAAACTTGAACAAGTGATTGAATATGAGTAGGTTCCTAGACGTTCCCTCCATGCGAATGTTTTGACCATACCCACAATAAATGCATGATTACGATTCTTAGATTGTCAAAAAAATAAGGCAGTAGCGGAGGAATGGTCTAAGGGTCGATAGCAGTGTTGAGAAAGGAGATGACATCCTCTAAGACATGAAAATTGAGAGAAGCAATGGTTTTCACGGCAACATGGAGTCTAAAAACCCCTCGGATGAGGTGTCGGTGCCTCCCAACTCTCTGGGGAAGGGTGCGAACTTGGTCCATGGGCCATCCAAGTTAGGGGAACCCTCGCTGGTCATTCATGCCAACACGGTGTTTAAGGCCGTGAATGATCACGAGCGTCCTCACTTGGGTGCAATGACCTTGTACATGGTGGGAGAGGAGGTGGCGCTTCATCCAGGTGTGGATGAGGCTTCGTAGTGTGGATGAGACTTCGTACTCTCGGTTTTATCAAGAGGAGATCAGTGGCAACTTCAACATGCCACAGGATATTAGGGGAGGAGCTTCATTCAAGGGCATCGTAACGTCCATTGCCAAAGAAACGGATTTGGATGATCCACTTGGGGATATCACCAATCAAGTTGAACTAGGAATGGATACAGAGGAGCGAAAGGGGGTAAATTGTTGTTAACCGGCTATAGCAACAACGAATGGAGTTATTAGCACATAGGAACAACAGACGAAGTTATTAGCGTAGGGAAAGACTCAAGGTAGTGGCCAGAGTACAGAGATAAAATGTTAAAAGGCCGCCCTTCGACCTAGGGGAATCCTAGAATTATATAGGGTGCCTCTAAGAGGTATTACTAGCTTGTCAACATTAGCAGGCATATGACACTGTGCATATTCGGGATGATGTAAGTGGGATTGTTGTAATTTCTTCAAATATATAAAATCACCTTCTCCAAGAAAATAATATAAGAAACTGTACTATCTTGTACTAATTACATTTGAAAGCAATAAAAATACAAGTGGATCATACAGGTGTAACTTGTTTGAATCTGGACCATTGACAATCAAGTTACTAGTGTAAGATCCACAACTAAGCTTCAAACATGAAAGTATGAAACTATGTACGCCTAAAATAACTACATTAAGCCGATTAGTCTGGTTGGGTTGATTTGGCCAGCATGGAAACCCCAAAACTAACGTAGTGTACGTGTCATGTTTGCGTCATGCGTGTATCAGACACAACATGGCTCTGAATACACTACATACGAAAATCAGTGTAGTATTTGTGTCGCCATGTCCATATTGTTTTGTATCACATTCATGTTCATGCAACAGAATCTGGCAAGCTTGGCCTTCGATTTCCCCACAGTAAGAATATACAACTGTTTTCCATAGAAAACTAACAACAAAAAAGCCTTGTATAAGTAACTCTTAAGTTCGTGATAGTAATTAAGGAAGATCACAAAGGTCTCTCATACTTGCAGTTTGTTAACTACCGCAACACTCGGTTTAGTAACATGAACATCTAAGAACTATTTCTTTTAACTCGGACCATGTAGTGTATCTTGCACCAATATATGAATAAAAAGAGGGAACATGAGGAGATCAACGGAAGATGGTTAATAGGATTAGGTTCTGGCAGATGATCAAGTAGCCAAGTATTGGCCACCTATAACCACTTGCTGCACAATCACTTGGTTAAGATATGGAAATAAAGCGAATGCAACAATTTAGCCAATGCGATAACACAACTTGTGAAGCAGGTATTTTGCTATTTAAATATAGATAACTTTTATAAGTAACTCTTAAATTCGTTATATTATTTTAAGGAAGATCATAAAGTTCTCTCATGCTTGCAGTTTGTTAACTACAACAACACTCAAATTAGTAACACCTGGGACTATTTCTTTTAAATTGGACCATGTAGTTTAATTTGCACCATTTGGATACAAAGAGGGAATGTGAGGAGATCAATGAAAGATAGTTGATATGATTAGGTTTTGGTAGATGAACAAGTATTGCCAATCTGTAACCAAGATTCAGATGTTGAACAAGGGTGGACATACCTTATAGTAATGATCGTTGTTAGAAGGGAAATGTGAAACATGAGAAGATAAGTACAGAGGTAGCACAAGAGCATACACGTGACAAGCACAACACTCTTAAGAACGACGGGGGAAAGAGAATTATAAAAATCTTATATATCCTAAACCAAAATTGGTAGCTCTCTTTCACGATACACTGGTTAGAATTGCAACTACGTTGTTATGGGCTTGATTGATACTGATTACTGAAGAATGATGTTTCATATGCAAGAGGACAATGATCTGTTTTTACTTGTGTTTTTTTAGTCTCTCTTAGTATATCATGCTGCATAAGAATTATTTCTTATTTATAATTATACTTTTTCCTTATCTGAACGTCCCAATTTTTTTCCAAATATTTTGCCTTTAGTCGAATTCCGAACTTTTCTTTCTCAACGGCATTATTCCCAATTGGTGAACTTGTAACTGTGGCCAAAATTATCACAAAGGAAATCTTTGCAACATAAAATGTAAAATAACTTGAAAGGTCCAGATTCAGAAATGAACTCATAAAGTGTAAAACCAACAGCTTGTGTAATTGTTATTTGTAGAGTTGCACTTCTTTTACGCACTCATTTATGGGCATAAATGAAAGGTACTTTTGCACTTGGACTCATGATAGCTATAGGTTGGGCCAGTTCAAAATAAGCAATTTAAGTCTCACACACT
Organism: Iris macrosiphon; assembly: GCA_036927795.1. Taxonomy (NCBI): domain Eukaryota; kingdom Viridiplantae; phylum Streptophyta; class Magnoliopsida; order Asparagales; family Iridaceae; genus Iris; species Iris macrosiphon. The sequence goes on from JAYESA010000016.1 coordinate 85,396,994, forward strand.
AGAGACACATATAAAGGCCTCTACATATAAACAAAGCAAGTTGATATTATTGTAAACCTTCCATATATATAGAAACTGGATTATCTAGTATTAATTGCCTTTCAAAGCAAGAACGATCAAAGTGGATCATCCGGGTTTAACTTGTCTGGATCTGGACCATCGACAAGTGAGTTACTGGTGAAAGATTCACAACTAAGCTACAAACATTACAGGCCTACATTTTAATCGGCCAGTCAAGGTGGGTTGGGTCGGTTTGGCACACATGGAAACTCCAAAGATGTTGTGTATGTGTCACATTCATGTCGTGCATGTATCAAACAAGCCACGGAGACTTGAAATACACTAGCAAATTGGTGCAGTGTTTGTGCCGCCATGTGCATATTGTGTTATGTCATATTCATGTTCATGCAACAGAATCTGGCAAGCTTGGACTTTGATTTCCCAACACTAAGAATATACGTATAGATTCCTTAGTAAACCAACAACAACAAAGCCTTCATCCCAAATTTTGGGACGGTAAGGATTCATTTGATTCAATAATGTTTTATGCTGGCTGTCGGCATTCCAAAGAAAACCAAAGAGGAGTATATCATTGATTATGTCTATCAAATACAAGCAATGGGGGGAAGCATAAAAAATCGATTACGTGTTTATTTGATACATTTGTCAAGAAACACAGAGAAGTAGGCATGCAGTCTTACTTGATCAATATACCGAAACTATAGATATCCGATTTTTCTGTATGAACATCCTTCTTCAAAACTTCTGGGGCCATATAAATGAGGGTCCCAACCATGTTTTTTTTGTGAAAACCACCAGTCGGTTTTCCAGATGATCTCCAATTTTCAACCGATATATGCTTAAGTTCATCCTTGTATGTGGCAAGACCAAAATCTCCTAGGTGCGGGTGAAGGTCGTTGTCAAGCTGGATTCAGGTTCCACAGGATTGAGACGTGAGTTCAGCAGTCATAAGTACAATCAACAATACTATAATTTTATTAGTAAGAATGCCACAACAAGAGGACACAAGCACATGGAAGATATTTACTAGAATGTTTGCAGGCTTTATGTCTCTATGTACAATCCCAAGGTCATGCAGGTACTTCAATGCGTTAGCTGAAAAGGAGACAGATATGTGGTCAGAAACTCTGAAATTTTAGTGACGTACTAAAGGAAATTTCTTTAAGTTCATAATAAAGATACAATTAAGAAACAGAATACGGAAAAATAAAAGCCTTCTTGTATAAGAATAGATATATTGTTTTACATGTATGACAATGCCAAAACCAGTAAACATGCTTTTAAATCATTCAGTTCGACAACAGTTGGATGACCTTGAAGATATATGGTTACTTCAATTCTAGGAGAAAGTTTAGTTGTAAATAGCAAATTCAGAATCATCTCACTTGAAGTAATACTTTTTTGCAGTTTAGATATCAAGGACTTAACTTACGTTGCACGTACAAGAATATGACAGAACACATACATGGCGATCAGGACACGACATTGATTTTGTTGTGCCCTAGTGTATTTTGGAGTGTCTGAGTTGCATCTAGTACATGTCCAACACGATATATACACGAGAAGGATCCTCGGAGTCTCCAAGATTCCCAGGATTTTAACTCCTACTGGTAGTTGATTGAATCCAGTAGACTAATACCCTAATAAGTGCCGTGAATTGATGAGCTAACAATTATCGGCTGTCTCAATAAGGAATATACATTATTTGTTAAAATGCAAAACCAATCTTTGGAATTAAAATGCTAGGGTGATTAACCAATATTGAGTTAAAACTTAAAGATATCATAACTGCAATATGTTTCAAGTATCCTTTCTTTAAGATATCATATTTGTTAGCGCACATTGAAGATTAGATCTCATTGTTGAAAGTCACAGAACAATACTGCTTAAACGTAACAATTGCACTCATTTGTGAACATCTAACAATAGTTCACAACATTAGCTGGTGTAGGAAATAAGGACCAAAATTTCGGTCACACAACCATTATATATTTCTTAACGTCAAAGTCATAATTTTGGGTCAACAACAAGTTAGGTATGTTTTGGGTCTACTTTAGGATTAGTTTCTTAGTATAGCTAGGTTACTTTGGTCTATTATATTTAGTCCATATTTGAGATTTATTGTATCTTTGTAGATTTGAGTCAAGAGTCGATCTTTCCGTAGTTGAGTCTATATTCATTCTGTCACCTTAACGGTTTTCTCCAGAGAATTATTTTCTCAGTAAATTTAAGAGTAGCTAACAACAGCTAGACCTCCAGTAGATTCTAGCATGTATCTTACAAATCAGATCTTAACATTGGAACACAATTCACAGTCATAGTAGACTAGTAGTACAAGTGATTTATGCATAAAGCAAGAAAATCAATACCGAGATCAGAAGCGATGGTGAGGGCTTCGATCAAAGAGGGGCTCCACTCCTGCACGTGCAACCTATCTGCCAGATTCCCATTCTCGTACATCTCGAAGAAGAACATGTAGTTCGGCGGCCTGGCGTGAGCTGCCACCAGCTTCGCTAGCCCCGGATGGTCCACCTTGCTTCAAATTCCCAAAAAAAAAAAAAACCAAACCATCAAAAAGAATTAACAAAAAGGATTATCCCATCCCAAGAAAAGATAGATATGTTGCATGTATATGAATACAACATTGACACAAAATGGACTAATTGACAGACAAGACATCATCTTTTGTGCCCTCATGTGTTCTTCTCGGTTTCTTTGTTTAGCACTGCACAGTTATTAGGGAGTGCGCATGCTGTGTCTGGAACTGGCACGGACCGGACCGTACAACCATTCCGGAGTGTCCACGAACAAATAAATACTACAGAAAGACGATGACACGGACAATTTCTGGAGGGTCGGCATCCTAGAGAGAGATCAGATCAGAAGTTTTATTGCAGGGACACCACATATGGAAACAGCATCCTCTTTCGCGTGTCCTGGTGTATTTGTGAGTGTGCATGATCCAGAGTGTCCACGTACTACACTAAGGAGACACACAATACGGACACGCACAATTGTAGAGAGGGAGAGGGAGTGACTTACCACCATAGCTGGAGTTCCCGGTGGAACTTGTCGAGTTCGTCGGAAGTGGAGAGGATCGGCTTCTTCGCGGCGACTCTCCTCCTCTGATGGCCATGGAGAGGAGCGAGAGTGGCGAGGAAGACGCTGCTCTCGGAGCCCCTGGCTATGGGCTGCTGCGAGAGGAGAGAGAAGGAAGAAGGAGGGAGATGGAGAGGGATTGTCTCGCTCCAGCAGCACCCACGGATGCACGTGTTCTTCTTGCTGCTCTCCACCATTCTCTCCCTCCCTCTCTCTCTCTCTCTCTCTCTCTCTCTTCTTTTCCTTTCAGAAAAATATAAAAATAGTATAAATTTGAGGAGAGAGAAGGTGAATGAATTGAATTTTAAAAACGTGTTATTCTATTTTGCCACACATCCAATGTATCCGTCTGAGTCGTTGTTACTTAATAAAAATAATAATAAAACAAACTAATTTTAAAACAACCTGCTCACTACCTTACTTTTGATACTATGCTTCGTAGACAAAGTGAGCTATTGATCCTATGTGAGGAAACTCCAACTTGTATCTCTGGACATATCCTTAATGATAAATTTACTCTTTTTCAGCACATTACTAGAGAAATTAACTACAAAATAAACTAATTTAAAAATTAATTTTATTTTAAATTTATGGAAGAAACTAATTTGAAAAATAACTTTATCTCTTTCCTTCAGCGAAGAAAATAATTTAAAACCTAACTTTATCTCAAAATGATGAAAAAAAACTAATTTACCAACAATATCGAAAAAAAATATTTTTCGTGCAACGTGAATGTACTAGTATAGTGTAATAATGGCTCCAAGCATCTTTGACAAAATATTCACAATGCTTTGTTTGTAGTAAAAAAAAATTCTAATGGTTCGTTTGTAGTAAAAGATATTCCCAATATTTTTTTTAGTAAATAGTGATTCATAACTAAATAATGTAATACCATTTTAGCCATCATCTATTAGATTGACTAATTATACTAAACTTTCATAAATATTGGTTTATGTTCACTTGAATATGTTGAACTTTGTTCTCTACTTTTGTTTTATTTTCAAATTGTTCATTTGAGGAGTATTGATCTCTGCGAAGCGTTGATATTATGAACAAAATTAAAACCATACAAAATAATCTTTTGCCCCTGGTCTTAATATAATAAAGTAGATTAGTTTATTTTGCTATTAAGGAGGAAAATTGAAATTTTAGATATTTACAAATGACATGAGACCATTTTCAATTCGGGAATGTAAAAGTAAGATGCACCATTTCTAATTGTTGTTCTAGGTCCTTTAACAAATCATTCTGCTTTAGAGAACATATTGAGAAAGTTGATTTAATTGTACTAAAATTGAACTCTCTAAATAACCAACCCACTTCCCTTTAACCTCATTACCAATCAGTGTCTTCTAGTAGCCTCTCAAGCGGTAAAAAAATGATTGTCACATTTTTTAGTTAAATTCGTTAACTTTTTCTTCCTTTTTAGAAGAAGAAAAGGAGAAGACAAAGAAAAGACATAAATAACCGTAGTAATAATTTTTTTTTGACATATTAATAATACATTTCAAAATCCATTTGAGGAGCGTGTACACAAGAACCATGTCGATATATATTAAAAATAATATTATAATATGTAATTTATCTTCTATCCTATATTGTAATTATGTAATTTATATTCTTTCCTTAGTTAGATCCCACTAAAAGTGGATCACGGTTTCTAGGCCTTAAATGAAGGAATAATTAATCTTTGTTTTTGTATTTATACTATGTATCGTTGGAAGAATAATAAGAGGAATACATTCAATCAATTCTCCATTCAGCCATTTCTTTAGATGGTATTAGAGCACCATCCATTATGGTGTGATTCTTTTTCTTCTCAAAACCTAGCAAATCTTCAAATCCACCATCTTCTCAAAACCTAGCAAATCTTCAAATCCAACACATGACAGATCAAGACAGACCTTCAAATGCCACCATGACAGATCAAGACATGACGCCAAGAAGGTTCATCTCCAAGAATTCAAGCAGCAGCAAAAACATCATGGATTCATCAGATCCATATTTTATTCATCCATCAGATCATCTTGGTCACAAAATTAAATGGCGCCAATTATTCAGATTGGAGTAAATCCATACTTCATGCCCTCACAACAAAGAATAAGATTGGCTTCATCAATGGATCTATCCAGCCTCCTTCAGAAACAGAACAACCAACTGAATATGCTCTCTAGAGTCGATGCAACAATATGATTTTATCATGGCTCGCTCACTCAGTGGTCAGATCTAGCCAAAGGCGTTCTTCATGCTAAAATCGCACACCAGGTATAGGATGATTTCAAACATCAATTCTCACAACACAATGCACCAATAATCTATTAAATTAAGAAAGCGATTGTCTCTCTCTCTCTCTCTCTCTCTCTCTCTCTCTCTCTCTCTCTCTCTCACAAGGCACGATGACAGTTCAGACCTATTTTACATAACTCAAAGATCTCTGGGATGAATTAGAGACATATCAAATTCTTCCCACTTACAATCAGATGGAAGCACATAATGAGCAAAGAGAATTAGATCTGCTAATGCAATTTCTTATGGGCCTCAATGACACATATAATGGTGTTCACAGCAACATCCTCATGATGAAACCATTGCCTAATGTTCGTCAAGCTTACTCAACTGTCAATCAAGATGAAAAACAACGACAGATGATATCAGGATCAACCAAGAATTTCTATCGCTGCTGCAGTTCAGAATCGGTCAAATAGTTTCTCAAACAATTTTTCTAATAATTTCATAAATAAGCATTGTATTCATTGTGGCAGAGACGGACATACCATCAAAAATTGTTGGACTCTAAACTATAATTACGAATTTTGTGACAAGAGAGGCCATATTGAAGATAGATGCAGAATTAAAAGAGATGGTGGAACCCAAGGTAACAGACAAAGCAGCAAATCACAACAGCAATGTGGAGGCAACCTACATGGTCCCTTACATGCTGCCTATATAGAAAATGCATCCTCTGTCCTCCCGCACCACGAATGTCAAGCATCGATCCCAACACCTTTGCCAAATCCACTGCATGGGCTTTCAGCAGCCCAACTTAAGCAATTAGCTCAGACCATCTCTATGATGACCATACAGAATGCCTCTAGTAATAGCGATGTCTTTGCAAATGTTGTAGGTCTGCCTCTTTCTTCTCATAGTTCAATTAACTCTATATTCACTCAACCTTGGATTTTAGATACTGGGGCCACTGACCACATCACATCTGATACCACTATTTTTACTAAAATAAATCCCACCTCAATACCTATTGTTAATTTACCCAACGGATCTTCGGTTCCCATCACTTCCACTGGCACCATCCCCTTTAATTCTGATATCACCTTAGAAAAAGTTTTTATGTGTACCATCTTTCTGCTTAAATCTCATGTCTTCTAGCAAAGTCACTAGTTCACTCAATTGTTGTGCTATTTTGTTTCCTACTTTCTGTGTGTGGTATGCCTTGGCTACAAGAAAGATGATTGGCTCGGGTAAACAACGTGGTGGTCTTTATTACATGTCTCCGTTGATAAGGGTACCTACCTATGTCTCTCACCACTCCAATTTATGGCTTATATTGTGACTTGGACATCCGTCCCCTTGTCGTCTTAAATTAATCTCTCTATTGTTATCTTTTAGTACTATTTCTTTTGAGAATAATTGTAGTATTTTTCCATGGCCAAACAAACAAGACTTCCATTTCCTTTAAGTTCAATATCAACTCATGCTCCTTTTGATTTATTACATTGTGATATATGGGGTCCTCACAAAGTTTCCACACACTATGGAGCACAATTTTTTTCTTACTATTGTGGATGATTTTACTAGATGCACATCAAATTTTTTGATGCAACATAAGTCTAACATCCAAATTCTTTTACAATCATTTGTTGCTTTTGTTCGTACTTAATTTCATGCATACATTAAAACTATCAGGGTAGATAATGGGCTTGAATTTCTCTCCAAGCGAGATTTTTTTTCAAAAATATGGCATTGAGTATCAACGCACTTGCATTTATACTCCACAACAAAATGGAGTTGTTAAACACAAACATCGACATATTCTCACCGTAGCCCGTGCTTTACGTTTCCAATCTAACCTACCCCTTTCTCTTTGGGGTGAATGTGTCTTGACTGCAGTCTACCTTATTAACTGAGTTTCATCGCCATTGATATCCTCCAAAACACCTTTTGAATTACTATACAATCGTCCACCATGCCTTGATCATTTAAAAGTTTTTGGTTGTCTCTCTTATGCAACTATTGTCTATCCTACTCAAAAATTTGATCCCCGAGACCAACATTGTGTCTTTGTTGGCTACCCTACTGGTCAAAAAGGTTATAAACTTAATAATTTGGAGACTAAAAAGTTTCTCATCGTGATGTTAAATATTATGAAACCATTTTTCCTTTCTCTCTGGCCAACCATGACATCATCATCTCCTCACCCCCTCTTTCTACCATAAATTCATCACCCTCGGCCCATGTACCTAACCCACACACCAAACACTGACCTACTACAACCAATTCATATGCCTGACATTCCTTCGCCCACCAGCCCCCATGCACTAGATCCTATCCTCTCACCTACCAACTCACACGAACCAGACCACACCATCTCACCTTATTATACTACCACACCTACCGAACTTTATCCGACATATTTGACTACTACACTCGACAGTCTTACCCCACCTACCATACCTACCCCACCAGTCCTACCCTCTCCCCTTTGGTATACCCACTCTAGGCGTCCACCAGCATGGCATCAAGACTACCACATGTCCAACCAAACCACTCACACTACCTCAGAGCCTCGTTCTACATCAGGTACTAAATATCCTCTTAGTCATTTTATTTCCTATTCTCGTTTCTCTTCTACACATTGCTCCTTTTTAGTTAACATTACAGGTGTAAACCCCCTGAAATTTAGATAAGGTTATTTTGGTAATTTTGTTATAATTATAAATTATTAAAATAATTTGTAGAATTTAGAAACCCTTTAGTGTAGTCTTAATGTTAGGAATACAATACTAGCTTTTTCTTTCCAACAAACTTTGTATAATAGGCTTATCCGAGCCAAATTAGGCTCATGACACGTATGTCACTCATAATTTTACAAACCTACACTTTATTTTGTTTGCACAACAACCGCGACACTTTTTGACTCAAAATATGACACTTTGACATTTTTTTGTTGCGGTCAATTTAAACGAGCAACATAAACCAAAATTTCGACACTGACTTTTATAACCCCTAGTCTAACACCACTAACTATGCACATGACATTGGTGTCACATTTATTTGAGTCCCCGTAGGCTCCAAAAATAATATAGAAATGCCATACATTTTAATTAGTAAAAAATGACCCTTTTTGATTAATTGCACCTGACCGAGCCTGAACCCCTAACTTGAACCCTCAAACCGACTTGTCTAACTCATACACAATACCACACACCCATTCTCTACCTTTTTACACACCAAACATCATTTTTTCCCATACCAAATTATATTTTTATATTATTTAAATTTAAATTTAACTTTTACCCAAAATAGCATGAATCTTGGACTAATTTAGCTTAAAATGAACCTTGTACATACATGCATGGAGAGGGGGGGGGGGGACCAACCGTAGCCAAGGTAGAGTAGGGGTCAGGTTCCCATGGAATAATACTTTGGCCCTTCGCTATTAGCATGTAACATCTAACTTTTTACCTCCCTTCTTTACTACATGTAGTTATAACTCATTGGGAATGAAACCCCCTCCTTAAAACATTCGGCGTAGCCTCTTCATCCCTAACTGAAACCTCCATCTCCTTCTTCTCTTCCTCTCTTCCACCTCTCCCCACCTTGGAATATTCGGCCAGCCACTTAGGGGAGGAAACCGACCCACCTCCTTGAAGCCGGCGGCCTTGTAGACCGACTCCCACCTGAGTGTACCCCAAGATCGAGGTCGGCAGCAACCTCCCCTTAATTTTAGACCTTGGGGAGCCCCTCCATCACCTCTTGGAACTCCTCCCTCGAGCCTAGGCCGACCCTAGTGGTGGTGCAACTCTCCCGGAGGTCGAAAATATTGCCGGAGTGCAAACACCTTTATCAACACCAAGTTGTGGTAAACTTCTTCATCCTCTTCTTCCCTCATAATATTATAGTTGTAGGGAGACATGAAAACATCCATATTAAATCTATGAACCACCTTCCCCATGTGTTTAACCCATGCACCTAAGCCTATATTGCATGTACATGCTTCATAGATGTTGTCATAAGAAAAATGAGTTGTTGCACTATAGTTATTTTAATTTTAGAATTATATAGTTAATATTCAGAATAATATGAATAAATTTTAGAATATATACATATTAAAATAAGCAGTTTGTGGTTTAAAAGTATAGACAATGGAAGGGTAGGTTGCATGGATAACATTGGTACACTAGTATTGATGAATGTAATATAAAATTATATTGTTCATTATAGTTAAATTAATTTTAGAATATTAATATTAAAAATCAAAATTATATATGTATTAAAATATATATATATGGAGACTTAGTTGATGAACTAAGGAAGGGTTGAGTGCAAGCATAGTAGTGGTGACTATGTATAGTGTTATTACATGCATATATACTTGAATATAAAAAAAAAGTGTGCATGAATTTATATTAATAATTAAAATAAATTTAGATTATTAAAATTATTTATTTTAGTAATTTAAGATGTTAATTAGTGAAATAAAATAGTTTCATGCATGCTTAATTTACAGGTTAACGTTGTATAGCGTTTTGCGATATTAAACCCTACCTACGTACGTGTAGGAATATATTGTTTAACCACACGTAAAGGCCTATACGTACGCATGGTATATCAATGTACAAGACTCTCACAACATTTTAAACAATAGTATGGTACGTGGTTGTTAGCACGTTAACTAATGATGTGCGACTGTTGGAATTATTGGCACGAACGTTGTACTATGTTGATGTGCGTATAACGACTCTATACTTTTACATAAAGTAGATAATGGTAGAATTATAATTAATTTAAGTAATGGTGGCAGGACACGTGGGTGTCGCAGCACCATCGGACGTGGACTTTGGATCTGCTACAGCGCAGCAGCAGGTAGCAGGCAAGTATACCTTACCTTGGTCTCAGTATATTATGCTTAATTTTTTGTTTCAAATTATAGTCTCTATTTTATTTCATGTACTTTATTGTGACCCTAGGACCATGACGATACTTTGCGTCTGAATCATATTCGGGTGTCGACTTTCGTGCGCAAAATTGGGTATCGTTAGATTGCATTGTCATTGTATACCTTATACGTGCAACACTTGCACTAATAACCTTAGGACACTATACACGACTCTCACGTACAGAAGCCTCACTTGAGATATTCGAGGATTCTGGCTTCTATTTTATGACAAGACTTGAGACATGTGCCAGTTGACATGATGTTATTTATACCTAGACTTGAGACATAGATAGTGATTATCTTGCGTATCGTGGACATGAGACGTGAGATACATGGGGTTGGAAAGAATTTACAATACCGCTGGGCTACTACACACTACTAGCTACCGATGCTTGCGCTTAGGGCCTTATAGTGCTGCAGGTACCTTGACGGGGCATGTACGAACCTACTACTACTATTACTACTATATACTATTGTGTCTATGCAGACCTACAGGACCCGGTGGTTTAGTTGACGAGTACGTTCTCATTTGTATTTTACTTATATGGATTATGTTGGATATACTGAGCACACTTATTTTATTTACTGTACTTTAGCTTGAGTTATTCTTGTACCTTGTTATGTCCCCTGAGGACCTGGATCCGGATTATGTCCCCAGGTATAGCATAGGAGGATTACCCCGAGATTTATGGGACATGAGCTGACGTTGGAACGGTACTTGCACCAGAGGACGAGGTTGTGACAGAGGATTTCTTCTGAGTACTCAATTATCTATTTAGTTATTTATGCTTAGTGTTATTTTATATTTGGACTTGGACTTATGGACATATGTATTTGGTATTATTTCTCTTTTCTTTATTGTGACGGGTTATTCCCCGAGACACTACTTATTTGGACTTGATGATGGACTATTTTTTGTTATCTATTATCTTGAATGGTCTATCATATTGTATTGTGATTGCTTTCTGTGGATGAGATTAGAATTATACTGAGATAGATGATGTAGACTTGTATTTATACTTATTACAAGTTAAGTGCACATTAACGGGTCCATTAAATTGGGTTGCTTATTGGAGTTGTGCTGCTGGCCATTGCCACGTAGCTAGTCCTTTGGTATTTTGGGACTGGGGCGTGACATGGTTTTTATGGTGGCCCATGCAGGTCTTCAATATATTGCTTCGGATTCTAATTATAGAACTGAGTAAGCCTGCAAATTAGGATAGAATAAATTATAGGATCTCATCTGTTGACCTGTTCTTGACCTCTATATCGAATCCAAAATAATTCATTGACTTGTATCATGCCTTGATTCCTCAGTACGACTCTCATAGTTTATTTTATGTGCAGGGTAATGAATTCACGAACTAGTAACGATACTGCCATGAGAACCCCACCGGATGTGGTGATTACTTATGACGATGGGGTGACACCATTGGGTGGAGATCCATCCACTCAACAAAGCAACCCGAATGTTCAGGATGCCTCGAGGTTTCGGATAGATGACATTCTACCACCACCGTAATTCACTCCACCGATGCCAGCTTTTCTGCCGTAGCAGCCCATGGACGGATATCATCTATTTCAGATGTTCTATGCAATGATGCAAGCTCAACAACAAATTCAGCAAGAGGCTCAGCAACACCAGGCAGAGAACCTGAGGAACAGTATAGGGACCGCACTGGAGCAGGCTGTAACGACCCATTCCGTTCAAGCGGATAGCCGATTCAAATGGCACAAATGCAATGATACGACCTGCTTTGCTCAGCGAGAAGACTCATTTGAGGTAAAGGATTTCCAGACTTGGCCCTTCAGGAGTTCGGACTTAGACTTTCAAAGGTTCACTCGGAGTATCGCTTGACCGAGGCAAAACATCACTAAGGTGGGTGGCTACGATAAACTTGTCTTTGATTAGCCAGCATACTTAAAATATGGATGATATATGCTAGTCGCTAGGTGAATCACCCTTTGCATGCTAATAAAGAATACAACATACTTAGCTAAGGGAATAATCTCAACTTGTATTGCTTGTGTTAGAACATGGAAATGAAACTTTGCTTATAAATGGACCCTTGCATGCTACCTTTGTCTTGTGCAAGTAGACCCCACTATGCCTCGAGTAGATCGTTATATACTATCCGTAGTACAATGCTTCACTTGGTTATACTACACGTCCATAGATTATGTCGCTCGATATGTCCCTTTACGGTTTTACTCCTAGCACTACCCCTTAGACCGTGCCAACGTAAATGCTATGTTTCACATAAATGCAATACTTGTCTTCTTATATGTTAACTTGTACTCATTGCCTCATTTTAATACTTGTCACATAATGAATCCACAATCAAGTAAACACTATCTTGCCTTGCATTCATCCAATTTACCGTAAGGCTATCTAATAGTCGTTACGTGCAAGTATGAACCTGAAAGTATTCGGGACCGTTGTAGAAGCATGAAAAATATGCCGGACGGCTATACGTGGCATATTGGTGCAGAGCAGCGTAAGCAGAGGCCTTCAGAGCCATCAAATGTGCAACAGAGCTCTTTCCGCTAAAATGTAGCATGAAATATGAAAGCTTGAAGGACCATCCGCGTAAGGCAGTACGTCCAAGCCGCTTCAGCGTAAACATGGTGCTTCATCGCCTCCAGGGCGTAAAACTCATCCTCTTTCAAACGTAGCATTGAGGTGTACAAGAGACGCTTCGTATTCTCCGAAGTGAACCTGTCAGAGCCTGCAATGAACCTGACATCTGGACTTCTGACAAAGGGATACAGCTCGACTACCCAGACGACGGCTATAATGATGGCACAGCACTGCGACCCAGGCTGTCAAATACCGCTATCCCCTTTGCGTAAACTGCTTTTACAAGCACAAAGGGATACGCTGCCTTGTTTTACACAGGCAAAACACGAGCTGTTTTACGTTCTACAGTAGACAAACCTCCTGCCACATCAAAAGCTGCACTTCGTACGGGGTTCGAGGCACGTCTTCACGTCTGATGCACAGAGTGGTGACAATTTTTCAAGGCACGTCTCTGCGACTGATGCGCAGAAGGGGTTACAGACCTTCAAAAACACGCCTCCACATTAAATGCACAATATGGTGGCAAATCTTGGTATTTAATGCAAGAGATTTGATTATATCTTCAAAAGCCGTAATTCCGGCTAAGATGTCCACATCAGCACTATGGCACGGTACGCAGCGGCTTCTACGCCCATCTAGCGTTTGTGCTCATTCGGCTTCTACGCCTGCTCGGCTTCAACGCCCATTCGGCTTCTACGTCTGCTCGGCCTCTATAACCACTCGGCTCCTACGCCTGCTCGGCCTCTATGACCACTCGGCTTCTACGCATATTCGGCTTCTACGCCTATTCGGCTTCTATGCCGGTTTGATAACTATTTGGCTTCTATGCCATGGTGACAGACATTTGGCTTCTATGCTAACATCTTCTACACAATGGATACCTACCTACGTGGCTTCTACGCCGTGATCTTCGTAGCAATTATACGCGTTTTGTCCCTTAGTTGGATCCACGTCACACGCTCATTCAAAGGATCATCTATACGCAGGCATTGGTTACTTTAACCGTTGTGTAAAAGGGTACTGTACTTTCCACTCCTCGGTTTCTACACCGACAGAATGGTCACTGTCACTAAAACTCTATAAATAGAGACCTCTATCAATGAGGAAAAAAGGTCGACAAATTGGAGGGGAGAGAGAGAGAGAGAGAGAGAGAGAATCCGGAGCTCAGGCAGAGAGTAGGGATCGACGACTTTGGCATCGTATGTCCACCCTCTTTTGCAACCTTCGAAGCTGCTTCCTGTCTTCTACGGCACTTCTTCAACATCGTGTGGTCCAAGGGCTAAAGTGATCGACTGCAGATCAGACACCTATAGCAATATTTACCCAGATTAAATAAATTGTACTCCCATATCCTCGTATAGGATCAAATTGTACAAGTTTATTTGTAAACCAAAGAAGGCGGGTTTCGTATAAACCCCATCTTGAATATATTTTCATTATTTCGTTTAATACCACAAACAAGATGACGACTCTGCTGGGGACATCTTTCTCTTCTGATGAGGAAGCAATTGCTCAACACGATGCGGTATCTATAGGAACCGTGAAGAAGACACTGGTCGTCCAATTCGACTAGTCTGCCTATGAAGACATGCTTCGAACCGGGGGTAGCTCTCACCCTCTCTCCGTCCAAGACAACAGAAAGCTGCGCAAGGTCTGGATGCCCAAGACATCCTCTACCATTCCTGTGGACTCTCCGATCTCTCCGACCTCTCCGACCAATGAGGTTGTAGCATTGCTCCCTCCGTGCCCTGCACGTAAAATTCAGTCTTCCGCTATGCGCGGTACAGACAAAACTTCGGGCAAAGCCTCAGCGCTGACCCAGAAGTATCCACTGCGCTCTATGCGTAGGAACCCGTCTCCCGCTACGCGCGGTACAGACGAAACTTCGGGCAAAGCCTCAGCGCTAACCCAGAAGTATCCACTGCGCTATACGCATGGAAACCAGTCTCCCGCTACGCGCGGTACAGACCAAACTTCTGATGATGCCTCAGCGCTAAGTCAGAAGTACAAATCACGCTCCATGCGCAAGACAACATTTGACCTCTACGGGGCACCAGATGAGCGCTGTGATTTTTGCAAGGGGAAGCAAGCGGCAGAGTACTCAACTCCTCCGCCGTTACGCCAGCGAAAAAGCAATCTGCCTACCCTCCGGATTACGCGGGAAGCCGACGGCCGACTGAGGACATCTTCAGCTTTACGCCAGTCTGAGCAAATCTCCAAATTACGCCAGGCAAAGTCCCACGACGTAAAGCAAGCTCAAGTTACGGGAAGGCACCCTCCCCGAGGATTATCCGTCACCTAGATGGCCAACCTGTTGTACCCAGGTGGCATAGGGAAAACCATGGTGCCCAATCTCCGCATACCCACTGAGGGGAACAGAAGGAACAAGCCTTCATCTTCTTCCTCTACTCCTCCTGACCTGCGCGAATACCTAATCCAGAAGCGTAAGGAGAGGGGACCTTCCAATATGTCTATTATGCCCCCTAGCGAGCAATATTGTAATAGTCATAAAATTATGATTGACTGCTGCTGTTCTAAAGCAAAACGATCAGTTTTCGACCGATTGAGCTACTTTCAGTCTTTCTAGGAAGAAGAGCCCACGCATGCATCCGTGAACATGGCTTCACACATACCTAGAGGAGGGTCGAGCTTAAGACGTCATCCCTCTGGGCCTCCGAGCCGAAGGAGATTCGAAGACCTCCTCAGGAACACTGAAGCTGGGGTGTTCCAAAACACCCATGCAAGGTCACAGCAACCAGCTTCGTACTCGTCTGATTCCGACGCTGGGGGTCGCCAATCTCCCGGATCCGATGCTGAGAGTATAGAGTCGACTTCTGCAGCGACATATACTAATCCTTCGAGGACGCCCAGGGAAATAGAAGTTTACACCATTGAAGATGAACGCGAGGAAGCTTCGCCGTCAGGGAACGCGGAACAACGCATCACTGTGCTGGAGACATCTCTGAAACAAATGCAATCCATAATGGAAAACATGCACCAGATGATGCTAACTCAGCACGCAACTGCCATGGCTCAAGAGTCGGTCCCGCCAACTCAGATACGTGTGGGGGTAGACTTACCACCATCCAACCCGAGCCAAGAGCCTGCTCTAGATCAAGAGTCAGCAGTTCCTCCGCTTCCTCACTCGGAGAATATATTACCTCCCGTTGGAGTCACGATACAACCAACTCCGCACTACACCGTAGTCCCGCTTCCAACTGAAAATCTGATGCAGGCAGTATGGGAGTTGAAAGCCCAGTTTGATGCCTTGAAGCACAAAGATCAGCTCAAGAAACTGGGAATCAACCAGCCTTACCCAGCTATCTGGAAAGAGGTCCCTTTCCCTCCGAGGTACAAACCTCAGACTATGGCTCTGTTCGAGGGAAAAACATCACCAACTCAGTATATGAACTATTTCAATATGATGACGGTGTTGCTACAAGGGAACGACGCCCTCCTCACTCGGGTGTTCAAAGGCTGCCTCTCAGGAGTAGCCTATTAGTGGTACCGTAGCTTGGCGGACAACTGCATTACTTCCTTCGAGGACTTCAAAGCTTTATTCTTCACACGATTCTACGAGGGTGGAATGGACATGTCTATGTCCTCTCTCATCGAAGTCAAGCAAAGGGAAAAGGAGGACGTTCGCACCTTCGTCGAACGTTTTCGTCAGGCCACCTTATAGATGCCTTCAGGAGTTCCAGACTCTGTGTTAGTAGACATTTACAGGAAGAACCTCCTTCCCGTAGTCTCGGTGTTTACAGGACCATATCAGTTCCATGAGTGGCCCTCGTTCATCATCTCGGCAGTGGCCACCGAAGACAACAATCGCAAGGCGCGCGACAATGGCATTATGATCTTCGCCTCCGATAGAGGCAAGAGGTCATCTTCCAGCAGCGACCATCCTCGCAGCTCCAAGGGAAAAGAAGCTCTGACGGTCAATACGTCCAGACAAAAGACTGCGGCGACCACGCAGACGAGATCCGGGACTTCCAGGCCAGTCGAAGTCTACTCTTTCGACGACGACGATATCCCTAGTATATTCGAGTGTCTCGTCAAAAGTGGCAAGATCACCCTTCCGGAGCTGAGGCGGCCCCAAGAAGTCGGCAGTACTGACGACCCCAAATATTGCATCTTCCACAGATACATACACCACCCAACAAAGGCGTGTTACATACTGAAAATGAAGATCCATGGGTTAATCGATGCTAAGGCCATCACTCTGCACAACACCGAGAAGACGGTCACGGCCAACATGATCTCTCTGTGGTTTGGCAATCTGCCTTCCCAAGAAGTCATGGACGGTGTCACACCCATTTCCCGGACCACGATGGACATCGTCAATCTCCCTCCAGCTAGGGGTCAAAATCATGACCTGGTACCCCTAACCACTCGCCAGGGCGAGATTATGTAGGTTCATCCGGATTTGGTGTCAGAGCTCGAGGAGGAGACTAAAGCTACTAAAGCTACGTCTAAAAAAAGCTTCAAATACAAACCGTGCCATATGGTTGCGACTTCTTCGCCATCAGACGAAGACGAGGTATTCGCTGCAACCCGTTCAGGGAAAGTCTACCTCAACGACTACGGAGCAAGTCAGGAAGATGCACCAGCGGACGCTTCAACTGCCAAACCTTCAGGACCAGGCCCCGTCGTACCAGATGCCAGCCCTTCAAAACCGACGCCGGCGGACAAAGGGAAGCAAAGAGAAGTGCGCTTTGATAAACCTGTGAAAAATATTCCAAACAAAGGTTTTGAGAAGCCGTACAACTTCGACATCCTGGCCCAACTGGCTAATACACAAGCCAGGCTCTCCATCTTTGAGCTACTCAGGCTCTCCCAAGACACTCGTCTAGCCCTGAGTGAAGCGCTGATGCAGGCAGAGGCATGCTTGACCCAGCTCAAGTCCCCCGACGAAGAACCAGTGGAGTGTCCTCAATGCCACAGTGTGATGGAGGTGGTCCCAAATATCACTTTCACCCAAGATGACATGCTGTTAAAACATAACAAGCATGACAGGCCCCTCTATTACACCGGGTACGTCGGTTCCATAGAGGTCGATCGGATTCACATAGATCTGGGATCGTCGATCAGCATCATCCCTCACAGTCTGCTTGGACCACTGAGGATTCCTACCAGCGAACTGGCTTACACCTCCACTACAATCGTGGGTTTCAACGCCAGAAGAAGTAAGCCGTTGGGGAAGATTCGCCTGAGGATCCAGATTGGCAACCTCAGATCGGTGGCCACATGTTACGTCATCGATTCAGAGGTGTCCTACAACATTTTGCTGGGAAGACCGTGGATCCATGACCACAACATCGTTCCTTCAACTCTACATCAATGTCTTAAATATGTAGACCCCCAAGGAACGGTACAAACGGAGGTTGCCGACCTAAACCCGTTTAAAGGAGTAAAATCCTACTATTCTGATGCCGTGTTGTACTCTCAAAACCACACGGAAGAAGTGTCGGGCAAGACAGAGAAGGAATCCCACCGGGAGCCAGGAGAACCCTCTGCCGCACTACCGCTGTCAATCAGAGTGAAAGGACGAACCACTCGTGCAAAAGTCATGGAGCCTATGGTTATTCACCTGAACAAATCCAGGTCAGGAAAAGGGAGTGATCCTCTAGTGGTCACTCTGAACCAGAAGCCTCCACCTTTGGTCATCAATCTTCGGCACAACGGGCAGCCGACCGATATAAACGCGACCAGGAACGGAGTTCCAGATGATAATAAACATCCTCTTTTCCAGTACATTAACGCTCAAATTCCAAATCAGGAATCCACTCCCCGTGACGAGGTAGAACCCATAGCACAAAAATTCTTGGAAGTTATGAACTCCTACCGTCCGTATGTCTGGGAAGTAGCGTCATCATCCAACGTCGTCACGACGTATGGACCGCATGAGGGTTCTATCTTCATTGTCCCGTCTACCTGCAGCAGCCAGCGTTCAATAGTCTTCGGCCGCATGCGCAATCAACCGGCTATCCAGGAAGATTCTTTCAATGACGACGCTGGAAAAATACAAATTCACCGATACAGCCCGCAAGCGTTGAGGATCATGCAAAACATGGGCTACGACTTGGAGCGGAAGCCAGGCCTCAACTACGGAAGAGGCAGACGAACGCCGCTGCGCGGCGACCCCTACTATCAACGAACTCATTTCGGGTTGGGATATACCACCTCCTCTAAATCAGACGAGGATATCTTTTTCTCTTCTCAGAACGGCTCGTCACCCTCCGACTCACCTGAGGCTCTCGAGCAAGCATTATCAGCAAATATGGTGGTGGCAGATCCCTTTGAAGCAGACGAACAGGATTCTGAGCCGTTTGAGGATGACTCTTGGGCTCAACAAATGGATACGCAGTGGGAATTCTGCTTCGAGCAGAGGGAACCTCCCACCAAAGACGAAGTTATCCAGGTTGATATTGGGGGTAAACTTTCGCCAAAACCGATATTCATCAGCAACAATCTTTCTCCAGCTGAACGGAAAGAAGTTATCCAGCTGATAAAAGAATATATCGACGTCTTTGCGTGGAATTATGAGGACATGCCGGACCTTGACCCGAAGGTGGCTACTCATAAACTCAATATATTGACCGACTCGAAGCCTATGAAGCAGCACCAACGCCGGTTCCGCCCGGACATGATGGACACCATCGAAGCTGAAGTCAAGAAGTTGATAGCCTGCGGTTTCATTCGGGAAGAACAACATCCCGACTGGATCGCCAACGTTGTCCCAGTCATGAAGAAAAATAAGAAAATACATATCTGCATCGATTACCGAGATCTGAATGCAGCCTGCCCCAAGGATGAGTTCCCTCTTCCCATCACGGACATCATGATTGACAACACCTACGGTTTTGAATGCATGTCTTTCATGGATGGATTCTCGGGATACAATCAGATTAAGATGCATCCTGAAGACGAGAAGCACACTGCCTTCCGGACTCCGTTGGGAGTATATTGCTATACGGTCATGCCCTTCGGATTGAAGAACGCCGGGGCTACATACCAACGGACTATGAGTAATATATTCTATGAGCATTTACACAAAACAGTAGAATGTTACATGGACGACATAGTCGTCAAGAACTGCCTCAAAGATGATCACATTCAAGACTTGAGGACGGTATTCGAGTTAATGCGCCAACATCAACTCAAGATGAACCCTACGAAGTCCTTTCTGGGTGTATCTAGTGGCAAATTCCTGGGATTTGTCATCACCGCCAAAGGCATCCAAGTGGACCCTGACAAAGTCCAGGCCATCGTAGAAATGCGACCACCCCGTAATCTGAGGGAACTTCGGGGATTTCAAGGCCGTCTGGCTTATATCCGGAGGTTCATATCCAACCTCTCGGGAAGATGTCAGCCCTTTTCGCATCTCATGAAGAAAGGTGTATCCTTCGTATGGGATGAAACCTGTTAGCAAGCATTCGGGGATATCAAACGCTACCTCACCAGTCCGCCGGTTCTGGTGCCTTCCATCATGGGAAGACCATTCTTGCTGTACGTTCGAGCGATGGATCATTTGCTAGGAGCTCTTCTCGCGCAGAAGAACGATGTAGGGCATGAACAGGCTATCTACTACCTCAGCAGGATGATGGTCGGAGCCGAACACCGGTACAACCCAGTGGAGAAAGAATGCTTGGCTCTGATGTTCGCTATCCAGAAGATGTGACACTATGTCATCGGCCAGACTATTCATATCATCTCCAGGATCAACCCTCTTCGAGTACTGATGAGCAAGCCAAGTGTTCTTAATTCCCGACTCGCAACTTGGGCGATGCTGTTAACACCATATGACATGGTATACGTCCCGCAGAAGTCCATCAAAGGCCAAGCGCTGGCCGACTTCCTAGCTGCTCATCTTATCCCGGAGGCCTCCAAATTATACGAAGACATTCTCGACGAAGTTGTCGAATGTAATTCCGCAATGGAAAGTGACACATGGCAACTGTTCTTCGACGGCGCCTCCAGGACTGGTCCCCAGGGAAACGTGGTTTCAGGGGTAGGAATCGTCCTGGTCACTCCTGATAAACTCGTCATCTACCGGGCATATTCTCTTAACGAACCATGCTCCAACAATGTGGCAGAATACAACGCTCTGTTAATCGGGCTCCAAGTCGCTAAAGAGCTGGGGGTCGAGTCCCTGGAAGCTTTCGGTGATTCTCTGCTTATCGTCAATCAAGTCAGAGGAATATATGAAGTCCGGAATCCAGACCTCATCCTCTATCACCAAGCGACGGTCGAGATAGCTATGACATTCAAAGGGTTCTTCCTAGAGCATGTACCTCGATCTCAGAATCTGGAAGCTGATGCCCTAGCCAGTCTAGCTGCGGATTTAGCCACTCCTATAAGAAGGCAGGATTTGGTAATCCTTCTTAACAGAGATTTATTCTGCGTGAAGAACAACTTTTACATAGAACGCAGCTACGCTGTGAACACGGATCCCCCTAGAAGAGACTGGAGAAGTCCCTTCATAGATTTCGTCGCATACAGAATCTTGCCGGAGGACCCCAAAGAAGCAGTATCCGTCAAAAGACGATCATTACGCTTCTACTTCGATGCATCTTCACAATACCTATATCGCCGGACCTACGACGGACTGCTATTAAGATGTCTCTCAGACAACGAAGCACAGCAGATTATCCGAGAAGCTCACGATGATGTATGCGGAGCGCATCAGCCCGGTCCTAAGCTACAGGATCGTATCAGGAGAATGGGCTATTACTGGCCCACTATGATCACAGACGCGATCAACTATGCAAGACAATACAGAGCCTGTCAGGTTCATGCAGTCTTCATACACCAACCGTCTGAATATCTACATCCTACGGTTGCATCCTGGCCTTTCGAAGCATGGGGTATAGATATCATTGGTCCTATTCACCCGTCTTCTTTCAGAGGTCACCGGTTCATACTGGCCATCACGGATTACTTCTCCAAATGGGCAGAGGCGATCCCTCTTGCTGAGGTAAAGGCATCTGACGTAATCAGCTTCATCAAGCGTCACGTCATTTATCGCTTTGGGATTCCCCGAAGGATAATCCATGATAATGGGCCTCAGTTCATCAGCCAAGTGTTTCATCAATTTTGCGATAAAAATCGAATACATAATATTGTCTCTACGGCATATTATCCAGCTGCTAATGGTTTGGCGGAAGCTTTCAACAAAACCATTATCAAACTCTTGAAGAAGTTCGTCTCTTCAAACAAAAGAGACTGGAATGAGAAGCTGGGCGAATGTCTCTGGGCATACCGTACAACAGTACGGACACCGACAGGTTGTACCCTATTTTCACTGGTCTACGGGAGCGAAGCAGTTCTTTCCATTGAAATCCAGATCCCGTCGCTCAGGATAGCCGTCACTAATGAGCTGACTCGAGAAAAGAATGACCTGTTAAGGCTTCAGGAGCTAGAAGGATTAGACGAGAAACGCCTCCAAGCTCAATAGCGCATCGCGCTCTACCAAGCACGCATTTCCAGAGCTTTCAATCATAAAGTAAAGGAAAGAGTGTTCAAAGTCGGTGAGCTAGTTTTAGCAGTAAGAAGGCCGATGATTCTTACTCACAGGAGTAAAGAGAAATTTCAGCCCAAGTGGGAAGGCCCTTATGTGATCGAGACAACGTTCTCGAACGGCGCTTACAGGTTAGCCCAGCCTAATGGAGACCTGTTAATGGCTCCTATCAACGGTAAATTCCTGAAGAGGTACTATGCTTAACCTCCTCTGCTCAAGTATAATATAGAGAGAGTCTCAAAGTCTAACCAAACTACTTCCAAAATAAAACTAGTTAGGTCATATTCTATCATGTCAATATGACCTCTGAATAGGTATGTCCTGCTAAAAGTTTATCGAGAGTCTATCACGTCCATACTACCTCTGATATCACTCTCACCCAAACCTGTCATTTATATTCCGAAATGATGGGTCCACAAAGTCAGAAAAGATTCGCTTTATTTATTTTCGAAAAGAGCAGAATTATATTGGGGAAGCAAAAAGAAGAAAGGGTACATCATTTTGGGGGAGCAGTCAGATCGCGAATCAGCTTCGCCAGTGCAGCTACCCTTTCGTCCTTGGAAACCAAGGCATCAGCGCGAGCCTGTTCTAGCCGTGCCTCGTGATTGTTCGTAAAGGACAGTTCGGCCCTTGCCCGAAGAGAGCCAGCTCGGGCAGCTTCTGCACGCTCCAGGTCCCATCGTGCGGTGCTCAGTCGACCAGTCGCTACGTCTAGACCTGCTAGCGACTGAGAAGCCCACTCCTCTGCCAGAGCGAGTTTCTCCTTCAACTTGTGAGCCCTCGCTACGTTCCCTTCATGCTCGGATTGGCACTTCGTCTGAAGAGCAAGAGCCTCCTCCACGACAGCTTTCCTTCTATCCATCTCCAGCTTATGTGCTTTGATGGAGTTATCTAGGCTCTCCAGCTGTTTGGTAAGCCGCGCAGTCATGAAGTCGTATCTGGCCTGGACCTCAGCTTCAAAACTGCCCCGAGTCAGCTGCAAGTATTCGTTAATAGGTTGCTCCAACCCATTAACCATCGCCTCCAGGGCGTCAGCTACCCCAGAATCGCCGAACTCCCTGACCGCCCCAATCGAAAACTGGGAAGCCTTCTTTAGACGCTCAAAATCCAGATTCTTCGCCAACACCATTGATATCAGCGTGTTCAAACTGGTGTAAAAGAGGCTGCTATACAGCTCGGTCAGCGCAACCAGATCTGGTTGGACGCCAGGAGTAGCCGCGATATTGGCGAGTTCCCCTCCAGGAATGATTGCAGACGAGGTGGCCACAGCCGCCGCCTCGACGGGTGGTACGACCGAAGAAGGTACGACAACGACGGTCAAAGTCATCGGCATACTCGCAAGAGGTGAGGTCACGATGACGGGTTCGTCCTCCTCTTGAGGTGACGAAACTACTCTGGGCGAGCTGGCCCCCGAAGGTATTTCCTCCTCGAAGTCGAACGCCTCCGTATCATTGTCAGGAGCCCGAGCAGAGCCAGAAGGCGCTTCAACGCTATACTCCCCGTGGACGCCATCCCCTGAGAAGAGGACAAGAAAGTTGATATCAATATGATAGTAATCTTTCTAAGAGGAGACATAAAGATGACCTTTACCCGTAGCCAACGGTATATATGCCGCGTCTGCAGCCGATGTAGCTATATCACGCCTTAATAACGCAATACGAATTGTCATACCTAGAGAAGGAGGTGGGCCAACCGACATCGCCAGGAGCTCCACCAAGCCTTCACCAAGACGCGGTCGAGGTTCGTCAGCTGGAACCTCGCTGGTCATGCTCACGGACGCGGCAGGAGTTTCATCCCTTGCTGGTCTAGGGGAAGATTCTCCCATTTGCCTCGGCCACGCGGGCGATTTTATTCCACTACCGGAGGCAGTGGCAGCAACGGCAGCCTCAAGCAGGAGTTCTCCGGCACCGCCAGCCGAAACTGAGGGTCCCTCTCCGAGAGGCGGGGAACCTCCAATCAAAGAGACATCCCCAACAGGAGAGACAGCATGTTCCCCTCTAGGAGCTTCGATGCCAGGAATTCAGAGAGGGCGATTAACCGTCTTCTTCTTCCTCTTGCGAGGGGAAGTCTGCTTCGAAGCTGGAGCCCTTCGCTTTCCAGAGACCGCCAAAGCCCCCACAGGCGGAGGCACTTCGCACCTCGACACCGACACCAGAGGCTCATCCGGAGTGACGGACTCCTCACCCTCGTCAGATGAAACCGAGGGGACTTCAATTCTTCCACCAGGCTTGGGTGAAGGCACCCTAAAGCTTCCACGAATGTCAAAATTGCGATGGAAGGTGTCGATCGCCACGTAGAACTGAGCGTACGAATGGAGGATGCGCAGCTCCGTGGAGAGGGTGATGACCGGCACGATAAAGATTGCTCCCGTGCAGCCCATGATAAAATACCGCCATCCCCTGGCTCCATCAATGAGTCCGCCCCTGGACCTGAAGCTGGTGATGGCATTGCCCACATGCAGCTGATCGTACCCAAACTGCCTGGCGAACCGACTGGGCAAGTAAGGCTCGAAGAAGCAATGATCTTCGCTTCTGTACAGCAGATGGGAGGGTCTGATGCAGACCAACCAATTAAAAGCTTCCGGAGAAAGATTGGTCTTTTCTCCACCGCCATCCTCAAGCCTAATCCCCGACTGATTGCAATGTACAGAGGGGACGGTGCAGAGGAGCTTCCAGCAATGACCGAGGCTCAACGCCAGCCGACAGTCTAAGACTGTGTTCACATTCCAGAGGGAGTCCTTGTAGTTCAGCAAGAAACTACCCCCCGCGCTGCTACTAGGGCCGGGAGACATCACCCGGGGGTTGTGGAGAATTAACCATCCCATCAAGTACATGTATGGTAACTCTACCCGGGGAAAGCTATCACGTCGAGCTTCATCGACGAGCAGTCCGTCAGTCATGACTCTCAGGCCAGCCTGTATACGGCATACTATGGCAGGGAGCAAGCCCAGTCTTGCCCCGAACACCAGACGCACGACGGGCCACAGGATGTTCCGGTGGATGCGGTCCACGGATGTGATGCCAGGTACCACTACTCGACGCAGCCATAGGAAGAGAAAGTCAGCCAGCCTGGCTTCCTCAGACAAAGGCCTGCGACAGTGCCTCAAGTAACTATAGGCCTTAGTGCCTTCAGGATACTTTCCTACCCCGTCAGTGAGGAACTGATCTGGAGCGTTAACCTCCTCCATAAGATCCTCGACGACCTGGGTACTGAGCACGCCCAAACAGTTCACGGGCTCATTCTTGCCCCCCGAAACCTTCTCCGACTTAACGGCCCTGGCCCGGTGGAAGAAGAGATAGGACATCCACTTAGTGGTGTGAGCCAAGTCAGAAGGCTCATTATAAAAAGTAGTGCACGCGAAGTAGTGGCACATCAGCTCCTGATACACCTCCACAACCCGAGGGTCCGAGTCCTCCAACTCCCGGTTGGTGGGAACATCCTCTTCATACGGGGTATCCTCCATCGGCAGTCTCGAGATCACTGCCATTTCGTGGAGGGCCAACCCCATATCCCCCAGTGGAGTGGAGAAGGTCCCGGTGAGCGAAATATATTGCTCCATCAGTGCCAGAAATAGGTTAGGGTTGGGAGGCAACCCAACACTCGTCACCACGGCAGCATACAGTCCAATGACCTCCAGCTCTCTCCGAAAATGCTTCAAAGCCCAGTCAACTAGGCCAGACCATCGGAGGTTTGTTGGGGTGATCCACCCATTGCACCGAGGATTCTTCTTGGGGTATACCCCCCTCGCACCATGAAGTCATTGCAGAAAGTCGGCAATTGGACCGGCTGGATCACTGAACTGTCTTCACTCGGGACATTGCCCGGGCACAGTCTCCTGAACAACGTCACGACGCCAGAAGGGCGGCTGACAAACGACCCCTGGTCGGCTCCTTTTAGATGAAAGATCTTCCCCGGCTTGCCGTGAAGATCATGAGTCAGCGTCCACGACATCCTCCTGCGATGTGTGGCATGGAAGAAAGCCGAGATGGGATAATCTCTCGGCATCGTGGGCAGATACAAGATCATACTTTCGGCGGGGAAAACCCAGGGTTCTTTCTTGGATTTCGTCTGGGACTGTTTGTCAATCATGTCCCAAAGAGAAAGGCCGGCTTGATGTACTGGTCCCCGTCTATATACGTCAGGGGCTCTCCGTTAATCATGTTCAGCAATGTCCGCTCACCCTGGGCCGATATCAAGATCGCCCTTCCTTCAGGATACTGGGGTCCGGAGATAGGAAATGTCACGTGCGACAGATCCTCCAGATAGTTCGAGTGCAGCATCCCGGCAGCGGATCCCATCACCTCGGCCCGCGGAGACTCATGCAAGTTGATTGCGAAAGTACAAGGAAAACACGTCATTACGAATCTTGCAACATAAAGACCAAGAAACGACAGTCTGTGCTTTACGCCAAGACTGTACAAAATTTGGTCATTTTACTCCGGAAGTCACATCCTGAAGCGTAATTGACGGCATACAGTCCGTGCTTTACGCCAGACTGCCAAAATTCTAGTTATTATGCCGGAGGTCCCATCCAAAGCGTAAAACTAAAAATTTTATAGTATACACCAAGTTTTTGGCAGTCAGAGCTTTTACGCTCATAACTACGAAAATATGGAGTTTTTACGCTGGCACATTAGAAATATGGGCGTAAAAGATGAAAACGTCTCCGTGCGTCATCTTCCTCAAAGAGGCTATCAGCACAGGAGATGACCTAGCGCGGTCACGTTCAACGTGTGCGAAGGATTTTTCGTCGTTCTTTATCATCCCAAAGGCTATACCTCTAAGGCCGGGTGCGCTACTCGTCGGCAGGATGCTTCGCTCAGAAGAAAGTTCACCTTGCCCGACCGAAGACTCTCTCGCTGGGGCAGAAGAACGAGAAGAAGAGCCTGTACTCTTTCCCTTGGTGGAGGGGGTTTGTTTCGGCGCCATCTCTGAAAACTCGGAGTGCTCGGAGAAAGAACGAGGGGAAAAACTCAAACAATCGAAGGCTCTCTTTCGCAGAAGACGGATGAAAAGTTTTTCTCTCAAAAGCTTGGGATATATATAGAGTTCGGGTCGACTCCTCAAATCCTCAGACGGGCTCCTCGAAACCCCAACCAAATCTCACAAATTAAATATTTGGTTATGATTGGGTACTACGTCAGTCCACTACTCTCGAAAGACGGACAGTCAGCAAATTCGAAGAGTTTTTCGTGCGAAAGCAGGTCAGCGGTTTCTATGCTAAAGAGCTTTCTACGCTCGACAGCAATAGATCTATGATTTTACGCTCGTAAGCTATAATTTTATGGTTTTACGCCCGGATGCCTTTGTGCTCGATAGCTTTTATGCTCGAGAGGCCACAAACCTACGACTTTACGCTCAGCAGATACCAAATCGATGATCTCACGCTCGGTGGCATTTAGTTCACGCTCGGAGACAATGGATCCACGACCTTACGCCCGAAAGATTTCTTTCTTTTTCATAGGCTACAAATCTACAGTTCTACGCTAAGGAGCTTTCTACGCTCGACAGCAACAGATCTACAGTTTTACGCTCGCAAGCTATCAGTCTATGATTTTATGCCCGGATGCCTTTGTGCTCGGTAGCTTTTACGCTCGAGAGGCTACAAACCTACGACTTCATGCTCAGCAGCTCCGAATCTACGATCTCACGTTCGGTGGCTTTCTACGCTCAATAGGCTACGAACTCAGGATTTTTAGCTTATCTACACTACGGATCTCTGACTTTTCGCATATCCGAACAGTTCTCAAGACGGTCGATTACAAGTGTTCACACAGAAGATACTCCATCTTGGCCTCAACATATCCCAAGTACCCGAAGCATACAGAGTTCAAACATTGAGAAATTACTCTTCTCGGGTCAATTGGAGGTTCATCCAGACTCCAGTCTGAATATCTCGTCTATCAAGATGGCAACTCAGTTTGACAGCCATTTCTCGACCCTGTTCCAAGGGATTTTCGAGAAGTCATTCTTGAAGACGAAGTCTGAAACAAAAAAAATTTTGTTCATCAGAAGTAGAAACTCTACGCGGTTCCTCAGTCCTAGCAACAGGACAGTTCTAAATGTTCGAAATGCTCAAACAGCGTTCTATGGACTATTCGCTATGAATAAAGGACAGGACCTAGCACTCTTTCTAAGCAGAGTCGGCGTAAAGAATCAGACGTGTCGAAGCTACACATATTCAGACTTCACAGCAACGTATGGCAAGATGATCATATGAAGAAGAAAGACGATTTTTATTAAAGATTAAAGTCATGATTATATATGAGGGAAATCCTGTCTACAAGGGGTTTTCTTTATTTTCATGATTACATCTGAGGGAAACCCCGTCTACAAAGGATTTCCCCATCATCGTCTGAAGACCGCACCGAGGAGCCGTTCTGACAGAGGCTCGCGTGGGTGATGATCTTCCTCTTCTTCCAAGAAGATGATCAGTGGCAGGAGGATACAAAACTGGGCATATGACCCATCCTCCAACAGAAGGAAAGCAGGGTAATTCTGCTTTCCTACAGACCACCGCCACTCTAGCCGGTCTGTCTGCCTCTCGTCACCAGAGGTAACTGGAGAAGGCGCCACTTGCAAGCAGCGTGGTCCAATACGACCCTTCCCTTCTCCTGGAAGAACATCCATATAAAGTTGCTGATTATCCCGAGCAAGGGAGGCTAAGATATCCTTCCATGATCCATCGTTGCAGTGGACACTTTCTCGAAGACGCCATCTTTTTTGGCTCCTTACACGCTGGAAGAACATGATCTCCTTCTTTCTCAGGTCGACCCGGCGAACTCCGGCGATCATCTCTGCGTGGTGATGGGAATGTGGAGAGAATGGGTTAACTCCCCCAGCCTTTTTATAGGCAAAAGGGGTCACACCGGTGCCCAATAAATCCGCCATAAAGTCAGCATCGACCGTTTCAACGCTCCATTCAGAAACGTTTTGAGTCACGAGGAGCGGTTCATGCTTCATTCAAAGTGTTCCAAATTCCGAGGAATTTGGAAACTTTGAAGGGGGTCTTGTAGAAACATGAAAAATACGACGAACGGCTATACGCGGCATATTGGTGCAGAGCAGCGTAAGCAGAGGCCTTCAGAGCCATCAAACGTGCAACAGAGCTCTTTCCGCTAAAACGCAGCGTGAAATATGAAAGCTCGAAGGACCATCCGCGTAAGGCAGTACGTCCAAGCCGCTTCAGCGTAAACAGGGTGCTTCATCGCCTCCAGGGCGTAAAACTCATCCTCTTTCAAACGTAGCATTGAGGTATACAAGAGACGCTTCGTATTCTCCGAAGTGAACCTGTCAGAGCCTGCAATGAACCTGACATCTGGACTTCTGACAAAGGGATACGGCTCGACTACCCAGACGACGGCTATAATGATGGCACAGTACTGCAACCCAGGCTGTCAAATACCGCCATCCCCTTTGCGTAAACTGCTTTTACAAGCACAAAGGGATACGCTGCCTTATTTTACACAGGCAAAATATGAGCTGTTTTACGTTCTGCAGTATACAAACTGCCTGCCACATCAAAAGCTGCACTCCGTACGGGGTTCGAGGCACGTCTCCACGTCTGATGCACAGAGCGGTGACAGTTTTTTAAGGCACGTCTCTGCGACTGATGCGCAGAAGGGGTTGCAGACCTTCAAAAACATGCCTCCATATTTAATGCACAAGATGGTGGCAAATCTCGACATTTAATGCAAGAGATTTAATTATATCTTCAAAAGCCGTAATTCTGGCTAAGATATCCACATCAGCACTATGGCACGGTACGCAGCGGCTTCTACGCCCATCCAGCGTTTGTGCTCATTCGGCTTCTACGCCTGCTCGGCTTCAACACCCATTCGGCTTCTACGCCTGCTCGGCTTCAACGCCCATTTGGCTTCTACGCCTGCTCGGCCTCTATGACCACTCGGCTCCTACGCCTGCTCGGCCTCTATGACCACTCGACTTCTACGCCTATTCGGCTTCTACGCCTATTCGGTTTCTATGCCGGTTTGATAACTATTTGGCTTCTATGCCATGATGACAGACATTTGGCTTCTATGCCAACCTCTTCTACACAATGGATACCTACCTACGTGGCTTCTACGCCGTGATCTTCGTAGCGATTATACGCATTTTGTCCCTTAATTGGACCCGCGTCACACGCTCATTCAAAGGATCATCTATACACAGGCATTGGTTACTTTAACCATTGTATAAAAGGGTACTGTACTTTCCACTCCTCGGTTTCTACACCGACGGAGTGGTCACTGTCACTAAAACTCTATAAATAGAGACCTCTGTCAATGAGGAAAAAAGGTCGACAAATTGGAGGGTCGAGAGAGAGAGAGAGAGAGAGAGAGAGAATCCAGAGCTCAGGCAGGGAGTAGGGATCGATGACTTTGGCATCGTACGTCCACCCTCTTTTGTAACCTTCAAAGCTGCTTCCTGTCTTCTACGGCACTTCTTCAACATCGTGTGGTCCAAAGGCTAAAGTGATCGACTGCAGATCAGACACCTATAGCAATATTTACCCAGATTAAATAAATTATACTCCCATATCCTCGTATAGGATCAAATTGTACAAGTTTGTTTGTAAACCAAAGAAGGCGGGTTTCGTATAAACCCCATCTTGAATACATTTTCATTCTTTCATTTAATACCATAAACAACCATTAGGTCACCAAGGCATCTCCAAACCAGGGGATTGCACCTTGTCAAATTTAACTCTGAACGAGAAACCTCTCCACCAGTGCATTCATGTACTGATAACCCACCAGATTGCTTGCAGGGTGCAAAAAAACCTCATTTTGTGCGGATATCCCCTTCGTGCGTGCTAAGACACGGAGTTCAGTCTGGAGCCTTAGAGCATTGCGTTCGAAACTGAAGCACATTACAAGACATAATATTGGAACATCGCCTATGTATCATTCCGCAAATGTAACCACTTGGCACGCTTTTACTGTTTCGAGAGAGAGGGCTTGAGTGAGTTGTAATCTCGGCATAGCGTCGCCTGTAACACTTATTCAATATCAATAAAGAGCTTATTTAATGCTATACTTGTGTTATTCAATGCTTTCGCTATTGACGACTCTGTGAACTTGTTACTAATCACCTGTGCGTTTCTTATTTTGCTGTACTCGAACTATCTGTGCGACTCTGTGGCTTAGTCATTTTACTGCCTGTTCGGATCATGGCCTTGCACGGGCGCGACTTACGCTCGTGCGACATCACGCCCAGATGGGAAAAATTATCCCGCAGGAGCGTTGGTGTGGTGATTCACGCCCAGCGGGGAAGACCGATTACCTATGGGAGATCGGGACGTGACATTTTAATATCAGAGCATGGCTTTACGCCTTTGGAATTCGTACCATTTTTCTCAATTTCGAAAGCTTGTTCGCTGGTTATATGCATACACTCTCTCGTTGACCCGATAAGATATTCTAAACAATGAGTCTAAATAATTTCAAAAGTTTCTTGTGAATGATATGATTGCTTGTACAAAATTATAATGCATAGGCCTTTGTGCCGACCTGTGTTAGGCTTTGTGGAAATAGACTCGTTCTAGAAATTGTAAGTTATGTGCGAACCCGAATACCTATACATGATTACCCAACTGGTTAGTGTACAAAATAGAATATCGTTATAATGGTTAGCTATGCACAAAGTCTTTCGGCTAAGTTGTGTAGAGTATCGTGAACCAAGACCTTTTTAGTACGAGCAAGTTTGCAAGCAAGATTGTGATATCATTCAGATAAGGATAAGTCAGACTTAGAATAAAAACCGATAGAAATATTATCAAATTATTGCTAAGACGAATATTGAGAATCATGCTTGAATTTTGGGAAATAGCTCAAATGATATTTCGTATAAGAAGATACAAATCGAATATAGTTTACTTGGATGACTATCAACGGGATATATACGAGACTAAGATTTATCAGGTGATGCTTAGGTATCGTGCAGGAAATTCTAAGGAACAACTTGGTGAATATGCTAGCGAGTGATGCGAACACCGATTGAGGATTTAATTGGGTGACTCGGTTCCTGAGTGGTGTATGGATCATTTTAGAAATGTCTAAACGATTCATAGGTTTCATACGATAGTTGGATCGAACGATTGGAGAATGTCTTGAATAAATGATATGGCTTATATCGAATAGGGATTCAAGGAAATAAAAATCAATATCTTGGTCAGAAAACTTGGTGGAAACTTGAGGATCGTGCGAGCGATTTTGGATTGGATCAAACGGATTAAACTTGAGTAGGATATCGCTCGAATAGAAGTTGGCCTGAGAAAGGAACATTGTGGTTCGATGAAAGAGGTAAGCGATAATAAATTTGACCTGGAGTTTGGAAGAATGATCTTGAATCTAGTTCGAAAAGATAACCTTCGAAACCAGTCCCAAATGAGAACGATTATCCTGCGGGAGCGCCGACGTGGTAATTTTACGTACGTCGGGGATAATTGAACTCACAGGAACTTATTCCAAATGAACTCAATGAATGGAATGTATCAAAAGTGGATAAACTTTGGTTTGAATATTTGAACTTAGTTGTTTGAGAAGTGTCAGAAGTAGACTATGGATTTATCAAATGATAACATTGAAGTTGGATAATTTTACTAGACGAATTATAATCACGGCATGAACGGACATGACTTGATGGATTTTATATATATTTTAGATGGAGTAAAGTGAAATGATAAGGTATCTCGATCATTTCGATGATAACCATAATGTTCGACGTTCTTGTCTTGTGCGAGCGTAACTCTATGCTCGTACATATGTCACGCCCGGATTAGGACAATTATCCAGTGGGAGCATTGGCGTGGTGATCTCACGTCCAACGAGGATGATCGAACTTGCGGGAGACCGGAGCGTGACAACTGATGGATCGTCTTGACTTTTTGTTCGACACGATAAGACAAATTTGGAAATACAAGTGAATCAGAAGTGTTTCAGGGATAAGTTAGCCTAGAACCTAGAGTAAACCACGCTTGATGGTTTCGTGAACAGATACATAAATTATGTTTGACGACTTAGAGTTATAATTAAAGGTTTAGAACTGAATAATGGCTTGGTAGTCTAGACTTAGAATGGATATATGGATGCTATCAAAACATGCTTGAGGAGATAGACTATGCAAATTGCTAGGCTTGTCCTGCAACTTGGATATATCATGGATTGCCTGAACGAACTTGAATCCAGTGCAAACGAACGTGTTAATGTGAGTAGGATGATATGTGCTCGATGTTTAGAAATCTGAGTAAAATAAGCTTGGGTAGAATATCCCGTGCAAACGAACAATGGTTTGACCTTAGGAATTGGACTGAGCATCGTGCCACAAATTTTCTCGATGAATCGTGTGGTTGAACTTGTACCTATGACCTTGTGAGCTGACCTAGTAATTAGACAGACAACCCTGTGCCGAGTGAAGAACTTGTGTAACCGACTTTAGAATATTGCTTGAACAAGCCATAGAACTGGGGCAGCAAGACTTAGTGTTAGACTTGGGACAGTAAGTGTGTGCTATGTTTGACCCGAACGGATGAACGCTAGTCGGTTAAATCAGATAGATCGTGCTTAACGATAGTGCAATGCTTGGTTTGAGTTGGAATAAAAATAACTTGGAATTTTATTGACCCTGTTGAAAGTATCAATGTGATTCATAAGACGAGAACCCTTAATATTTTCGTAAGTAGCTTGTCCGATTTTACTATCTCTAAGTTTGGTTGAATGCATATGTTTAAGGGACACCTTGAACATGTGCAAGATCCAAGACTCAATGATATGTAGAAATTGAGTACAAAGACTTTGCTATCGCTAAGTTGGTTGACATGCATATGTTTGAAGGACGCTTTAAATATGTGCACGATCCAGACTCGCGATATGCTGATCTCGAATGCTAGTGCAAGTAAAAATGTAAAGACTTGCATGACCAAGTATAACGACTTGTATAAGTTGCCTCAACCTTAGATCGTTATTCAAGATGGATTGTAACATTCCCCGCGTTAAGCAATATATATTCCGCGCTAAGGTGCAATAGAGACCGAGTCAGAACTTGGATTGAATGATAGAGTCATTCAATAATACTGACCCAGCATACACACGATACGGTATAAGGAACGAGTGGAGAATTGTGTTCGAACGGATCTAGTGGTACCGATTGCTATGCTTGAGATAAATTCGATAGTTGCGATAAATCGGTTTTCACTCAGGAAGTCTCGAGGATAAGACTTTTTCTGAGTGGTCTATAATGTAACAACCTGTTCCGTTTGTCACGACCCGCACCCGGATATTCGAACACGAGTACGTGGATACGCCCAGCCTACACTGCAGAATCGACGCTAGAACGCTGACTGGGTCATTTCTAACTATCTAACATCTCAACAATATAATATAGTATCAGTCAATCATCTCAACTCCAAACGGAGGAGCAATATGGTATCTCACAAGTATATCTAATCTCAATCACAAAACAAACTAAGGAAGAATAATGCACGAATGAAAAAATAAAGGAAAGAATAAGGATATAATCCACAATCTGAAATAATATACAAGATGTGAATCCACCAAAATAATAGTCTAATACAATCTAATACAAATAATCTAGACCTCCTCGGGCTCTGCAAGTAAGTCCTCCTGGTCAATGGGAGTATCCTCTAAAGGTACGCCATCCTGTGGCCCATAGAATGTGGGATACTGCTCTAGAAACCATTCATCTGGAAAAATATATCCAGTCAGGATTAGAGAGAAGTACATACCTCTGAAAGCAGTTTCAATAGCATAATCGACATATAAAAAGATATAAAAATGAAATACAAGATCACTAAACATATGAATGATGAACAAGATATATACAGGTAATGTACAAGAATATAGATAAACAATATGAATATCATAATATGATGAAGTAAACTGCAAACTAAACTATCTAATGTGCCTCAGAATACAAGTTTATTATGTGATCGGGTTGGATGAACATGATCGGGTAAGACGAATTATAAGTGAGGTATGTAACCAGAATATACACGATTGTAACAATGACTTTGATCACATAATCAACTCCTACTCTCCCATCCCTAACTAATATCGATGGATCCAATCACGACACGCTACGAACACGAAATATAACCACTGAACACGTGGGTGTACACGAATATCATAACCACCGAACACAAGCGGTGGGTATACACGAATAAGCACACTGAACACGAGCAGTATGTGAACATAAAATATAATCAATACCCAATATACACGATGAGATACAATATACACGAGTACCCGCTGAACACGGTAGGGGATAACTTCTCATGACGGGATCCATATAGCACCAGCCCGTGAAATCACGGTATCGAGATCAATGTATACAATTCTAGAACATGCATATATACAATATTATGAATTAAAAATAATCAGAGAAATGTACTCGCTTGACGTCCTGAGCAAGGTGTGTCTCTCGATGCCCAAGCCGGTGTCTCACAACCTATATATTGTATGTTGCATCAATACAAGGTTTAATAATAAAAATAAGTAAAGTTGATGCAATTCTAGGTCGATACGCCATTTCTAAGTCAAACCAATGAATTCTAGGTTGCAAGAGTCTAATGCTAAGTCACTAAGTCGATACACTATGAAACTATACTATACTAGCTAAACTAAGAAACAACAAGGCATTCAAAGAGCCGTATCCTAAGATACGCAAGTTTTGAATATAAAAATAAGGTTTTATATCTATATATTCAAGTCAAATATAATAATTATATCAAAACAATTTAAATAGGATACCTTGGCCTTGCACCAATGTGTATCACACCTAACCCGATACCCAAACCCAATACCTTGGGTATCGGCTCGATACCTTGGTATTACCTTGGTATCCCGAGGCAACCCAACACTTAACCAACTCAAACCTACATATATAAACCAAATACTATAGTATCTAACTGATAATAATAACAACTAAAACAAGTTTATATATATATATATATATATATATATATATATATATATATATATATACATGTAGCTAACTAGCTTCTAGCTAACTTAATGAATCCTTAACAACTAAACTAGCTATATACATATAACCAATCTAACAAGTACTTACATATCTAAATAATTACTTAGACTAACAAGTATATGGGTACATAATTCACTAACAGATATTATATTACTATATAAAGCTATCTAGCTAAATACCCAAATACTCAATATATAATCCATCTAATACCCACACCTTGATAACTATCTAACTGATATGAGACTGAAACCAAACCCCAACTGAACACTAACTGGACTGTGCATACCTGCACAGTGGAGAATCTGAACTGTCACTGAGCTCAACTGCTTACTGCACAGTGAGTTACCTCGAGTACTCACTGCTGTGCATATACTGCTACTTGCTGTAGTTAACAAGGGATGCGCTAGCTCGATGCAGAATGCACTGTTGGTTGTACTAGCTGCTGAAGGATGCTGTTGAACTACCTGCACTGCACTGTTCAATGCCTGGATGCCTCCTTGCTGTGAGCAGCAAACTGCTACTGCATACTGTGAATGGCTGCACCAATTGCTGAATGTAGTGCTCGTCGTCTTCCTGCTGCTTTGATGCCCGACATGCTTGCTCTCAAAAAGGCACTGTCCGGTTGGTATGCAGCCAATCCAAGCTGCCACTGCTACTGAAACCGACTGTGCACGAGCTGCACAGTCCTTTCTTCAAAACTGTGCTACACTGCTTGCAAACTGCTACTGGCAGTTTCCTCAGCACAGTAGTGCACACCTAGTTGCTGACCTCCTCTTCCTTGCTGTGCAGTGATGTAGCACTCCCTCTCGCATACTCAAGCATACACAGACACACATACGCAATGCACATATACTCAATACAATATACATCTACACTCATATGTATAACAATGCATATATATCTATATACCTCACTCTATATACCTAAACACACACACACACACACACACACACACACATACACACACACACACACACACATATATATATATATATATATATATATATATATATATAATCAAATACATAAATACATTTAAGCCAATACATATATATATATATATATATATATATATATACACAAGTACACAAATATACACAAACATATATATAGACATATACACATATAGTTATATATATCTAGATACTCTATTACATACACATATAGACATACATATATACATAACCCAAAATACACTATTATAAACACTATATAATACATAGATAGCTTACATATATATAATTACACAAGTACGTATAGTAAAATGAGTTAAACAATAAACACATGGAGCGTATCGCACCCGTATCACACTTTATCTATGATACGCTTGCGATACGGCTCCAACACACAACCAAACGCATCCCGGAGGACACAAACAAGTCTAATACATAAATTATGAGCAATACGTATAGAAATTAGAGTGTCTACGTGTCCATGTCATAATGGATATGCACAAGGCCCCGTTGTAAACCCCCTCATTTATTTCTATAGATAGTCTGGTATGGGTTAGAAAATTTTGGTTTTGCAGCAGATGTTTGAGGTTTAGAGTAAGGTTACAGATGTCTGGTTCCTTTATTTAAAACCCTTGGTGCACCCTACCGTTGTTGAAATATTCGGAGCCCAACATCAGCCCATAAATTCCAACAGATTGTTGCACCCTTGACTTGACACGCCAATTTAGGCGCTGGACTTTTCTGTCACTCAAAATCATATTTCCTTGTGCTCTAAATTAATTGAATAATTTTCCGTAATCGAAATCCTTATTTAATCCCGTGTCGCGCACCGGTGTCGTTACCATCTATTTTTAGACACCAACTTAACCCGTCGAGCCGGACCAATTAAAGGGTCTAAGACTGACAACAAGCCTACATCATTCATGACCTTTGTGTCATTCTCAATTAAGATCCCATGTGCCCCCATTTAATTAAAGAGCACATGATAATTTATTCTAATTAAATTGGGGATACCAACTTTGACTAATCCTATTTTAATCCCATTTTAATTCCAATGTCCATTTAATTAAGTCCATGCAAAACACACAACACTCCCCCACTCTACAAAATACCAAACACCAATTCTTCCACAATTTTTCCATCATTTCATGTGTTTGTGCAAATACCCAAACTTAAGGGGCTTAATTGCAAATGTTGTAACATGTGTCCTAACCTCATTGGTCAAGACTAATGAAGAAGCCTCACTCCTCTTCTTTGACCGGTCAAGCCCCTCCTCTCTCTCTCTCTCTCTCTCCTTTACATGAAGAATTTTTCTCCATGTGAAATCCTGGCCACACATTTGAAATGAGGCTCATCCACACCACACAACCCTCACACACCTCCCTATATAATATCTCCATCACCACACTCTACCCCATGTCGGCCCTAATCCCCAAAATCTAGAGAACCCCACCCCCTCTCTCTCCTCCCTCTTCCTACATCAACCGAATTCTTCCTTTCTTCTTCTCCTTCTTCCTTCCTTCATTTTCTTCCTTGGAGAACTGCCACCCCGGCCGAGATTCCCTTAGCCGATCCACTCCGGCCGGCCTTACCCTCCGGCCACCCATTGCTCCAGTCGATACTTCGCTGCCGCCTCCAACTCGGCCGCACTGCCGTTCCACCACCGCCTCCAGCTGCTATTCTCGACACCATCGTCTTCATTAACCACTCCTCCATCCGGCTGCTACCCCCTCGACCAACTGACCTCCGCCCATCCGGCCACTGCTGCCGTTCTCCCCACCGGCTACTGACCACACACTCCGGCCGTTCCTCCATCAACGCCACCACTTCAACCGACACTGCCACGAGATATCCCCCTCCGGCCATCCGCTGAACCCCGCTGCCTCGACCTCCAGTATTCGGCGTGCCAGCTTCCTTCTCCACACTCCAGGACTGAGCCACCTCCTTCCGGTCATCCACGAGCCACCACCCGACATCACCCCCACGAGCACCTCCTTCCCGCGGCTTCGACAACGTCACCTCGGCCGGCCTGCTGTTATTCCTACCACCACCATCGACTATTGTCGAGCCCAAGCTTCATTCTCCAGCCGAGCATATCCCCACCACCACCTCCAGTCTCTACTTTCCACTACTACGACCACCTTATCATCATCACCACCCTTTACCTGACTCCGGCCAAGCCCTCCTCCGGCCAGCATCGCCTCCTCGCCGAGGTGAACGACTCCCCCCTCTCTATATTTTTATATATTTATTTTGTGTATTTAGTGTAGTGTTAATGATCTAATATTTTAATGATGTGAGTTTAGGGTTGGGTTATATGTAATTGTTATGAACTATATACATGGGTGGTAAATGCAAGAAAATTAAGTTAGGGTTATGGATATACTTGAGTTTTTGTTGAATGCAGGTTATAACATGCATATGAAGGTTTATGAATTTATTGATATTAAGGAAATGATGTTATAGCATGTATACGTTGAGGCTTGAGAATAAAATGGATCTTTGGTTAGGGTTACATAATTGCATTAAGATTTAAGGGATTAGTTCATTGTAATATATGCAATGTGGATAAAATGCATGGTGAGTAATTAGGGTTTATAAATGCTAGGTTTGAGATATTAGGGTTTTTCAATTAATTCATGCATATTGTTATTGATGATGAGCAGTTTAATTGGTTGTGAATTAACGTTGATGAAAAATAATGAACATAATTACGTAGCAGTTTTATTGAGAAATGGGAAAGATTGTATATGTCTGAGGATTTGATCAGGGTTTGATTAACTGAATATCGTAATTGAGGTTGGGTTTGATGATATTGCATAGATGATTAATTTAATTTGATGTAACGTACCATTAGTCAACCTTGATCAACCCTCTAGCGTTGTGTCACTGTGAGTGGTAACTGAGTCTGAGCATATGATTAGACGTATGTCACATCCCTGTTTGCCACATGATAGTTTATTAATTTAGTTTGTATCTCGTCTCTAGGTACTACGGGACCTGCGGACTTGGACGTGGTACCGGATCCCCGTCATCAGCAGCCGGACGCAGGCAAGTGTACCTTGCCACCCTATTTTTAGTTACAGATATTTATTGTTTATTATATACATTGTGCTCTTGTTTGATTACGATCGATACTTCGCGTCCGGATCACAACCGGGTACAGACGTTCGTCGTAACATCTTGTAACGAATGCTAGATATTCGTAACACCTCGATGTACGTACCTGAGTATGTCGTCATCCCAGGACATATTCCTACACTGTTATCGTACCAGATTTCCTGTATCCTGATACTGACATCATGACTGGAGACTGGGATGACCTTAGGGTCGTGTTTGTTGATAGTTACTTCTGTGCGAAGAGACTGCTAAATAGAGGTTCAGGTTCAGCGCACAATCGTTGACCGCTTGGGTAGGGAAAGACAATTACTAGACGTTTGGGGTCCTCTGTACGCGCTTTATATATGTATGTCCTGTTGATGTAGTGTTCCTGTATCCGAAGTAGTAGTATCACCCGTGTGACTCTGTGCTCGGGGCTACGGTACGCCCCGTGTGTCTCTGTGTTCAGAGCTATGGTTTTATTTTGGACAGCCTACACGTCGAACATTGTCTTTAAACTGTGTCATACTTAGTTGGTTATGCTAGATTACCCCGTCGTTGCACTTGTACTTTCTGTTATACTTGGCATGCTGTATTTTTGTACCTTGTTACGTCCCTCTGAGGACATAGTTCCCTTCCAGGTTTAGGTGAGGAGGATTACCCAGAGGAGTACGGTCCGGGTACGTATCCAGCAGCAGGACCCATTGTCGAGGACGAGGTCATCCCCGAGGACTTTGCCTGATCTCTGGTAGTGACTCTTTCCTTGGGACAGTATTATTATCTAGCTATCTGATGCCGTTCCAAGTTATCTCATTGCTTACTTTCATTCCAGTATTTTGTACTAGCGGGTTTGTTCCCGTATGACTACTCTAGTATTTGTACTATGATACATTATCTCTTGACATTTCCTTTCTGCACATTAGTTGTTATGATTACCTCTATGTGCTCTTATATCTGTTGCCTGTGGATGAGATTTAGATTACTATTTATGTGTTATGTATTGGGTTATTCATTGTACTTTACAGCTTAGGTGCACTCCGACGAGCCCATTAGATTGGGATGCCCGCCGAAGTGTGCTGCTGGCCATTGCCACGTGACTCGGTTCCTTATCTTTGGAACCGAGGCGTGACACCCGTGTCGAAGAAAACCCCCCAAAATTAACCCGTTTCATCAAATTGACGAGATACGGC
This sequence comes from Iris macrosiphon, assembly GCA_036927795.1. Taxonomy (NCBI): domain Eukaryota; kingdom Viridiplantae; phylum Streptophyta; class Magnoliopsida; order Asparagales; family Iridaceae; genus Iris; species Iris macrosiphon. The sequence goes on from JAYESA010000016.1 coordinate 85,438,632, forward strand.
CTACACATATCCAATTGTGGACACGACACTAGTCACAAACAAGAAATCAAGTTTCAATTAGATCTATTAGATCAATTGACAAGCACTACATGTGCCAATCTCGGACTTCCCCCAAAATTGGCACCAAATTGGTCATAAATTCCACCGTAGGTCTCCGATGAACCTAAAACTAGTTGCTATGGGTAGCCTATGCATGTGGGTTGGTTTCTCATAGTTAAATCTTAGATCTAGAGTCTATTAGAAGGGGGGAAACTAAAATATACCTATTGGGAGATGCAATAAAATTTCCCCAATTGCCAAGTAGCTCCTCTCCTTGTAGATCTTGGCCTCCTCCTCCTTGCTCCTTGCTTCCTTCTTGTAGATCCTTGGTGTAGCAACCTCAATAATGAATTTAGAAAGAGATTGGTGAAGAATTGGTGGAGAATTGATGAGGGGATGGAGGGAATTTGGAGAGGGAAGAATGTAGATCTAGAATTTGGGAATTGAATAAAATGAAATAATTTTCTCTCTCCTCCTTGAGGTGGCCGGCCTATATATACCCCTCCAAGCAATGTGAAATGACACAAATACCCTTTGGGGCCTCTCATGAAAAAATTTATTAGGGAGGGAAGGTTCCAGTCTAATGGTTTTACTAATTAATCAAGCCTCCTAATCCATGGGCCTAATTCATGGGCTCAAATTAGACTCAACTAAAAGTTGGTTCATGCATTCTAAATAAATGGGTTAGGTCCACTAAACAAGTCCAAACAAATCTATAACTAGAAATAATTAATAATACAATAAATAAATAATGTAATGCACAAATATTAAATATAAATAATCCTAAAATAATTAATACCCATTGACAATTATCAAACTATCCTTGGATGAAAATGTGAGGGTGACAAATCTACCCACCTTAGAAAAATTGTCCTCAAAATTAAGGAAAAAACTATCTACCAAAAGCAAACAATACAATGCAAGAAAGAATTATACCTCACGGCTCGAACAGATACGGATATCGCTCGTGCATCTCTGTCTCTCGCTCCCAGGTACTCTCTCCTGGCGAGTGATGCCTCCACGCGACGCACACTAAAGGAATCGTCTGGTTCCTCAGTACCTTCTCTCGCCGATCCAGAATCTCCACTGGCTGCTCGGGATAGCTGAGAGTAGGGCCCACCGCTATCTCTGAGTGATCCAACACATGACTGGGATCTGCCATGTACCGTCTCAACTGTGACACATAAAACACGTTGTGCACTCTCTCCAATGTAGGTATTAAGTCTAGTTTGTAAGCGACTGCACCGACCCTCTCAAGAATACTGAAAGGACCGATGAATCGTGGACTAAGCTTGTCGTCTCCACCGAAATGAATCGTGCCAAGTGTCAGAGAAATCCTCAAGGAAATCAGACTGCCAACCTAGCACAAAACACAACCTTAGCATCTAACAAACAACAATCAAGCACAAGCAAAACAACTAAAGCTATACCTCAAACTCCAAAGGTCTCCGGTGGCTATCGACCTAATGCCGTTGTCTGTCCTGCGCCACTCGAAGTTTGTCCCTGATAAGCTTCACTTTCTCTACTGCATCCACTACCATCTCTGGTCCCAATAAAGCTATGTCACCAACATCATTCCAGGACAATGGGGTACGACATCTCCGTTGTCATACCCCGATTCCATGGATAAGGAACCGAGACACGTGGCAATGGCCAGCAGTGTACTTCGGCGGGCATTCCAATCTAATGGGCCCGTCTGAGTACACTTAAGCTGTAAAGTACAATGAATAACCCATCATATAACACAAGTATACTCAATCTAAATCTCATCCACATGCAGCAATATAAGAGCACAATAGAAGTAAATACAACGACTAATGTGCAGGAAGGAAATATCCAAATAAGTATCAAGTACAAATACTAGAGTAGTCAAACGGGAACAAATCCGCTACTACAAATATACTGGAATGAAAGTAAGCAATAAGATAACTTGGGACGACAGCAGGTAACTAGGTAATGATACCGTCCTAAGAAAAGAGTCACTACCAGCGATCAGGCGAAGTCCTCAGGAATGACCTCGTCCTCGGCAGTGAGTACAGCTGCTGGATAAATGCCCGGTCCGTACTCCTCCAAGTAATCCTCGTAGCCTACACCTGGAAGGGAACCAAGTCCTCAGAGGGACGTAACAAGGTACAAAAATACAACATGCCAAGTAAACAGAAAGTACAAGTGCAACAACAGGGTACTCTAGCATAACCAAACAAGTGTGACACAATTTAAAGACAATGTTCGACGCGTGGGATTTCTAAAATAAACCGTAGCTCCGAACACAGAGACACACGGGTCGTACCGTAGCTCCGAGCACAGAGACACATGGGTGATACCACTACACTATAATACAGGATCACTACATATACATATATAAGCGTGTACAGAGTAGCCCAAACGTCTAGTAACTGTCTCCCCCTTCCCGAGCGGTCAACGATTGTGTGCTGAACCTGAACCTCTAACTACAGTCTCGACACACAGAAAATAACTCAACAGATGCGACCCTAAGGTCGTCCCAGTCTCTGGTCATGATGTCAGTATCAGGATACAGGAATCTGGCACGATCATGGTGTATAAGTGTGTCCTGGGGTATCGATGTACTCAGGTGCGTGCATCAAGGTGCTATGAAGCATCTAGCGATTATTCTCAGACATTACGTCGCATGTCAACATCCGATTGTGATCCGAACGCGGAGTATCGAACGTCAACATAAATACGCGCATAATGTACATAACGGACAATGAATATAAGTAAACTGAAATACAGGGTGGCAAGGTACACTTGCCTGCGTGCGGCTGCTGATGACGGGGATCTGGTACCGCGTCCAAGTCCTCAGGTCCCGCAGTACCTAGAGATGAGATACAAACCAGAATCAATAATCTATTCTACGACAGACAGGGATGCGACACGTACTACAACTAAACTCAAACTCAGCTACGACTCACAGGGACAAGATACTAGGGGGTTGACCACAGTTGACTATTGGTACGATAGTCCATCAACTAGTCCTCTGTACACTCTCCTCGACAAATCCTCATTCTGACCATATTCATCACGTGGTTCAATATCAGGTGTGCTCACTCCCTAACTGTATTTACTTATTAAATATTAGGTCTTCCTCAACCCTCAGGATCATTTCACCCACAAATACTGCTCAACCCTACAGATTACCATGCACGTCCATAAATGTGTTTAACCCTTAAGCTCAATGTCTCTCACTCAAATCCATATTGATATACCGATGACGATTAAACCTCCAAGTTCACCATTAACCTTAACCTCAAGTCATATTATTATCATTCGATTTAATCAGCAATGTTCAAGTACTAAACCACACTATCCAATATAAATCCTAACAACACATAAATTCCTATTTCTCCTGTTCTTATTCCATTCTCATCCACCACATCATGTACCAACATGACTCTAGTTATGCTCACACATCATATAAAATACTAACCCTAACAACACAACACATTAATATATATATATATCAATAGAGAGGGGGGGGAAGAGTCGATACCACGACGATGTTGCCGGAGAAGGTGGCCGGAACGGGGATGCGCAGTGGTGGTTCTGCACAGCGGAGCTGCTGTCCGGCCGTGGAGTCAGGCCGTGAGCTGCTGTCGGGTCACTGGACAGTGCGGTCGGAGCGGAGAAATCCGGCGGAGGGTGTACAGCAGGCGGGGGCTGCTCAGTCCGGTCGGGACGTCGTTCAGTCCGGTGGGGAGTGAAGCTGGAGCTGCCGCGGGGGGGGGGGGGTCGACTGGCCGGACGGGAGTGGATGCACCGGAGTCGGGAAAGAGTCGGGATGGATACAGCGGTCGGCCGTAGTCGGAGCGACTGGCTGTAGTAGCACAGCAGGCTGTCGGGATGGTTACACGGCTGGTCGGAGGACAGCCGCGGTGGTCGACGGCCGGAGTCGGGCCAGAGTCGGCTGAAGCTGGAGTCAGGTCGTCCACAGTGAGAAGGAGGAAAAAGAATTACAGGAAGAAGAAGGAGAATAATGGAGAGAGGAGGAGCTTTTGCATGAAGAGTTTATGGAGGAGTGAGGAGAGAGAGAGAGAGAGGGGTTTTCTTTGGGATTAGGGCCGGGGGTGAGTTATGAGGGTGGGGTGATGTGATGTTTTATAGGGGATTGTGAATGGATGGAGGGTGGAGATGCTCCTATTCAAAATAGAGGGTGGAGATTTGTCATGAAGAAAATGATTTCTTCATGAAGAGTGGTGAATGGATGGGTGAAATTATGACCCAATTTTGTGACCTCTCCATTTAGTTTGGCCAATGGGGTGAGGGCACCCAAAATTACTAAATTGTAATATAGCCCCTTAAATTTGGAAAATTGCACGAACACATAAAATGACGCTAAAATTGTGGGAAAAAACGCGGGTGATGGTTTGCATGGCGAGGGGGTGTTGGGGGTTTGGCACGAGTTTAATTTTATGGCCAACGGGATTAATTAAGGATTAAAATAGGATTAGGCAAAGTTGGTATCCCCGATTTAAATAGAATTAAAGTGTCCCGCGCCTTTAAATTAAATGGGGGCACTTGGGGTCAAAATCCAGAAATGACGCAAAGGTCAAAAATGGTGGGAGCTTGGAGTCAGTCTTGGACCCTTTAGTTGGTCCGGCTCAACGGGTTAAGTTAGTATCTCAAAATTGAGGGTAACGACACAGGTGTCCGACACGAAATTAAATATGGGTTACGATTTTTAGGAAATTATGCAATTAATTTAGAGCACAACGAAAACTGATTTTATGAAGACAGAAAAGTTCAGTGCCTAATTTGGCGAGTCAAGTCAGAAGTACAATAGCCCGATGGAATTTATGGGCTGATATTGGGCTCCGATTAATTTAGCAATGATAGGGCGCGCCAAGGGTTTTAATTAAATGAATTAAAAAATACCAGACAACTTAACTCCACTCTAAACCTCAACACCTGCCGCTAAAACCAAAATTTCCAAATCTAACCCTGATTATCTACAGAATAAATCGAGGGAGTTTACATTCTTCCCAACTTAGAAAAATTTTGTCCCCGAAATTAAAAGTAAAGCACGATAATATTAAAAGAATTTTTTAAAACAACTAGTAATCAAATACCGTACGTAAATTTGTACCTTGCTCCTCAAATAAGTACGAGAATCGCTGTTGAATAGAATCCTCGCGCTCCCAAGTAGACTCGCCTGGTGAATGGTGCTTCCATGCCACTCTGACCAGTCGAATCGTCTACCCTCTCAAAGTCTTCTCGCTGCGATCGAGGATCTCAACTGGCTGCTCTACGTAAGACAAACTGGGTCTGATTGTAATCTCTGAATGATCAAGCACGTGGCTAGGGTCTGCGATATATCTCCTCAGCTGCGATACATGAAATACGTCATATACTCCCTCTAATGATGGAGGTAATACAAGACGGTAAGCCACTTCGCCAACTAGTTCCAAAATGTCAAAAGGTCCGATGTACCTAGGACTCAGCTTGCCTCTGCCTTCGAATCTGATGGTACCACGAGTGGGCGATATCCTCAAAAACAGATGGTCACCCTTCTTGAATTCCAATGGTCTGCGGTACGCATCTGCCCAGTATTTCTGTCTGTCCTGTGCTGCGCGTAGGTGGCTCTGAATCTGCTTGACCTTCTCCACTGTCTGTGTCACCAACTCTGGACCAAGTATCTGACGCTCTCCCACGTCACTCCAATAAACTGGCGACCTACATTTCCTGCCGTACAGTGCCTCATAAGGTGTCATCTGTATGCTGGCCTAGTAACTGTTATTGTAGGAGAATTCCACCAAGTGTAGGTGGTCCTCCCAAGATCCTCCAAAATCAATCATGTACGCTCTCAACATATCCTTTAATATCTGTATCGTGCGCTTTGACTGTCCATCAGTCTGTGGATGATATACAGTGCTGAACTTGAGGCGAGTTCCTAGGCTCTCCTGCATACTCCGCCAAAAATATGACGTGAATCTGGAATCACGGTCTGATACGATGCTGACAGGCACTCCATGTAATCATACTATCTGCCTCATATACATGTCAGCTAGTATCTCTGTGGATTGCCCAACTCTAAAGGGCAAAAAGTGTGCAGACTTGGTGAGTCTGTCTACGACAACCCAAACTGTATCCTTCCCGCTAGGGCTTCGCGAAAATCCTATGACGAAGTCCATGGTAATGTGTTCCCACTTCTACTCGGGGATGGAAAGTGGCTGCAATAATCCTGCAGTCCTCTGATGTTCAGCCTTGACTTGCTGACAAACTAAATACTTCGCCATGAATCTTGTAATTTCTCTTTTCATCCCATGCCACCAGAAATGCTGCCTCAAGTCTCGGTACATCTTCGTACCTCCAAGATGATTGGAATAAATCGAGCTATGAGCCTCGGTCATCAACTCTTGGCGTAGCTCGCCACTCGGAACATATAGGCGATCTCCGTACCTCAACGTTCCGTATTCTTGAATCCCGAGTCCCGTCTGCATGCCGGCTTCTGTCCTCTCTCATAGTCGTCGAAATCTTGCATCTGTAGGCAAAGCTGCCTTGATCCTCTCGATCAAAGTAGACTGAACCTCAAGACTGGCCATCTGTCCATCCATGCCTGGCATTAGAATCTCTATCCCAAGCTCCTGGAGATCCTCGAGCAATTGTCGCTGCGTCGTCAAAAAGTAAGCCATGGGCTTCCTGCTTAAGGCATCTGCTACGACATTCGCCTTGCCAGGGTGGTACTGTAACTCAATGTCATAATATGTCATCAACTCTAGCCAACGTCTCTGCCTCATATTGATATCCTTCTGCGTGTAGACGTACTTCAGGCTCTTATGATCTGTGTAAATCTCAACACGCTCACCATAAAGGTAATGTCTCCATAGCTTTAGTATAAATATCACTGCAGCTAGCTCCAAGTCGTGCATCGGATAGTTCTTCTCATGAACTCTCAGCTATCTCAATGCGTAGGCTATCACCTTGCCGTGTTGCATCAGTACACATCCCAATCCACTCCCTGACGCATCACTGTACACTACAAATCCGCCTGATCCTGAAGGTAGTGTCAAAATCGGTGCTGATGTCAGACGCTTCTTCAGCTCATCAAAAGCTTCCTGACACTCGTCGGTCCAGATAAACTCTTCGCCTTTACGCGTCAGTCGCGTCATAGGTGCAGCTATCCTCGAGAAGTTTTTTACGAACCTCCGATAATATCCGGCATGTCCGAGGAAGCTCCTAACCTCCGTAACTGATGTAGGGGTAGGCCAGGTCTCTACTGCAGCTATCTTCTCCGGGTCAACTGATAGTCCATCTTCGGTGATTATGTGCCCCAGAAATGGTACTCTATCCAAGCAGAACCCATATTTGCTGAGTTTGGCGTACATCCTCTCATGTCTCAGCGTCTCCAACACGATCCTGAGATGCCTCTCATGCTCCTCCTGGCTCTTGGAATATATTAAGATATCGTCTATAAATACCACCACGAACTTATCCAAGTACTGGTGGAAGACATTGTTCATCAAATATATAAATACTGCTGGCGCGTTGGTTAAACCAAATGGCATAACTAAAAACTCATAGTGGCCATACTTCGTCCGAAAGGCCATCTTCTGGATGTCCTCTTTCCGTACCTTGATCTGATGATAACCGGATCTGAGATCGATCTTCGAGAATACACATGCACCTCTAACATCGGTTCACCTTCTGCAATGTGTGTCGCTAGGTTGGACACCATGCTCTCGGGCTCCCCGAAGAAACTCAAACTCTGGGTAATCTGGGGGTCTAAAGATGACACAACCACGATGGCAATCTAGCATTGCGTGGTATTGGCTCAACCAATCCATGCCTAGGACAATGTCATAGTCCGGCATGGAGAAAACCAAAAATTGGGCACGCATCTCTCGCCCGCAGATAACTACTGAACATGATCTACAAGTGTCGCTAACAGGTACTATTCCGCCTCCCGTAAGAATTCTCTTGACTTTCGGAAGGGGTGCGGTGGCTATTCTATGGGTAGCCATGAAACTAGCAGCTATAAAAGAGTGTGTGGCACCAGAATCAAATAGGACTAATGCTGGTAATAAAGCTACTAAGTTTATACCTACGATCACTTCTCCTGCTGTCTTAGCCTCCTCTATAGTCATAGCGTAGGCCTGTCCCTGTCTCGGTGCCGGTGCCCTCGGCTGAATTCGATCCTGGTGGAACTGACCTGCCTGTGGGGCCAAGGGTGGCCTCCTCTGGTTTTCTCCTGGTGCTGGTGGTCGCTGTGCTCCAACTCCTACGTAAAGTGGCCTCGGTCCAGGAGGCTGCTGATAAGGCCTCGGCGCTGGCAGGGCTAGCCGATGAACCATCTGTACTGGATCTCTCTGTTCAGGGCAATCTCGGATTGCATGCTAGGCCGATCCACATCTCAAACATACGCCCAACCTCCGTCTACAGTCCCTCATCAAATGTCCCCTCTTGCCGCAGAAATGGCATATGGGAATGACAGCTCCCTGCTGTGGTGCTACCCTCTGTTGTTGCTGTTGTACGAGAGGGCGCTTTGTAGGTCCTCCCTATGGGGCTCGGACTGCTGATGACGACGCATAGGAGCGCTTCTGGCTAGCCTCCATCTTATTGATGCGGTCCTAGCGTCGTGCTGCAAGTAGTACCTCGGAGTAAGAGGTGGGGGCGGTGGACCCGATAAGCCTCTTGGTCTCAAAACTCAGGCCCTCATAAAACTTCTCGGCCTTCGCTTCCTCAGTGGGGATCAGGTATGGTGCAAATATGCTCAGACGGAGAAACTCAGAATTGTATTCCTCTACAGTCATACTCCCCTGCCTAAGGTTCTGGAATCTGTCCCGAAGCTCTGCTTGGGCGGTAGAGGGTATGCACATCTCCTGGAAGAGCCTAGAGAACTCTTCCCAGGTGGCACGATCCGGTCCCAAACGCTGCTCCTCGGAAAGCCACCAGTGATGCGCGTTGCCAGTGAGCTGCATCCTGACAGCCGTTATCCATCGGTATCGGGGGAGGTCAGTAGCCTCCAGCTGGTGAGCCAAGCGTGGACCTCTGTCGGCTCCTCGGTGCTCGCAAAAGGTTGCGGCATCAAATGACGAAAGTCTATGACAGACCCTCACGTCGGCTCGTATGCTGGTGGTGACGCCTGTCCCAAGGCCGTCACGATGCTCTCTCTCAGGGTCTCAGCCTGGCGCTGCTGGACCTGCTGCTGAGCCTGCTGCTGGACCTACTGCTGGGCCTGCATTATTGTATACATCATTTGGAACATCTGGGTTCCATCCATCGGTTGCCCTGTGGGGAATGGCATAAAGGGCATATGGGGCGGGAATGGTGGAGGAGGTGGTAGCTGCTGCTCCTCCTGACTCGGGATCCTCCGATCCTCAGGTCCTGCCTGATGTGGAGTCTGGTATCCATCTGAAGGCACCTCGGGATGTCCTGATGATTGCCCCATGGGAGCTGGAGTCAATAGAAGGACCTGCTCCAGTTCCGGTTCTCCGGATGATCCTGCGTCTCGGGGAACGTCGTCAAGCTGCGCGACACGTCCACTGCGGAGATTCATAACTCTGAAAAGAAGTCATGACTGCGATCAGCGTTTGAGGAAAATAAACAAGATTCAATTTGGTAAACGATATCGAGATAGAGGTGTCATGTGAAGGTTTCAAACTTTACAGATGAGATTTCTAACTCTATTCCTAATTTGCAGGCTCGCTTGGCACAGTCAGGTGACCAAGACGATTTAAATCGGACCTGCATGGGCCACCACAAAAACCTAGTCATGCCCTGGTTCCATGGATAAGGAACCGAGACACGTGACAATGGCCAACAGTGTACTTCGGCGGGCATTCCAATCTAATGGGCCCGTCGGAGTACACTTAAGCTATAAAGTACAATGAATAACCCATCACATAACACAAGTATACTCAATCTAAATCTCATCCACAGGCAGCAATATAAGAGCACAATAGAAGTAAATACAACGACTAATGTGCAGGAAGAAAATATCCAAATAAGTATCAAGTACAAATACTAGAGTAGTCACACGGGAACAAACCCGCTAGTACAAATATACTGGAAAGAAAATAAACAATAAGATAACTTGGGACGATAGCAGGTAACTAGGTAATGATACCGTCCTAAGGAAAGAGTCACTACCAGCGATCAGGCAAAGTCCTCAGGAATGACCTCGTCCTCGGCAGTGAGTATAGCTGCTGGATAGATGCCCGGTCCGTACTCCTCCGGGTAATCCTCGTAGCCTACACCTGGAAGGGAACCAGGTCCTCAGAGGGACGTAACAAGGTACATAAATACAATATGCCGAGTAAACAGAAAGTACAAGTACAACAATAGGGTACTCTAGCATAACCAAACAAGTATGACCTAATTTGAAGACAATGTTCGACGCGTGGGCTTTCTAAAATAAACCGTAGCTCCGAACACAGAGACACATGGGTCATACCGTAGCTCCGAGCACAGAGACACACGGGTGATACCACTACACTATAATACAGGATCACTACATATACATATATAAGCGCGTGCAGAGTAGCCCAAACGTCTAGTAACTGTCTTCCTCTTCCCGAGCGGTCAACGATTGTGCGCTGAACCTGAACCTCTAACTACAGTCTTGACACACAAAAATAACTCAACAGACATGACCCTAAGGTCATCCCAGTCTCTGGTCATGATGTCAGTATCAGGATACAGGAATCTGGCACGATCACGATGTATAAGTGTGTCCTGGGGTGTCGATATACTCAGGTGCGTGCATCGAGGTGCTATAAAGCATCTAGCGATTATTCTAAGATATTTCATCGCATGTCAACACCTGGTTGTGATCCGGACGCAGAGTATCGAATGTCAACATAAATACGCGCATAATGTACATAACGGACAATGAATATAAGTAAACTGAAATACAGGGTGGCAAGGTACACTTGCCTGCGTGCGGCTGCTGATGACGGGGATCTGGTACCGCGTCCAAGTCCTCAGTTCCCGCAGTACCTAGAGATGAGATACAAACCAGAATTAATAATCTATTCTACGACAGACAGGGATGCGATACGCACTACAACTAAACTCAAACTCAGCTACGACTCACAGGGACAAGATACTAGGGGGTTGACCACAGTTGACTATTGGTACGATAGTCAATCAACTAGTCCTCTGTACACTCTCCTCGACAAATCCTCATTCTGACCATATTCATCACGTGGTTCAATATCAGGTGTGCTCACTCCCTGACTGTATTTACTTATTAAATATTAGGTCTTCCTCAACCCTCAAGATTATTTCACCCACAAACACTGCTCAATCCTACAGATCACCATGTACATCCATAAATGTGTTTAACCCTTAAGCTCAATGTCTCTCACTCAAATCCATATTGATATACCGATGACGATTAAACCTCCAAGTTCACCATTAACCTTAACCTCAAGTCATATTATTATCATTCGATTTAATCAGCAATGTTCAAGTACTAAACCACACTATCCAATATAAATCCTAACAACACATAAATTCCTATTTCTCCTGTTCTTATTCCATTCTCATCCACCACATCATGTACCAACATGACTCTAGTTATGCTCACACTTCATATAAAACACTAACCCTAACAACACAACACATTAATATATATATATATATATCAATAGAGAGGAGGGGGGGAAAGAGTCGATACCACGACGATGTTGCCGGAGAAGGTGGCCGGAACGAGGATGCGCAGTGGTGGTTCTGCACAGCGGAGCTGCTGTCCGGCCGTGGAGTCGGGCCGTGAGCTGCTGTCGGGTCACTGGACAGTGCGGCCGGAGCAGGGAAATCCGGCGGAGGGTGTACAGCAGGCGGGGGCTGCTCAGTCCGGTCGTGACGTCGTTCAGTCCGGCGGGGAGTGAAGCTGGAGCTGCCGCGGGGGGGAGGGGTCGGCTGGCCGGACGGGAGCGGATGCACCGGAGTCGGGGAAGAGTCGGGATGGATACAGCGGTCGACTGTAGCCGGAGCGACTGGATGTAGTTGCACAACAGGCTGTCGGGATGGTTACACGGCTGGTCGGAGGACAGCCGCGGGGGTCGACGGCCGGAGTCGGCTGAAGCTGGAGTCGGGTCGTCCACAGTGAGAAGGAGGAAAAAGAATTACAGGAAGAAGAAGGAGAATAATGGAGAAAGGAGGAGCTTTTGCATAGAGAGTTTATGGAGGATTGAGGAGAGAGAGAGAGAGAGAGAGAGAGAGGGGTTTTCTTTGGGATTAGGGCCGGTGGTAAGTTATGAGGGTGGGGTGATGTGATGTTTTATAGGGGATTGTGAATGGATGGAGGGTGGAGATGCTCTTATTCAAAATAGAGGGTGGAGATTTGTCATGAAGAAAATGATTTCTTCATGAAGAGTGGTAAATGGATGGGTAAAATTAGGACCCAATTTTGTGACCTCTCCATTTAGTTTGGCCAATGGGGTGAGGGCACCCAAAATTACTAAATTACAATTTAGCCCCTTAAATTTGGGAAATTGCACGAACACATAAAATGACACTAAAATTGTAGGGGAAATGCGGGTGATGGTTTGCATGGCGAGGGGTTGTTGGGGGTTTGGCACGGGTTTAATTTTATGGCCAACGAGATTAATTAAGGATTAAAATAGGATTAGGCAAAGTTGGTATCCCCGATTTTAATAGAATTAAAGTGTCCCGCACCTTTAAATTAAATGGAGGCACTTGGGGTCAAAATCCGGAAATGACGCAAAGGTCAAAAAAGGTGGGGGCTTGGAGTCAGTCTTGGACCCTTTAGTTGGTCCGGCTCAACGGGTTAAGTTAGTATCTCAAAATTGAGGATAACGACACAGGTGTCCGACACAAAATTAAATATGGGTTACGATTTTCGAGAAATTGTGCAATTAATTTAGAGCACAACGAAAACTGATTTTATGAAGACGGAAAAGTCCAGTGCCTAATTTGGCGAGTCAAGTCAGAAGTACAATAGCCCGATGGAATTTATGGACTGATATTGGGCTCCGATTAATTTAGCAATGATAGGGCGCGCCAAGGGTTTTAATTAAATGAATTAATCTCCACTCTAAACCTCAACACCTGCTGCTAAAACCAAAATTTTCAAATCTAACCCTGACTATCTACAGAATAAATCGAGGGGGTTTACATCTGTCCATATAATACCTCGAATGGTGACATCTCGATGCTGGCTTGGTAGTTGTTGTTATATGAAAAATCTACCAAGTGAAGGTGATCCTCCCAAGAACCTCTAAGATCCAAAACACAGGTGCATAGCATGTCCTCGAGAGTCTGAATAGTCCACTCCAACTGTCCGTTCGTCTGAGGGTGATAGGCGGTACTGAACTTGAGCTGAGTGCCCAAGCTAGCCGGCAAACTCCTCCAGAAATAGGACATGAAACGACTATCCTGATCCGAGACAATGCTTACTGGAACACCGTATAATATAACAATCTGGCGCACATACATATCCGCAAGCTTCTCCGTAGATGTACCCACTTTAAATGGCAAAAAGTGGGCTGATTTGGTCAACCTATCCACAATGACCCAAATCACATCATTGCCTCCTGGAGAATGCGGAAGCCCCGATACAAAATCTATAGTAACATGTTCCCATTTATACTCCGGAATGGGCAAAGGCTGAAGCAATCCTCCTGGTCTCTGTCTCTCTATCTTGACCTGCTGGCAAACTAAGCATCTGGATACGAAGTTAGCTACCTCCCACTTCAAACCATACCACCATACATGCTTCCTCATATCTTTATACATCTTATTGGCATCGGGATGCATAGAGTATTGGAAACGATGCGCCTCCTGCATAATCTTCTCGCATAAAGCTTCTCTCGGTACACACAATATGGTACCGTGTCGCAATGATCCATCATCTGCGACGATAAAGTCTTCTGCCATCCTGACCTGAACCTGTGCTCTGATGCTCCTCAGAGACTCATCCTCATACTATCCGGCTCTGACTCGGTCCATCAGTTCCGACTGAACCTGAAGTCCCCATATCTGTGTTGTGACTCCCGGGATCAATACCTCAATCCCAAACTGTCAAGATCTGCCAATAAATGTCTGTCTCTAGTCAAGCACATAGCCATGGGATATCTGCTCAAAGCATCCGTGACTATGTTGGCCTTCCCTGGATGGTACTGCAAGGATATGTCGAAGTCTTTCATCAGCTCCAACCATTACCGCTGCCTCATGTTGAGCTCTTTCTATGTAAACATATACTTTAAACTCTTACAGTCTGTGAAGATCTCTACTCTCTCTCCATATAGATAGTATTTCCATAATTTAAGAGCAAAGATAACCGCTGCCAACTCCAAATTATGGATAGGGTAGTTCTTCTCATACGGGCGTAATTGCTTGGAAGCATAGGCAATCACCTTCCCGTGCTGCTGTAACACACAACCCAAACCCTTCCCGGATGCATCGCTGTAAATTGAAAATCCTCCTGCTCCTGATGGTAGTGTCGAGATGGGAGCTGTAGTCAATCTCCTCTTCATCTCCTCAAATGCTGACTGACAATCCTTAGTCCAGATGAATTTTACGTCCTTCCTGGTCAGCCTAGTCATCGGCTCTGCTAGTCTAGAAAAGCCCTGAACAAACCTCCGATAGTAGCCTGCTAATCCAAGGAAGCTCCTGATCTCTGCTACTAAACTCGGGGTAGACCACGATTCACCTGGTGGTACCCTGACCTCAAGTCTATCTTCGAGAATACCTTTGCTCCGCTCAACTGGTCAAACAAGTCATCTATCCGCGACAACGGGTATTTATTCTTGATAGTGAGGTTATTAAGTGTCCTATAGTTGATACACATACGTACTGACCCATCCTTCTTTGGTACAAACAGTACTGGAGCACCCCATGGTGATAAACTGGAACGGATAAAGCCTTTGTCTTGCAATTCATCCACCTACTTCTTCAACTCCGCCAGTTCGCTGTTGTTTACTTTATAGACGTGCTGAGAGATCGGCTCTGCGCCTGGCACTAAATCTATAGATAATTCCACATCTCTGTCCAGCGACAACCCGGCAACTCCTCTGGAAAGACATCCAAGAACTCCGCAATCAACGGATGTGGCGGCTCCTGCTCCTCGACTAAAACTCCACAGAAATTGCCTTCGCTCTGCTCTGCTCCTCGAACGAACTCGAACTCCGGCTCTACTGGCGTCTGAAATAAAACTCTACTTCTACGATAATCGATACTAGCATGATATCTACTCAACCAATCCATCCCAAGCACTATATCGTAACTCGGAAGTGGCATTACGAGCAAACATACGCTCAGCTCACGGCCTCCCAAATAAACTCTCTGGTTCTTGTATACATCACTAACCAGGATGATGCTACCCCTGGTTATGATCTTGCAAGTCCTCGCCAATGGTTCAGACTCAAGGCGATGCCTCAAAGCAAAAGATATAGATACAAATCTATGAGAAGCACCAGAATCGAACAAAACATGAGCTGGAAAGGAATCAAGATAAACTGAACCTGAGATGACATTGCTAATCGGCTCCTCCTCCTCGATAGTCAGGGCAAAAGCTTGCCCCTGTCGATGTGCTCCTCTGTGCTGCTGATACTGGGCAAACTATTGCTGCTGTGGTGGAAGAGGTCCTCTCTGCTGGCCCGCTGGTGGTTTAGTGGGTGCCCTCTGTGCCTGTCCTCCACCCTGAGCTGGACGAGCTGGGACTTTAGGACAAGCCCGCAGTTTATGATCTTCCGATCCACAGAATAAATATTGGCCTAGCCTCATCCTGCATACGTCCCATCTGTATCCTTGCTTCTTACAGAAAGTACAAGGAACTGCTGCCCTCTGGATCTGATGCATCTGCTGAGCCGGCGCTCTAGCTGGCCTATGATACTGCTGCCTCTGGTGTTGGTAAGGACTCTGGTGCTGCTGCTGGAAGTGAGGCCTCTTTGCTGGACCCGTGTAGTTGCTGGATCCTCCTGTATCCATCTGCCTCTTAAAGCTAAGCTCTAAGTCATCCTCTGCTCTCTGCCCCTGCCTGAGTATCTCCTCGAAGGTGGCAGTAGGATCTCCGTTGGTGTGGGGTTTGACTTTCCGGTTCAGGCCCTTCCTGAACTTCCTTGCTCTGCCTCTAGGGTTCTGACCCTCCACGAAGCGACCTAGACAGCAATACTCTGCCGCATACTCGTCCACTGACATGCCTCCCTGGACAAGGTACTGGAACTGACTCTCCAAAGATGTAAGAGCCACGTCTGGGAAAAACTTTTCCTTGAAAAGCTCTTTGAAGGCTTCCTAAGAGAGTCCTGGTACTGTAATCCTCGGATCTGTCTGAAACCATGTCAAGGCAATGTCAAACATCATACAACCCACAGCCTCTATCTGTAGCACCTCTGGAATCTGCGCCAGCCGCAGGTTCCACTCGATATCCTCGATCCACTCGTCCGCATAGATAATCCTATTTGTGCCCCTAAAGTCCTTCGGGCCCATCCTCTTGAAGTCGATGATGGTATCCGACCTCGGCTGATGCAGAATAAACTGGGCTGGTATCGTCGGTGGCTGGGCGGTAGTACCTCTCTCTACTGTTGTAAGTGCGATCTGGTGAGCATTCTCCATGCGCTGTCGCAGGACCTCTGACTGTCGCTACTGTGCCTCCATCATCTGCTGGGCGCGAACATCTGCGTCTGATCAACTACTGGTGGTGGAGGTGAAAGATCCTCGAAAACAACTGGAGCTACCCTTCGAACTGGGGGAGAAGCACCCCCAAAGACGGCTGCTGAGACCCTCACCTGAACCGGTGAGGCGACCCTCTCAACTGGAGAAAAAACAGTAGTAGCTGCTACCCTCTCCGCAGCAGGCTGGGAAGTAGCTAAGGAAGCTGCCGCTGCTCCCGAGCGATAGAATCTGATCTTCGGAGGCATCCTGAAGACAGATTAAAAATACGGAATCAATATTGAATATAATGCGATATTATCAAAGAAGGACAAAACTTTATTCAAAATGAAAGACAATATTCAATAGATAAGGATTTGTAAAACAGCTATTGGAATTTTCTTAGAT
Source organism: Iris macrosiphon (assembly GCA_036927795.1). NCBI lineage: Eukaryota > Viridiplantae > Streptophyta > Magnoliopsida > Asparagales > Iridaceae > Iris > Iris macrosiphon. Next base: position 85,455,651 of record JAYESA010000016.1, read on the forward strand.
GTGATTGAGTAACTCTTCGCCTAAATCATGTTTCCTAAAGCAGGCTCGTAGTCATACTCTAGTCGAGCACAACTACGATATCTATCTAGACATGCATAGGCCACCACTAAAAATGTGTCAAAATTCGCACCCGAATATTCAGGTACAAGTACGTGGATACGCCCAGCCTACACCGCTGAATCGACGGTAGAACGCTGACTGGGTCATTTCTAACTATCTAACATCTCAACAATATAATATGGTACTTGTAAATCATCTCAACTTCAAATGGAGGAGTAATATGGTATTTCTCAAGTATATCTAATCTCAATCACAAAACAAATTAAGGAAGACTAATGCACGAATGGAAAAATGAAGGAAAGAATAAGGATACAATCCACAATCTAAAATAATATACAAGATATAAATCCACCAAAATAATAGTCTAATACAATCCAATACAAATAATCTAGACCTCCTCGGGCTCTGCAACTAAGTCCTCCTGGTCAATGGGAGTATCCTCTAAAGGTACGCTGTCCCGCGGCCCGTAGAATATGGGACACTGCTCTAGAAGCTAGTCATCTGAAAAAATATATCCAGTCAAGATTGGAGAAAAGTACATACCTCTGAAAGTAGTTTCAAATAATCGAGCATATAAACAGATATAGAAATAAAATACAAGATCACTAAATATATGAATGATAAACAAGATATATACAGGTAATGTACAAGAATATAGATCAACAATATGAATATCACAATATGATGAAGTAAAATGCAAACTAAACTATCTAATGTGCCTCAGAATACAAGTTCATTATATGATCGGGTTGGGTGAACATTATCAGGTAAGACGGATTACAAGTGAGGTATGTAACTAGAATGTACACGATTGTAACAATGACTTTGATCACAATCAACTCCTACTCTCCTACCCCCAACTAATACCGATGCATCCAATCACGACACGCTACGAAAATGAAATATAACCACTGAATACGAGCAGTGGGTGTACACGAATATCATAACCACCGAACACGAGCGGTGGGTGTACACGAATAAGCACACTGAACACGAGCAGTGTGTGAATACGAAATATAATCAATACCCAATATACATGATGAGATACAATGTACACGAGTACATGCTAAATACGGTAGGGGATAACATCTCATGACGGAATCCATATAGTACCAGTCCGTAAAATCACTATATCGGGATCAATGTATACAATTCTAGAACATGCATATATATAATATTATGAATTAAAAATAATCAGATAAGAGTACTCGCCTGACGTCTTGAGCAAGATGTGTCTCTCGATGCCAAAGCCGGTATCTCATAACCTATATATGGTATTTTGCATCAATACAAAGTTCAATAATAAAAATAAGTGAAGTTGATGCAATTCTAGGTCGATACGATATTTCTAAGTCAAACCAATGAATTCTAGGTTGCAAGAGTCTAATGCTAAGTCACTAAGTCGATACACTATGAACTATGCTATGCTAGCTAAACTAAGAAACAACAAGGCATTCAAAGAGCCGTATCCTAAGATACGCAAGTTTTAAATATGAAAATAAGGTTTTATATCTATATATTCAAGTCAAATATAATAATTATATCAAAATAATTTAAATAGGATACCTTGGCCTTGCACCAATGCGTATCGCATCTAACCCGATACCCAAACCCAATACCTTGGGTATCGGCCCGATACCTTGGTATTACCTTGGTTTCCCGAGGCAACCCAACACTTAACCAACTCAAACCTACATATATAAAGCAAATACTATAGTATCTAACTGATAATAATAACAACTAAAACAAGTTCATATATATATATATATATATATATATAGCTAACTAGCTACTAGCTAACTTAATGAATCCTTAACAACTAAACTAGCTATATACATATAATCAACCTAACAAGTACTTACATATCTATCTAACTACTTAGACTAACAAGTATATGGGTACATAATTCACTAACAGATATTATAATAATATATAAAGCTATCTAGCTAAATACCCAAATACTCAATATATAATCCATCTAATACCCACACCTTGATAACTATCTAACTGATATGAGACTGAAACCAAACCCCAACAGAATACTAACTAGACTATGCATACCTGCACAGTGAAGAATATGAACTGTCACTGAGCTCAACTGCTAAATTCACAGTGAGTTACCTCGAGTACTCACTGCTGTGCATATACTGCTACTTACTGTAGTTAACAAGGGATGCACTAGCTCAATGCAGAATGCACTGCTGGTTGCACTAGCTGCTGAAGGATGTTGTTGAACTACCTGCACTGCACTGTTCAATGCATGGATGCCTCCTTGTTGTGAGCAGCAAACTGCTACTGAATACTGTGAATGGCTGCACAAATTGCTGAATGCAGTGCTCGTCTTCTTCCTACTGCTTTGATGCCCGACATGCTTGCTCTCAAAGAGGCACTGCCCGGTTGGTATGCAGCTAATCCGAGCTGCCACTGCTACTGAAAGCGACTGTGCACGAGCTGCACAGTCCTTTCTTCGAAATTGTGCTGCACTACTTGCAAACTGCTACTGGTAGTTTCCTCAGCACAGCAGTGCACACCTAGTTGCTGACCTCCTCTTCCTTGCTGTGCAGTGATGCAACACTCCCTCTCACACACTCAAGCACACACAGACACACATACGCAATGCACATATACTCAATACAATATACATCTACACTCATATGTATAACTATACATATATATCTATATACCTCACTCTATATACCTAAACACACACACACACACACACACACACACACACACACACACACACACACACACACACACATATATATATATATATATATATATATATATATATATATATAATCAAACACATAAATATATTTAAGCCAACACACACACACACACACACACACACACACACACACATATATATATATATATATATATATATATATATATATAATCACAAGTACACAAATATACACAAACATATATATAGACATATAGACATATAGTTATATATATCTAGATACTCTATTATATACACATATAGACATACATATATACATAACCCAAAATACACTATTATACACACTATATAATACATAGATATCTTACATATATATAATTATACATGTACGTATAGTAAAATGAGCCAAACAACAAACACATGGAGCGCATCGCACCCGTATCACACTTTCTCTATGATACGCTTGTGATAAGGCTCCAACACACAACCAAACACATTCCGGAGGACACGAACAAGTCTAATACATAAATTATGAGTAACACATATAGTAATTAGTGTGTCTACGTATCTGTGTCATAATGTGATATACACAAGGCCCCGTGTCGGAGGAAAACTCCCAAAATTAACCCGTTTAGTCAAATTGACGAGATACGGCCTACACGTATCCAATTATGAATACGACATTAGTCACAAACAAGAAATCAAGTCTCTATTAGATCAATTGACAAGCACTACATGTGTCAATCTCAGAATTCTCCTAAAATTGGCACCAAATTGGTCATAACTTCCATCGTAGGTCTCCAATGAACCTAAAACTAGTTGCTATGGGTAGCCTATGCATGTGGGTTAGTTTCTCATGGTTAAATCTCAGATCTAAAGTCTATTATAAGGGGAAAAACTGAAATATACCTATTAGGAGATGGATTTCCAATGAAAAGTCCCCAATTGCCAAGTAGCTCCTCTCCTTGTAGATCTTGGCCTCCTCCTCCTTGCTCCTTGCTTTCTTCTTGTAGATCCTTGGTGTAGCAACCTTAGTGATAAATTTAGAAAGAGATTGGTGAAAAATTAGTGGAGAATTGACGAGGGAATGGGGGGAATTTGGAGAGGAAAGAATGTAGATCTAGAATTTGGGAATTAGAATAAAATGAAATAATTTTCTCTCTCCTCCTTGAGGTGGCCGACCTATATATACCCCCTCTAAGCAATGTAAAATGACAAAATACCTCTTGGGGCCTCTCATAAAGAAATTAATTAGGGAGAGAAGGTTCTGGTCTAATGGTTTCACTAATTCATCAAGCCTCCTAATCCATGGGCCTAATTCATGGGCTCAAATTAGACTCAACTAAAAGTTGGTTCATGTATTCTAAATAAATGGGTTAGGTCCACTACACAAGTCCAAATAAATCTACAACTAGCAATAATTAATAATATAATAAATAAATAAATCATGTAATGCACAAATATTAATTATAAATAATCCTAAAATAATTAATATCTATTGACAATTACCAAACTATCCTTGGATGAAAATGTGAGGGTGACACCGTTCAAGCAGACAGCCGACTCAAATGGCGCAAATGCAACAATCTGACCCATTTTTCTCAGCGAGAAGACTCGTTTGAGGCAAATAATTTTCAGACTTGGCCCTTCAGGAGTTCGGACTTAGACTTTCAAATGCTCACTCGGAGTATCACTCGACCGAGGCGATACATCGCTAAGGTGGGTGGCTACAATAAACTTGTCTTTGCTTAGCCAGTACACTTAAAACATGGATGATATATGCTAGTCGCTAGGTGAATCACCTATTGCATGCTAAGAAAGAATACAACGCACCTAGCTAAGAAAATAATCCCAACTTGTATTGCTTGTGTTAGAACATGAAAATAAAACTTTGCTTATAAATGGACCCTTGCATGCTACCTTTGCCTTATGCAAGTAGACCCCGCTATGCCTCGAATAGATTGTTATAAGCTCTCCATAGTGCAATGCTTCACTTGGTTACACTGCACGCCCATAGATTATGTCGCTCGATATGGTCCTTTACGGTTTCACTCCTCGCACTACCCCTTAGACCGTGCCAACATCAATGCTATATTTCACATAAATATAATGCTTTCCTGCTTATATGTTAACTTGTACTCATTGTCTCATTTCAATGCTTGTCACATAATGTATGCCACAATCAAGTAAACACTAGCTTGCCTTGCATTCATCCAATTCACTGGAAGGTTATCTAATAGTCGTTCCTTGCAAGTATGAACCTGAAAGTATCCGAGATTATTGGGTCACCAAGGCATCTCTGAACCAGGGATTGCACCATGTCAAGTTTAACTCTGAACGAGAAATTATGTCAAGTAAAGCAAGAATCACAGCTCGTGGAGTATACTCATTCTGAACAAGAATCAAGAATTAACATGTCATGTCATGAATCCCGTGAACCTGAGACCCAAGACTTGTATGTCACGGATAACTTGTGCACAAGGTATTTAATCTATTCCTGTGGATGGTCTCCGGGGCACTGGGGCGATCCGATCCAGACGGAATATCTATTAGTTTGCCTGTTTCGGGCAGGATGGCATGTAGCACCTTGTGAACCTTCCTTCATGCCATTCTACTCTTAGACTAAGTAGTCACCTGTTTCGAGCAAGATGGATGTGATGCCTCGTTCCTTGAGTCACATAACATTTTTTCTCTTAACTACAACCGTCCTTTATGGCTATTCCAATAACTCATGTTCATATAGATAAGTCATCCTCACTTAGCGTCAATCCGCATACGAGTTATTGCATCATATCTAGTAATTGGAAACACCGGAACAGATATGAGTATAACACACTTGTACATATTTGAATAATTGAACATATTCTATAATACTTTTGGATAATCTGTATAACTCATGCACTTGAAACAGAACCTCGCTCATGACACTTGTGTTTGCTTATGCTATTGCCCTGAATTTTATTATATATGCTCGTGCTTGGTTTAACTAGGTTTGCCTTGGACAGGGAAGGACAAATGGTAAGTTGGTAAGTCTCGCCGTGTTCCTTTATATCGCACGGTGCACTGCCATACGAGTTAGGCTTTTCACTATGCCATAAAATTGATCCTAAGGCAAGACTAGAAAGATAACTTAATAGATGGTGCATGAAACCTATATAACGTATTTGGATTTGTCGAGCGGGCAAGAAGCCTCCCCATCAGTGCATTCATGTACTGATAACCTACCAGATTGCTTGCATGGTACGGAAAAACCTCGTTCGGTGCAGATGCCCCCTTCATGCGTGCTAAGGCGTGGAGTTCACTCTGGATCCTTGGAGCTTTCCGTCCGAAACTGAATCACATATACAAGACATAATATTGGAATATCGCCTATGTATTATTCTACAAATGTAGCCATTTGGCACGCTATTACTGTTTCGAGAGAGAGGGCTTGAGCAACTTATAATCTCGGTATAGCGTCGCTTGTAACACTTATTCAATATCAATAAAGAGCATGTTTTACTACTATACTTGTGTTATTCAATGCTTCCACTATTGACGACTCTGTGAACTTATTACCAATCGTCTGTGTATTTCTTATTCCGCTACACTCGGACTATCTGTGCGACTCTGTAGCTTAGTCATTATACTGCATGTTTGGATCATGGCCTTGCACGGGCACGGCTTACGCTCGTGAGGTATCACGCACAGATGGAAAAGATCATCCCGTCGGAGAGTTGGCGTAGTGATTCGTACCTAGCAGGGACAGATGATTACCTGTGGGAGATCGAGGCATAACACAGACGACCCCACCAGCTAGACGAGATGGGATCTATCAAAAACATTTGCCAACTGAAGCCCCATACATTTTCGGCCAAGAAGGAGCCCATTGAAGTTCATGAGTGGCTCACAAATACTCAACACCAATTAGAAGCAACTGAGCTACCGAGGGAGCATTGGATTACTGCCGTTATGATGCAGTTGATGGGCAATGCACATCACTGGTGGCTATTTGAGGAGAAATGGCTCAGACAAGACCGAATTACTTGGAAGGAGTTCTCTAGACTCTTCCGAGAGATGTACACTCCATCTATTGCTAGAGCAGAACTTCGGGATAAGTTCAACCGCCTCACTCAGGACAATATGACAGTGGAAGAGTACAATGCGGAGTTCATCCGTTTGAGTCATTTTGCCCCAACTCTGATCCCAACAGAAGAGGAGAAGGCAGATAAATTCTTTGATGGACTTAGCTTTGATTTGTAGAGGTTGATCGGCTCAGTCGCACCTACTTCTTACACGGACGTCCTTGCCGCGGCTCGACGCATGGAGCACGTCACCAGGAGAGAGTCCATCCAGAAATGGCCGTTCACATCAGTACCAGCCAGAGCACCACATGGAGGAGCTGCAAAGAGCCCTCACATGTACCAGCCACCTAGAGCAGCTTCGCAGACACTGCCTATATATTAATATATTGGCAAGCGAGGTCATTATGCGAGTGAGTACAAACGTAAGTTGGGACTTTGGTTGGTTTGCGGATCAGGACAGCACTCGGCACGTGACTGTATGGGGTTACAGAGAGAAGCACCAATGATTCCCCCACCAGCCTTACCAGCACTAAGACCTGCCCAACAGTCACCTAGGCCAGCTTATCCAGCACTGGGAGCACCACAGACGGGAGCTGGAGGAGTCAGACCACTAGCTCCAGGTGGGTATCGGCCGAGGCCACCTTTGGCACCACAGGAAGCACTATTCCAGCAGGCTCGGCAGCAGCAGAGAGGACCATCTCAGGGGCGAGGGCAGGTATTTGCCATGACTATTGAAGATGAAGCTACTACAGGAGAGGTCATCGTAGGTACTATATTAGTAGCTTTATTACCTGCTTTAGCATTATTCGATTCTGGAGCATCGCATTCATTCATAGATGCTAGCTTCATAGCCACACATAGAGTAGCTACCATACCCCTTCCGATGACTATGAGAATTCTTACAGGAGGCAAAATTATCCCAGTTAGTGATATTTGTAGATCTTGTTCGGTAGTAGTTTGGGCAAGAGATGCAAGCTTAATTTTTGATCTTTTTTATGCCGGATTATGATGTTGTACTTGGTATGGACTGGATGAGTCAGTACCATGCGACTCTAGATTACCGGCATGGACAGGTTATATTTAAACTGCCTGGTCATCCGAAGTTTAAATTTCTTCAGGGAGTCAAAGAGCAAGGTGTTCAGCCTACACTTAAGGCACTCTTTGTAGAAGGGAAGCCCGAGTACCCAAAGATTGTATCAGAATTTATGGATGTATTTTTCGATGATCTTCCAGGTTACCACCTGATCAGGAAATATAATTCACCATAGACTTGACTCCAGGAGCAGAGCCTATCACTTCATCAGTGTACCAGCTAGCACCTAAGGAGTTAATAGAATTGAAGAAGCAAGTTGATGATCTTCTAGAGAAGGTTTTTATTCAGTCCAGTATTTCACCATGGGGAGCACCCATACTATTTGTGCCAAAGATGGATGGAATGGTACGCTTGTGTATTGACTACATGGCACTAAACGTCGTAACCATCAAGAATATGTATCCCTTGTCGCGTATTGACGATCTGTTCGATCAGTTGAGTGGTGCTCGTGTATTCTCAAAGATCTATCTCAGATCCGGTTATTATCAGATTAAAGTGCAAAAAGATGATATACCGAAGACAACCTTTAGGACCAAGTACGGACACTATTAGTTCTTAGTTATGCTGTTTAACCAACACACCAGCTGTGTTTATGAGTTTGATGAACATAGTCTTCCATCAGTACTTAGATAAGTTCGTGGTTGTGTTTATTGATGACATATTGGTATACTCCAAGAGCAACGAAGAGCACGAGGAGTATCTCAAAATCGTGCTGAAGATGCTTAGACAGGAGAGGCTGTACTCTAAGCTCAGCAAATGTGAGTTTTTTTTGGATAGGGTGCCTTTCCTGGGACTTATCATCTCATAAGAAGAACTTTCAGTTGATCCTGAGAAGGTTGCTGCAATAGAAACTCGGCCCACACCTACATCAGTTGCGGAGGTGAGAAGTTTTCTCGGACTTGCTGTATATTATCGAAGGTTCATGGAGAACTTCACAAGGATTGCAGAGCCTATGATGCGTAAGGACCAGGAGTTTGCATGGACAGAGGATTGCAAGAAGGCCTTTGAGGAGTTGAAGAGATATTTAACGACAGCACCGGTCTTAACTCTTCATTTATGATCGGGAGGATACGTAGTTTATAGTGATGCATCAGGCAGTAGACTAGGATGTATTTTGATGCAGCATAGAAAAGTTATCGCTTATGCATCGAGGCAACTGAAGGTTCATGAGATGTCACTACCATATTTTCTAGGAAAGGGTCTTTTAGTCATTTAGTAATTAATTAAATATTATGCATGTTAAATATTTACTTATTGTATTATTTATTTATTGTTAGCATGTTAGATTTATTTTTGGACTTGTGTTAGTGGACCTAACTAGTATAAATTAGATCCATGGACCAACATTTAATTCTAGTTAGAATTGAGCCCAATAATTAGAAGTCCAATCATTAGGAGGATGATTAATTATGTTAAACCCATTAGACTAGAATTTTTCCTCCTTAATTAATTTCTTCATAAGAGGCCCTAATGGGTATTTTAGACATTACATAGTAGCTTGAGGGAAGGGGCAAGTGAGACCTATATAAAGGGGATAAAAACTTTCTCTCTCTTTATTTTTTATTCCAAATCTAGATTTAGAATTTCTTTCAACCAAATTCCATCAAATCCCTACCAAATTTCTCTCCAATTCCTTCCCAAATAATTATTGGAGGCTAGTAGAGCAAGGATCTAGATGGAGGAAGTAAGGATCTACAAAGAGGAACAAGGATCTACAAATTGAAGGCCAATTTCATCCAATTTGGAGGTTGCATTGGGAATCCATCTCCCAATAGGTACAATTCAGTTTTTTCCCCTTAATTTAGGTTCTAAATCTGAGATTTAACCATGAAAAATTAATCCATATGCATAGGCTACCCATAAGATTTGGTTTTGTGTTCATAGGAGGCCTATTAAGAAAGTTATGGTACTTTTTGTGTCAATTTTGGAGAAATTTCGAGATTGACATTTGTTGTGCTTGTCAATTAGTCCTATAGATCAATTTGGCATATGCTTGTGTGTTTGGGGCTAGTATCATATCCATAATTGGGTATGTGTAGGTCGTATCCCAACAATTTGGTGATACATGTTGATTTGGGAGTTTTCCTCTGACATAGGGCTATGTGCATATAATATTTTGACACGGACACACAGATATATGTTTGACTCTTCGTATTGTTCATAAATAGTATATTAGACTTGCTTGTGTCATTTGGGGTACGTTTGGTTGTGTTGTGGACTCGTGTCGCAAGTATATCATAGATCTAGTGTAATACGGGTGCGATGCACTCCACATGTTTGTTGTGTTGCATTTCTAGATCTAATCTCTTTTGTTCATAGCTATTGATAATATATGAATTCATATGTATATAAATTTATTATTATTATTATTATTATATATATATATATATATATATATATATATATATAATGTTGAGTATTTGTGGGTTGATATATATGTATATGGCTATGGGATACTATATCTATATTTATATATATGAGAGGGGGTGATATAACTAGCTATATGTATGTAGGAGATGTGTATTGATATATGTATAGATATGTGTGTGTTTACATATATATGTCGATATGTATATAGATATAAATATCTATATAGTTGTGTATATATACATGTATGGTGGTGAGTGAGAGTATATGAATATATATGTGATTGTATATATATATATGTAGAGGAGAGGAGATTGATATATATATATATATATATATATATATATATATATATATATATATATATATATATATGAGTGACATATCTATATGTGTATATATGAAAGGCGGGTAAGAGATTAATTTCTCAAAAACAAGGCAAAGCAAACAAAGCAAGAGATGTCGCATGGATGGAAAGAACGTTGCTAGAGCAGTTAGTTGTGAACAGTTTTTCCTGATGTGCCTTGCAAAGGAGCATTTCTCTTTAATAAGGTCTCCTTGACCGCTTTTGGAGAGTGCTTTCTTATCTTGGGACTATATATATATATATATATATATATATATATATTATATATATATATATATATATATATATATATATATGTATATATATATATGTGTGTGTGTGTGTGTATGTTTTTATATATATATATATATATATATATATATATATATGAAGGTATGAGAGTGTATATACATATATATTGATATCTATGTATCTCTTAGTATGTGGTTACATATATATATGTATATAGATATAGATGTAAGCTAGTTGTGTAGTTGTGTGTTTACGTGGTGTGGTTTGTGTGAGGGGAGTCGGGAACCTCCATATCAGACAGTGTGCAACTTCAGAACCTTAGCAGCAACAACAGCTGCTATCTCAGCATGTGCAGCCTTTGTGAGCAGCTGCAGTAGCAATCACATTTGCAATAAGTAGATCTAGCAGCATCATCATTTCAGCAAAAGAGCAGCAGCAACAACGTTCAGCAGAGAGCAGCAGCAGCAGCGTTCAGCAAAGAATACAGCAGCCGCAGCTCGGGTATGGCACAACACTGTGCACCTCTGAGTGCTCAGCAGACTCTACAAGCAGCAACTTAGACACGAGCAGCGGCACCAACAGCATGTATAGCTAGATAGTAGGGTCTGTTAGTTAATGGATAGTTAGTTAAGTTATCTATTTTAGTTAGTAGCTCTATGGATATACTTGTGATTAAGTAGTAAGTTAGAACTATATATATGATACTTATACATACCTAGATAGGTGTATACATGTTGTAAGTATGTATGTATATATGGGTATAGGTATTAGTTGCATTGATGGTTAGTGTAGCATGGTAATTGGTATCTAATATTCATAATAGTAAATCCTACTAGTTTAGTAGTAGTCAGTTAGTTTTAATAGAGGTTAGTAGTTAGTTGTTAGTAACTTAATAGTTAACTAGTAAATTAGTAGATATCTGGTTACAGTTATATATATGTTAGTAGTTAGATCTATATGTATAGCACTTATATCTTGTCACTACCCGATTCTAGAAAATAGGATTATTTTTTTTTATTTGATAAATTATGTATTGTATTGTATTTAATTAATTATATTTATATTTAAATAGTGATTGTATTATTTTTATTTGATTGTTTTAGGATTTTGGCTAGCCTGGACCCATGTCAGACCCTAGTGGACCCATGTCCGACCCAACCCACACCCTTGTGAGACTTATTTTTGGGTTTTAGAATATTTATTATATTTTTAGTGGGTTAGTTGGAGAGATTTGGAGTTAGTTTGAGTGCTTTTGGAACCCGAAATCCAAACCCAAGTGGGAGGAGGGCATTTTGGATATTT